>CADDXX010000228.1:626900-813025 GCA_902810485.1 Alauda arvensis
GCAGAGACAAGAAATAAATTAGAATGGTGTCTTTGTTGTTTTCAACACGATGTTTTTCAGATTTCATCTGTTTAGTGTTTAGACACTTGATGACATTGGAGTAATTTAAAAAAAATCTCAGGAAAAAAAAAAAACTATCCTGAGGGTTTGTTGGCGCTGCTATTTGAAAATGAGAATTTAACAGTGACATCCAGAAATCATGTGAATTATTTGGTGAYGACCCTGGGAGCATGTAGTGAGAAATAAAAGTATGCCTGAAACATTAATAAAAGTTTGGTAAAATAGAAAATTAAATTTCCACTTCTGGACATTAGCTGTTAAGTTAAAGGATGGCTATCWTCTTAAATACAGTTGTCTAAATTAGAAAATGAAGCAGGAGATACTAGGAAATTACTAGGTAATTTCAAACATGTATTTTTTAAAAAGCAAAGAATARCTTCACTTTCTGCCCTGACTCTGCAGGTTTTTCTGTGAAATAACTTTAGTGATCTGTGCATGTTGCATAGTATGTGCCTTGTCTAGTTGACAGGGGAGCTATTTGGATGTGAATCCCGTTTTTTTTAATGTGTGCATATATGGATACTTAGACATGTATTTACATGTTTTCAGCATTCTTAGTTTTGTGTCAGTTCTTTGTCCTGTATTTTTTCTGTAGAATTTCTTCCCTACAATATGAGTTTATTTGTCTTTATTTTGTGCTATTTAAATATTTACAAACGTACTAAAACAGGACAAAGAATAAGCATGAAATAGGCAATTATGCTAAAAAACTTGTATTTTCAAAGATTCACTTTTGAGGACACCCTTCAAAGACACCCTTTTTACAACTGTCAGGATACTGTGCTGTTGAAGTTCTTAAGCTACAGGTTGATGAGAACTGCAAGACCTGTGRGTAGTGACCAGGTGTTTTGGCCAAGCTCTGCCAGACTAAGAAGACAAGTTGTTTCTCAGCAGTTGCAGTCAGAGCCATGTTTGAGACAGGATGACAAATGTTGCTGAGTTGTGCAATGACAAGATGTTGCAGCTTCTGCCCACTGGAGACTAAGATGGCTAATTTTTTTTGATGTTTAATGATTAGCTGCATTGACAGTTCAGTGGGTCTTCGGTTCTTTTCAAGGTGAAGTGTGACAGTCTGCTTAACTGCTCCCATGTTTTTAGTGAGTTTTTAAAGAACTACAAGACTACTACAAAATTCTCAGGGAGGTCATCTTTKAGGACAGTGTAGTTTGAAAGAGGGGATAAGACCAGAGAAGCAAGAATGACAGTTTACTTTACAAGTCAAACAGTAATTCCTTGCAAGTATCCCAGCAGAAGTAGGTCAGCCAGTGAGACTTCATTGTGGGCCTCCAGGGTCATCAATAAATCTCAAGGTAAGSATGTATTCCTGTCTTGAGGTGCTGTGTCTGGAAGGCATAGAGGTGATAGTGAAAGTCCTGCCCTCTATTTGTAGAGTGTGTGGACTGACTGGTATGTTGTTTTATCTTGAGGTATGGTGCTAAAGTCAGCAAATCTGATGCCTTGGTTCTTATTGGTAGGCTTTAAAGTTGTGAGGTATTTTTTTTTTCTTAAACAGGCAAGCAGAAATTGTTTGTACTGCAAAAGTGTCATTGTGAAGTTAATTGAAGTGGAAAAGTCTAGGCACAACAAAGGGATGTTTCAGGACTACTGTTTTGACTTCACAAGTCTCTTGAGCTGGGGATCACTGAAGGAAACAGTTTTTTTTCTGTCTCTGTCCTTGTTCTTTAGTTCATGCTTGTTTTCTTATGTTGAAGAGCAGTCTTGTTGTTTGAAGATAAGACAAAGACAGAGAAGAAAAATAGAGATTGTGGTGTTTTAAATGTTTTAATAATATTTTATTTTCTTTATAAAGTATTGCAAAGAAAATGATCAGACCATGCTAGCACTCCTGCCCTACTTCCATTCCTTTTCATCCTTCAGTTGTTCACCAAATCCTGCCTCCTTTCCACTCAGAGCTCTGCCAGAACAAAATATCTGGTGGTTGGCTCAGATGGCAGGGCTGCACTTCTCAGTTTTGGGGTTTTTTTTGGTGTTTTTTTTTTCTTTGTTTTGTTTGTTTGGGGTTTTTTTGTCTATTTTTTCCTGTTGTGCTTTTTTTGTTTTGTTTGGGTTTTTTGGGGGTTTTTTTTGTTTTTGTTTTTTTTGTTTTTGCTTGAGAGTTTGTCTTTAGTTTTCCCTTCACAGTGTAGTATTGGGTAGTAGCTGGGTGTCAGTGCAAGAGAGGATTTGAGAGGATGTGAGAAACTGTCTTTTCATATTGCCTGTTAATACTTAACAGTGTTAACTCTGCATTTTGCACAACTAGAAGTGTGTAGTTCATGTTTTGAACCCCTTTTGGAAACAATACTGCTTGCTTTTTTYAAATGAAGTGATCAAAAGAAATATTAATTGGAGATCTTCATCTACTCTGAGGATGGAGTCATAAAAAAGTGCAGCCAGCGGAGTGGTGCTGGTGCCAATTCCTGTTCCTGGGAGTTCAGGGCGTTTTCCCTGCTGTTGTGCTTCTATGTTCTTTGGCTTGTGCTTCCTCAGTTCCAGTGTTATTGCTGCTGCAGCTGGCGTTTTTGCTTCTCAGGAATCTTGCAGTCAGTCTTGAGTTCTTGGGATGTCCAGGGCTGCTGCTCAGTGGCTKGAGACATTTTTCAGAAATATTGAAAATTTCTTTTTGTCTACATTGATACCTATCAATRTTGAGGACATTGCTTTAAGTGTTGATACAGTACAGACATAGCTTGTGTTGCTTTTTTATTAAAAAATATTTTGAGCTGCTGCAYGTAAGCACTGCTTGATTGTAGTGTCTATCTGTGTGACTAACATAAATTTTGTCACACTAAGTGGTATTTATGAATTTTTCTTTTTATCTTATGCAAATTATGTCCACATTGGAGATATTTATACTGTAAGGAGAAAGCCAATCAAGGAAAAATAACAAAAGCARGCTTATAAAACAGAGCAGTAAAGTTTCATACCGTAATTATACAATCACAGTGCTATAAAGCTAYATATTAATGGAATTATGGTGATTGTATTACTGTAAAGTAGTGCAATTTATAAGTTATGAAAAATATTTCATTCTAAGATTTGCACTTGTGATTTATTGACCCCATGTCCCACTCCCCGCCCCCCCCCCCAGATGACCTATGCTTCTGTGGCTAGCAAGAATATGTAGCAGTTATTCTCTGCTTTTTCATGCTATAAACCTGGATTTCAGGGGTCACATGGAAGACAGTGGTGGTCACATTTCTGCTTATAATTTGTCTTGGAATTCTAAACTTCTGCCTTAAGTGCTACTGTAAATGTCACTATAAATATTTTTATAGTTTTTAAGGTGTAACCATGTCTATTTCAGAAGAGGAGATATGAAATGTGAGGTTTCTGCACACACATACRCAAAACTTTACTCTGTTAACAGTTTAACATTTTTTTGAATTTATTTTTTCTTGGAGTTTCAGAGGTCAGATGTGAGGTTGGCCTCATGTGCTAAGCACAYCCTCCATTAAACATGAGCTGTGTTTGTTTAAAAAAGATGTGATGAGAATACTATGTTGCTGTCAGTTTCTCTTGATGTGACTGTGTTCAATACTGTGTTGTAGCTSTGCTGTTGTACTGAAATTTTGAGGAGAAGCTTTTAAAGTTCTAGTTAAGCTAGTGTGAATTGGAAGGGGTTTTTTTCCTTTTCCTGCAAAGGAGAAGTAYGCAAGATTTCTTTTCAGTGGTATTTTAACCATCCTGCAAATAAATATAATCCAGTGTTTTCAGAATAGTGGAGTTGTTACTAWGTTATATGTATTAGAAAAACATGAGCAACTTCTATCCTTTGCTTTGAAAAGCAGAGGGAATGGGAAAAGTCAGTCAATTCCTATGTGTCTGCAGTGATGTCCCAGCTCACAAAAGTATGGAGAAAAGATGAAATTTCAAACAGAGGAAGTGGTCAGTATATTTCCAGTTTGAACAGGACTCAGTCAGTGAAAACATACAATGTAAAAACTAAAAAAATTGGGCTGTAGCTTCTTCTATTTCAGCATGAGAATGTGCAAATTCCCTACCAGGGAGAAAACCTTAATTGCCTAAGGTAAGATTGCCTTATGTTTTTTTAAGATGTCCTTTAAACTTGAGTAGAGAAAAGCATGGTGAGATTGGCAGATGTTCAGGTGGAAGTGCCCATCATGGCTACTCTGCTCTTAGAACATTGCAAACAGTGCAATGAGCTGCCTAAAGCCATCAACYCACTGTTCAGTAGTACTACAAGAATATACTTAAATCATAGTACAAGATTGAGTGGTACAAGAAGTATTTTAGATTCAGATTAGGCATGTAATACTATCCATAAGGGCAATGTGTAATWCTCTAAAACCTTTTAGCTTTTCATGTGTAGTTCCATTTGTTCTTCGGTGATTATACATACAGAGAGTCTTTTATTGTATACTAGAGAAAAAAACAAACACCATTTACAACATTCATACTATTCTAAAACTGTCATAATTTGAATTACTCTGGCTTGATGTARATTTTTGTGCATAATTTTTCTAGTGCAACTTGCTCCCTACACATTTGTGTGTAAAAAAGTACTCAAGATACATGAAAGACATAGGCTTTTTTATGCAGAGAGAGGTTTCACAAACTGGGATTGTCTCAGCATTAACAATCTGAAACACTGTGTGGTGACATGGAGTAAATTTAAAGCAGTGGACCATCAGTTTATGTGACAAAAAAATCTGTTTCTTTTTCTGTCTGCATGGTTCATTCTTTGTAAAGTAGAAGATGTTCTAGTTTTCTGTACACGATCTCAAATTTGCTTTTAGCGTTATTATAGAATTTTCCTTCTTTTCTCTTTTTTTTATTTTAGCAAATGACTACACACTCTACTCAAAGTGGGGGAATTCACACACAGTGGGGTCTTATAGTTTATAAGACTATCAGTAATACCAATGACTCTTTCCTTCTGTCACCCTGAAACATGAGACGTCTGGGAGCTCCTACCACAGTGAAAGGCCTGCAGGACAAAACAATACAGTTAGAATGGTGCTAAATGAAATTGCAGACATTTAGTGTATTTCTCTCTAGGTGTAATCATACTGATTGTCATCATTACTATRGTCAGCTGCTGAGCCTGGCTCACTTAGTTTGAAGTTACCACTCCAAAATAGTCATATTGGTTGCTGTAGTGCACAGTGATGTGGAAACCCTGACCAGTGAAATTTGTTCKCTATGTAGGCTGTGAGATCCACTTATTTTTCATCAATATGCACATTTTTTTTAATTGTAAAATAACAGATAACATTGTTTTYGTTTTGGCTTGGTTTTTGTTTGATTTTTCCTCCTCTAAGTACTGATGCTGTAGAAAAAAATTGTTCTTGTTTACCTCTAATRTACTGATGGAATACTTCAAGATGCTATGGTGATAGGAACAAATGAATTTTAGACAGAGCATGMCAAACTATTTTAGGTTCTAATAAATTTCTCTTGTGTTTCATGCTTGTAGTTCAYAACTTTGCATTGGGTATAAATATTGAAAGTAATTTTTCTTCTTGAAATGTCTGCTTTAAATTGCAAATTGGAATTTCAGGTACTTCTAATGATCAGTTGCTTATGATAATGTTCTTACCTAATGAGAAAGTTTCTGCTGTGTCTGTAAACTAGTGTTGCTTTCAATCTTACAGGTAAATATTACACCTTCCATACATTCCAGTGGTGAATTCCCTCAGCTTCTCCATCATGGTGYGAACATGGGGTCCTTGCCACTTAATGAGTCATATTTGTTGGCTCAGCAGAATGGCAGCCCAGCTGATGTGTTAGAAGCATCAATGAGATCCATTACTCCTCAGATTAATGGGAAATTCTCTAGTGATGACTTTGAACAGCTGATCAGAAACATGTCCCAGGTAACCCTGTCATATAATAACCCCAAAAATATGAATTACTGATTATTTGAAGTTTAATATACATGTGCATTTATTTAAAAGCAATTGAGTTATTATACAAACCACAGTACCACAATACCACAAAACCACTTATTGTATAAAATGAAAGTAACCTTTTATTTTGAGAAACAATTAGTAAATGAGAAAGCAGTTGAAAAACTAGCTCTGACATAGTCACTCATGAGCTACTGTCCTTAGCTGACCAGTGTGTGTATTACAGATCAGCATGCCATTATTTTTCCATGCTCATTGTAGAATTGCTGCTCTATGCATGAGTGAGATAYTTTGTCAGAGCAAGCTCTTACATGCATAATTGATCAAAACTAGCTCTATTACTTTSTTGGAAATAAAATGGAAAATTTTGACCTTGCTGTGCATTGTTCTGTAATCTTACTACTTTCCTGTWGTAGGCAGAAATGCTGCATGAGTTCATTCAGTGGCTGAAGCTGGGAATACCCAAGCATATATTCTAGGATTTGTCTATTTCATCTGTAACAGAGCAGGATAGGAAAAGTTTAGTGGTGTTCAGGAGAGCCTTTTTGCATAATCCAACTTTTTTTTTATCTTCCTGAAATTCGTCCTCTTTTTCTGGTTTTGCTTGAAAGTTGTCCTGTACCCTCTCAAATATATATAGATATATATCCTACTTCAGCCACTACTAAACCAAAACTCTGTATATTTTTCTTTTGTTCCCTGATTTCCTCTTCTGGGCTGTAATAATATTTCTTTCTCAAATATTTTCTGTATGATAGCAAGAAATTGGAAATGAGCAACTATATTTCAGTTATTAGCTTGTGTGGTCTTGCCCAACTGTAGTTGTCATTAGAAATTAATTTACAAGTTGTTTGGCACATTTATTATTGCTGCTTTTGTTAATATTTAACCTTTTAACGTTTGTACCCTTTTTTTTTAACTTCTGCTGAACAGGGTCGTCTTGTTGAGACAATTGAGCTTATTAAACCTCTAAGTGGTGGTCTGGGCTTCAGTGTTGTGGGACTCAAGAGTGAAAACAGGGGAGAACTAGGAATATTTGTGCAAGAAATCCAGGAGGGAAGTGTGGCACATAGGTAATATTACTACTGAATATTTTACTATACCAAGTGTTAATGTGACACTGCAGTTCTCTTGTGTTTCTGCTGTTATTTTGTACAAGGGCATGTTTCCTATTCTGAGCATCATTGCAGATGTAAAGTTACTTGCCACAATTTATGTGATGTTGGAACAGKCATCATATGAACTGTTCTTAATTTACAGAAAGACAAACGCCATTTCTCTGGAATTTTTAAGCAGGGAAAAAAAGGAAGCTACTGTTCTGTGTCATGTCTTTTAAARTTGAAATATGTATTTTGCCACCATTTATTTGTGATCTGAACATTTTAAGTCTAATAAGAACATGGGCAAGAGACACAAGAACATGGTATTCAGAGTTAATTGTAGTTAATCAGTTACAAGACGTTGTTTTGGTTTAGATGAGGGKTTTTTTTTGTTTTATTTTCTGTTTGTTTGTTTCCTTCCAATTTGACATGTATTTGCTTTTACTTCACTTATCGCTTGGAGGAGGTGAGACCTATCTTTACTGTATCAGGCCCTGCCAGATTCACTRTCTAGGAGAAGAACATTCAACAACTGTTGCAGGGCTTATAAATGAGAAAGGCTCTGGCAGTAATAAGTCKTTGAGAGCACTCTGAGAAACGGTTCAAATTCACAAGTGAAATACTATGGGTTGAAGCTAAATARTCTTTTTCCTGAGTGCTCTACCTAGGTTTCTACAGTATAGGTGCTGACAAAGGCTGATGTAATAGAGGTCATTGTTTTCCTTGCTGCCCTTYGTAATCAAAGCATTGCCATTTTGGGATGCAAAGAAGTGGTGGAGGAAAGAGAGGGCAATTCAACTGTGTAGGCTTGATACACTTGCTTTGGAGTATATCCGAGGAAGGACTCTGTATGTGCTTTTGCAGTGATGTTTCCTGTGTCAGAAAGTGAAGGGGTTTTTTTAAATTTGTTCAGTGCTTTTCCCCTCTTGCATAAAAGGGAGCTATTTTACCATTTTTGTTCGGTTACTTTCTTTGTCCTTCTTTTTTCATTTATTCTATTCCTTTCTCACCCYCTTGTTTTTTAGCAAAACAAAATTTGTTTCTGAAACATATTGATGAAAGTGTGTTCCACTCTGTGGTTTGATGAATATTCAAAATGGGTGCATTAAACAAAGTGGAGCATTTGGTCTGTAAAGAAAGAGGCTCAAAGTCAAGGATAAACATAAATTCCCAGGCTGTGGTTGGGAGCGACTGAGATTAATATGCTTAGTCTCGCATGGGGTTCAGGGAGAAGAAAGCTGCTAGGGGGTAGTAGCCAAGGGAAAGTAGCAGTGGGATTAGCTTCAAAGGAAGCAATCACCAGGGTGCCACATCAGCTCCTTTCAGCAAAACTGCAGGGGGGGATTAAAAAAGTGGGGGGAATAGAGACCAGGTTATTAAAAATCCTGGAAGGTTGTCAAAATATTGCAATTTCTGTGGCAATGTTTCTTCAATTTTTCTTATTTGTTTGTTTTGTCATCCTCCTTCCTGTTTACACCTATGTGACAGAGATGGAAAGCTGAAGGAAGCAGATCAAATCCTTGCTATTAATGGACAAGCCCTTGATCAGACAATTACACATCAACAGGCTATCAGCATTTTGCAGAAAGCAAAAGATAATGTCCAGCTAGTTGTGGCTAGAGGCACTTTTCCTCAGCTCATCAGTCCTGTAGTTTCCCGGTCCCCATCTGCTGCTAGCACAGTGTCAGCCCATTCCAACCCGGTGAGTATAGCCCAAACATCTGTATTCAGTTCTGGACGTGCATGCATTCACTGCATATAGTCTTTTGAGTCATTTTTGTAACTTGTATGTACATTCCTTCACAGYTCTTGAGGTTTTTCTTCTACTTATCTTTATTGTACCTTTCCCCTACAAAGASTAGAAAGTATTCAGGCTTGCTGGGGAAAAAGAAGATCTTCATCTTGGATGCATTCCTTGCTCCCATCTGCCAAATAATCTGTATCCACCAGTGCAAATACAGCATGTTTACCTTACTTGATGAAGCTTTATTTTGAGATTGCAGTAAACAGGATATTTTTTTCTTTGCCTTCTGCTTAAGCAAACAGTTTTTTGAGGCATTGTAATCTGATCTGCACCACCAGCTGGATGGGTAGTTTGTTTTGGATGTGTTTGTTTTGTCTTTTAGCATGGGAGCTCCAGTAAAGTTAGAAAATGCACTTAAGGACTCTGCAAAAAGCAGCTCTGCTACAATTCTTTCCTTTTGAGAGTTTTTGTATATCTTGGTGTAGACAGCACWGTTCATAGACATGGTGATATTAACTGTACTTTTTCTTCCTCTTACTTTACTCATGTAATGGCTTGTCCTGGGATGAAACAGCCKATATTCAGTTTCTGTAGGTTTTACTGTTCAGTCATCTGTGGCCCTTATTTAAGAAGGAGTCAGTTACCAGAAGTATAGAGAGTAATCGGTTTGGAAAAATGAGTTGTTTTAGTGTTTTTTGCAATCTCTAGCATAAAACCTTTAGTGAAGGAATGTCAGGATTATTCCTATTATCTRTGTGCAGGAGTGCAGCTGACTGATGTAACTTTTCCTGCCAGCACATGGGAGAAGCCTGCTCTCATCCAGTATTGCTGTGACAAACTTCTTTCTCTATGTGATTGCCCTCTGAGTTTGCTAAATAGCTTCTCTTGCTGGAAAAGGTTCCTTACAAACATTCCATAGCTGCTTCTGTGTTTTTTTTTTAGCATGCCTTTCCCAGTACTCCTGTTCTCTTTGCTTTCAAATGCAATGTACTAGGAGCCATTCTTTTTCCCTCAGGCTTTGCTTTATGATACTGATTTTATTTTAAGACTGGATTTCCAAACAGGTACTACAGGGCTTTGGGTTTGCAGTACCTTGATTATTAAGAAAAAAAAAAAAAAGCCTCGTTTCAAGATTATAGCTGGTGTAGCACCAGCTGTGATTTTAGATTTCAGATGAGTTTACTGTGTGAGTTCTTCAGGAGAGTGAATACCATGAGCTTCCAGCTGTCCCTTCAAGTAGTGCCCAATGTAAGTGAGCTAGGATTTGTCTTTCTTTCAGAGCAGTTTTGCTCCTGTCAGAACACAAAGTTTGCCGTCAGAATGACTTCATTCTAGTGCTGTTGCCAGCAGACAACCCAGAAGACTTTATTACATGGGGTAGTTCTGCTACTACCTGCCTCACAATATTTGGTTCTGCTTTCAGCCTTAAAAATACTGAATTGGGATTYTGCTTTCTCCTGTGCTTTGTTATAATGGTTGATGTGAACATGCTTTTATTTGAAGATTYTAGTTTCCAGTCCTGTGTGGTTTTCTAGGACCAGTATTTTCTGACTGCAAAGGGGCATGAAGGTTGGGCAGCCCTAGGCTGCTGCCTWAATTCATTTAACAAGTTYATTATAGGTCTGACSCRTTACCCAACTYTGKTTTGTTCCACCTGTTACACAGTTAKTAATTTACTGACTAAATATTATGTAATATATCACACCTAATAACAATTGCTWAAAGGTATTATACGTCCATCTTCCTCCAATTTTCCATTATTAAAAACATACTCAAGAAATAAGAGAAAATAACTTGCAAATTCTTATACATGTATTAATAACTTCATAATCTCAAAGGTCTTTTTGCACCTGAACAATTCTGTGATTCTATGTTTTTAATCATTTGAAAATTCACATTTATTCCTTTTAGGTTCACTGGCAGCATGTGGAGACCATAGAGTTGGTGAATGATGGCTCAGGTCTGGGATTTGGGATAGTGGGAGGAAAGTCAACTGGAGTGATTGTTAAAACCATCCTTCCAGGAGGGGTGGCTGATCAGGTAAATTCAACCTAYCTCTCTCTTACTGTTCCGTAAGGTGTGAAGTTTACTTTTGTCAGACCGAACAGTGGTAGTTTTTGTCCAAATAAATGTAAAAAAAGAAACAGGAATTACTGAAAATTTTCCTCTGTAAAGGTGTGTTTAGTGCAGGAGTCTCTGCATTTGAATGTTCAAGRTGTATTAGGCTCTAAATCACATTTTCAAATCTGTAACATTATATAGGTTTTGTGCATTTAGAGTCTTAATTCTTTCACGAATGTACTGGTTGGAATCAGGGGAGGTGGGAACTCAAAACATTGACTTGCTGTGCCCTAACATGTAAGAGCATCTGCTTTTCTCTGCTGAAGCTTGGAGCAGGTATGTGGCTTCACATGTCTGGTTCAAGACAAAGGCTCTGCTCTTGCATGAAGGGCTCATGTGAATTGARTTTGGTTGTCACAGCTCATTTCAGGCTTGTTCATTGGACAGGTACCTAGGGCTACATTAATGACGGYCAAGGATTGAATAGGCAGAGGGACMGGTCAGTCTTCCAACAATAGCAGTAGTGGCCTGATAACAGGGCYTGGAGATGCATGGATAGGATTTACTGCAGTCCCCTTTCCACTGAAGAGGTAGATCCTTTTACAAACCTGTCTCTGTAACATACGGCCTAAGTTCATGTGAAGTTTTTTTATTAATAAAAGGTAGATCAGTTAGAGACTAAACCAGTGTAAAGCAATTTAGATAGCTGGATCACAGGAAGAGAGAAATTAATTTTATTTTGAAGTCATGGTTACTACTACTAGTTTTTTAGCATCAGTGCAAAGCTGGATATGTGTCTGTATGCTGTTTTTCAGAAGTGTGCTTGAAAGTGAAACTCAAGGTTCTGCAGTCTACATGCAGTTGTTAAATACCAATAGCAGTAACCAAGCTAAACACATTTTTTCTCTGCACTTGGGTGACGTCTTGTAAAAGGAACTCCTGGATATTTCTGGAGAAATTCCAAGTAAAATTTGTATGGCATTAGGCAACCTTCTTTTCTTCTCCATGTTGGTATCCAAAAAAGTCACCTGATTCATGTATCTTAGAAGTGACTAAAACTATGTGTTTTAATTCTAATTGTATGGTACGTGGGAGAAATGGCATTGTTTTGTCATTATTTTTCCTTTAGCATGGAAGATTGTGTAGTGGAGATCACATCTTGAAAATCGGTGACACAGACCTAGCTGGAATGAGCAGTGAGCAGGTGGCACAGGTTCTAAGGCAGTGTGGAAATAGAGTGAAACTGGTAATTGCAAGAGGCCCTGTTGAGGAGCCACTTCTGCCAGCRGTTCCTCCGGGTACACCAGTACCCACCCCTACGCCAGAGAAACAGGTGAGCCACAGTGGACATATGTAACCCAAACTTCCTTTCTCTGTAACTATTCTTTGAATGTCTTTTGTGTTTATTCTCTCAAAAGCTAGGATTTTTATTCCCAGTAGCTCTATTCTCATCAGACAGAATTCTCTCAGTCTGGGAGAATTTAAATGTAATGAGTCTACAGTGCAAGGAACTGTATTCTTGAAGCCTTTTGGGATTAAGGTTTAGGACTTCCATAARTATAATCTGATTAACAACTTGTTCTGGGCTGCTTGTAAGGGTATATTATGACATTAGGACAACTGAAGCAATGCAGTCTTTTCTTCAGGACAGAAGTTGACTCTTTAGCATCTCTCTGCCTGCCTTTTTCTTTCCACATATTTTCATCTGTTCATCAGAACTCTTCTCCCTGTGCCAACCAGCACACAGATGCTAATCGTTTCCTGCATCACCTGTCATTGCTCATTTGCTAGAGGTTTTCTAAAAAAAGTAAGCCAGCTGCTGCTCGTATTCCCCTGCTGATGATTATGCTTWGTATTGTTACTCCTCTGCAACTGTCAGCCACTTAAAAAATGCTGTAAATATTATGATGACTTTTCAGCTCAAAACCTCCACTAAATGGGTAATTTGCATGTTTGTAACAACGTCTGGTTTCGTGGGAGTCAGAAACAGTACTGTTTTGCCACATACAGCTATGACCTTTTAAATGTGAATATGTGAAGTAAATTAATGAGAGAAGAAAAGGTCTGGTTTTGAACCTACCCCAAGATAAAAGTTTTCATTTTGCTTTTACCTGTTGTTTTTTTAAACATTTTCTTTAATTGCAATGTAGATTTGAGACAAGTCCCATCAGAAGAGAAGTCRTCCCATCAGAGTAGAAAAGTCCGTTATGCGTGATTGTGTGCTTATTTGAAAGAAAACCGGTGGSAGATCCCAAGTCAGAACTACAATTTATTAGGAAAATAAAAGTAAATGCAGTAGTACAAAAGAGAGTCAGAATACAGTTTGGCACCCTGTCAGTCAGGTTGTTGGTAGCAGTCCAATTCAACKGTGCCTTCAGTCCTCCTGGAGTGACAGATGTGGTCTTGTTGAAAGCAGTGATCCTGTAGAAGGGTGTAGTTTTCCTCTGAAGGTTCAGTGGTGGTGTAGATGGATCTGATCTTTCTCTGGGAATCCAGTGGAAAAAGGCTGCCTGTGATGTTCCAGATCTTGAATTATATCCAAGTGGGAATGCTTGGCTCCTCCTGCTGGGTGGAGCATCTCACAGTGKGATGATATTTTATCAGTCATGCAGTGAGCCTTAAGTAGCCCATTAACAGCAGATATCCCCTGGATGGAGGATGGGTTGTGGAAGAGATAAAGAACACTGTCCCAGCTGGTTTTAATGGCAGGTAATAGAATACATACTTTTGGTTACATCATGCTTTGCAGCCTGAGATAGATTGTTATGCAACAATTTATGACAGYGATACCAGCATTTTGGCTCTGTCCACTGTAGTGATATCTCTGAAAACCCAACATACAGTCATCCCCTGTTCTGTGGCTATAAGGCTAAAATAGTTTATCTTAACATGGAGGCTTCTGAGCATGGAAGATGGGAGACAGACTGATACTTWATGTCTTCACAGCACTCAGACCTTTCTGCATTTTAGATAAAGGGATTGACATTTAGCCCTATTATTACTTGTCTGAAGTGCATCTCTCAAAAGAAAAGCTGAATTTGATAATTGAATCTGTGTATATTTCTRCAATACTTATCATTTTGAGGTTGTGATACAATGTTAAAAGATTTACCTGCAGCTGCAGAACATATACAATTTCTAGTAGTGACAAGATAGCTCAAAACAGCAAAGGGGCACATTTTGAGGTTTTTGCCATCTTCCCAATTTCCATGCTTTCCAGTACCTCTTTCCTGGTACTTCTCTCCGGGCAGGAGGCGGGCTATTTTTAAACTACTCCTGCCTACAAAAGTCACATTCTTGGAAGGGTCACCCTGTTAACAGTCATGCAAAACTCATTGATTTGAATTGCAGTGAAGAGCTTGATTTTTTAGTTTCTTTCTATCAGATACGGTGTGGGTGGAGTCTTCATGATGCTCTTGAAACTATTATTGAGACCAGAATGGCTTTGSAAAATGGGCACTTCTTGTCATGTTACCTGCAGATGTCTCCTCTGTAAAAATTCATAAGGCTATAGGAATTGGATCTKTTTTTTTAGTGGCCAAAATAATCCTGTATTTTCAATCAGAGGGATGATTAATGCATTAGAAATGGATTTTTCTTGTATTTAATTTGGTTTGTGGTGGAGTTGCTTTGATAAAGAGCTCAAGTCAGATTAGCTTTTGGCAAGTAGCATCATAGCTTTCCTAAAGTCTTTTTTGGCACATACTGATCTTGTCAAACTGGGTTTAGTTAGTATCTGCCTGTTTGCCTTATTGGTACTTAGAAAAAAATAGCTGCTATTTGGCATGCAGAAGGGACAGATTAAAAAMTTTTAATGCAAACCCCCTATTATTAAAATAGGATTTAATAGGTATTGAATTTTTATTAACAACACATAATTAAATAGCCCCAAAATCCATTGTTACTGAAATTCAGAGAGTTATAGWGGATATTAATGAAGATTGTAATTATTTAACTACCTGGAAATATAATTGCTATGTGCTAAAGCAAAACTTTTAGGCCTTTTAAAAGCAAGAAATGTAATTGCCCAACTAGTGATAGCTTTAGCATATTTTAAACTTGCAAGTTTTATGAAGATACCCATAGTTAAAATGTAGAAATTTAGACAAATATAATACAAAATACAATTTGGGTTTTTTTCCCCTTCTTTTTAATAACWCAGCATTCTAAAGCTAGTTCTGAGGAGGTCTCAGAAAGGCAGCAAGCTTCATATTCCTATTCAATCTGTACAAATTTCACCAGTCATTTTAGTGATTAAATAATTATTTGATAGCTTAAAGAGAATATCCCAGAACAGTGGGGTGAGGAGGACATGACCTACCCTGCATTGCTTTACCATGAGGAATGTTAACTATTTCTTACTTCTCTGATGAACAGCAAATAAGAACAGAAGCAAATTTCATACTTCCTTTTTTTTGTGTTTGTATCTAATTTTACATGTTACTAACATTAAAGAATATGGCGAATCTGKAAATAGAAAAAGCTTCCTTTCTAATTCCCTTTTCTTTTTAGGATGATGCTTCTGTTGATAGCTGTGAAGATGGGGAGAAATTCAATGTTGAACTCACTAAAAACAACCAGGGTTTAGGAATAACTATTGCTGGTTACATTGGAGACAAGACATCAGGTAATTGCAGTTGATTACTTCGCTATATTATGCAGTCTATTGCATACTATGGTATATGTGCATCAAAGACTTAATTTTGGTATAGCTTCTCTTAAAGCTTAACCCTTAAACCCCTTAAAGAACCCTTAACCATCTAAAATTTATTTGAAATTTGTAAAGGAAAAGAAATTTGTTTTCCTTTTGATGTTCAGAATAAAAGCAATCTGTATTAATATGTAATAAAATCCCACCTCAGTATTTTCAAATCAGTTTTTATCTTCACTTGTGGCTACACCTGAGCTTACCTGTTTTTGAAAAACAATGGTAAAATAGATTGAGACCTTTTTCTTGGAAGTATGCCTTCTTACAAGGCAACGTAKTAGCATTCTGAGTAGTTTTACGAGGTTGTTACTAGTTTTTGAAGAATGTGTATAMTGCTGCTAGCCCATCACAAATTCTTTTTTGACTTCTGGATGTAATAAATGTTTCTTCACCTGTGGGCTGTGGCAGACAAAAAATAAGTTTATTTAAATAAATAAATGCAGAAATTTTCATGGATGATTGCTTATTTTTACTCTGTAATTTCCACATTTTTCACAAAAACAATCCAGAASTCTGTTAGRCCTCCTTAGAGGGAATTTGGCAAATCCAGTATTGCTAGGAAGGGATGTCTGTTGAATGAGTCATAAAGCTTCTCAAAKAGCTGTTGGTTTGACTTTTATCCACATGTGTATTGTTTGAAAAATGTGKGGATAGGTGCATTCCATATTTTTTGCAGTTTACAGCTATAGTTTTTTTGGATTAGAAAAAACTGGACTTCCACAGGACCAGATTGTCACAGTTTGTGCAAGTTCACTCTTTAGCAGCTTCCAGTTGAATCTTCAAAAGACTAATTAAGATGTAGGACATGTATAGATATGAGAGTGTATTTTAACTGATTTAGTGTTTGGGTATCACTAATTTTCAGTTTGAAATTACTGTGCTACATCTAACTATGTTAGAGAATATTCTTGTCTAGGAACTCAGTGGGTAATTTGATTTTGTGATATAATAGTTACAGAGCAACTTTGCTGTCAGAGAAGCAGAATAAAACTGCTGGACAACAAATAACATGGCCGAATTTTTTGTGAATGACAAATAACTTGTCATGTTATCTTACAGCTTTTACARGATATAAAAAAAGCTTGAAAGTTAGGAGGACCAGACATGTAATTAYGCCCAAAACCTGGGCAAACAACTTCTTAAAAAACCCCAACTTCCCCCCAGCCCCACCAAGAGAAACACAACAGAAAAACAGAGACTTGTCAGTGAGGTGACTTGAATATACATATAATCTTATTTTTCCTAAGCTGAATTGAGTAATTTACCCTCATTCCTTAACTTTTGTCATACTGAGGGCCAGTAAAAARTTAGCTTGAGGTCTGCAAAGACTGTGGCAGCTTTTGAAATGCATTTCATAGTGGATTATCTTCGCATCAAGCATATTCATTTTACAGAGTGAGAACACTGTTGGGAGAAAGTAGATGCTGTTAAGATTTCTGATACRAGTGTTACAGGCCTGAGACCGTCAGAGTGATCTCATGCCAGTTTATGTTGTCATTTTTCCTGATTTCACRTAAGCTGTGCAAAATGTGCATGTAGGAACTCCATATATTTTTGCTTTAKTGAGCTGTTGAATTTGTTTCAAAGGCAAGTGTGTTTTTTCTGAAATGTTYTCTTTTMGTAAAATGTCCTCCTGTAGGTGTTYTSTATATATTACTTTCCTTCTGATTCAAAAGTAGTAACTAGTTAGTGACTAAAATGTTTCTGTTTTGGTAGGGTTGTTTTTTTGTTGAATTTTGTTGTTTTGTTGGAATTTTTAAAGCTTTGTGACATTTTTATCAAATAGTAATAAAAACTGCTAAATAAAAACTGCAGTTAAAAACTGCAAACTTAAGTTGTAGCCCTGTTTGCTTACAATTTTCTCAATTTGGCAGTTTAAACATGCATTTTCTTAAGCTTTTATTAAGAAAATGCAGAAATGAGAAGATTAGTGTACTCAGACTGAATTTTCTGTCCAAATCTGGTGAAAGTCAGAGGTAAATTTTTTGTCTGTGTTGGTTTAAACATTTARGTTAAAGTAAGTTAGAATATTTCTTGTTTTGCACTAAGAATTGTGAATTTGGCATTGTAAGGTTTTTTTGAATGAAATCTGATCCAATACAAACAGACATTAATCTTGCTCATTTTTTAAGATGATAATAATATATATGTTTTTCTTAAATCATTGCTTTATGTATGATTCTTTTGTTCTCTTACTGAAAGATTGTATTTTCTTTTTTTTTTCCCTGCTTTGACTGGTGCCTGTAGCTGCATTATTTAAATTGTTTCTTAATAAATTAGTTAACTGAATTTTCCCTGTTTTTTCATCCCAGAACCTTCTGGTATCTTTGTGAAAAGCATTACAAAAGGCAGTGCTGTTGAACATGATGGCAGAATCCATGTGGGAGATCAAATTATAGTTGTAAGTAAATGCAGGAAGAACTGAGATTGCTTGTCTACTAGACTCTTTTTCTTTATGATGCAAAGAAATGCTTATGTAGTGCTTGTTTAAAGTACCTAGGATCAGTGCTGCAGTTCTTAGTCCTTTTCTGATAGAATATCTCGTCAGATGCTTTATGATTATACTACCAGCATCTTCAGTATCTTGTATTGTTTAAAAAAAAGTCTGTATTGTATGTGAGAATATGTCACTTTATATCCTTATCAGTAGGAGGTTAGTAAGTGTGAAATTTCAAAGTTTGATTCAAATTGGGCAACTGTTTTCAAAATGATTTATAATAGTGTGTCAATAAAGTTTAGGGTTTTCAGAGAAAGAAGAAACATATTTTCATCCATAAACTGTTGGTTCTGTGCTGGAAGTCAGATCCTGAATGCAGGGCGTACATTTTTGTTCTCTTATAAATCTGTCCTTGCATTTGTATGAAAACAGCACTAAGAACAGGTAATGGTACCTCTCCAGAAGTGCCTGCATGTTTATTTGTGGAATACATCCTGAGTACAAATGGCTAAAATGGATTATTCCAAAGTTTTCTTTTTCTACTGCAGATGCAGAAGGAGAAAATTGAGTGATCTCAGACACAGAAGAATAATAAACATTTTTTAAATATGGCTTGTTTAAGTSTGGAGAAAAAATTAAATRCTCCCATCTGATGTTTAGTTAGTTTAGATTTAGAGGGATTTCAGAGAAGGATAACAAATGCCCAAGGGTCCAGGGGATTCATTCTTCATTTAGGAGGACTTAATGAAGCATTTGTGTTGTGTAGATAGGCAGAAACAAATACAGGAATCAAAGAGCATGTAAGAAGTGTTTGAGAAATTTTAAGGCACTGTGGGGTAGATGTTGAAATAATAGGATATTATGGAGTTTGCAGGGAGAAGAAGGAGAAAATGTGGTGGGTGCTAGGGATGATGGGATAGAATTGAGAAATGCCAAAGTTTTGAATTTGAGAAAAAAACCCAAGTTAATGAGATAACTGAGTAGTTTCAAACAGAGGAGACCAAAATTTTATTCTTTAAACTATTAAAATGATGAACCAGTGATAACATCTGGTTGGTTGCAGTTGTGTTCTTTTTGGAAACTGGACTTCACAGTGGTCATTAGTAGACTTCTCTGTATCTAAGTTTACTTGGCCTCAGAATGACTGCACACTGTAGGTCTTTCTACTACAGTGGATCRATGTGTCTCTCCTTACTCTTCTCTCTCCAGAACTCCTAACCATGGTGTGTTAGTTTATTCACCCAGTATTTTCTCCACAGAGGTAGGGATGCCTGRAATGGTTGGTTGAGCAGACAGGCTKCACAATATGCTGTATCCTCTCCCATGTTGCAGAGCARATCTGCCTGCCATGGTGGGCACTCCTCCCCTCTTTGCTGTGGTGCTGGTTGTCACCTAGCTATGGAGTACTCCAGTGGGAGTGCTTAGCATATCCAATGACATAAAGTTGTACAGGTTTTGTTCTTGCCCCTCCACTTGCTTTTGGCTTAGGCTAACAGATGCTGAGAGCTCACTGCATTGTTTTGCCCTGAACTTTTTCTCCCTGGGTGGACTGAAAAGCTGTTTAATCCTGCAGGTGGATGGAACAAATCTTCAGGGTTTTACTAACCAGCAAGCAGTTGATGTTTTACGGCACACAGGACAAACAGTTCGGCTCACTTTGATCAGAAGAGGTCCTAAGCAGGAAAATCGTATTCCCCCCCAGGAGGACTTCAGTGCTCCTGTTGAAAAGGACTTACTATTCCAAACAATGGATAGTACCACCRCCAAAGGTAATTAAAACTGGCTTTGCTGTACAGTTGGCTTGCAACAGTTTTCTTCTCAATTGCAAACTGGAAATAAAATGGGCCAGATGAATTCTGGGTAGCTATTACAGATGGCAGAGCTGCTGTACATGAGGGTGGAATTTTGTCTACTATGTTTTGATCAATCTTTTAGACACAGTGGTATTATATGCTACATTTTCAAAGTGAGCATTGAAAGTTCTTTCCTGCATTGCACTTCTGGCTGAATTGGTTCTAGACTTTGATGCTGTAAATCTGTGGATAGTAAGAAGGCATCAAATGTTTTATTCATGCTCAGGAGCGAGAGCTGCATTCAAAACCAATCAGAGAAATGCCCTTCTTGATGAGCATAATCAATCTCATCCCCTTTGCTCTTGCTTATTACAAGCTASAGGTATGAGAGGAGTAGCCTGTATTTAGGGGCTGATAAGGTATTGGCAATGCATGTTTAAAATATTCAGAAGCCAAAGACTAGTAATAATTTTGCTGCTGATGACATGAGATTAGTGCAGCTTTATCTTGCATACTCTGCACATATTTAAGTGTATGTGCCATGTCTTGAAAGTCAGTGTGTTTGAATGCAAGATGTCTGCACAGGGGCTGGAAGTGCWAAGTAGCTGCTTGTGCTATAGAGTGATGTCAGTGAAAGTACATCACTAGTAATCTACAGAGGCCTAATCCCCATCTTGCACAAGATTTTCAAAGTAGCATCTCTGGATGTCATCTTCTCACTCCCACTTTTAACAAGAAGTATAGACCAAGTGTTCAGAGTGCTGTTTCTTCTGCCAACAGGTGTTCAAGACATCTGAGAAGCAGCAACATACATATAACGTAACTTGGTGGTAGGAGAGGTTTTCTATGTATGAAGAGTGTGCCAGGTGTGCAGGTCTCGAAGGCTGATGCATTTTTGTTTTCAGCATCCACTTTCTGAATTGTACAAAGGAAAAAAAAAGGAAAATAAATAAATACAAGAATGCTAAAAAATGGCTCATTTAGATGTATTTTCATTCAATCACAGAAATACAGGTACTGATAGTTGTGCTGGGTTTTCTGTTGGGTTTTTTTCATTGGAAACTCACTGGAGAAGGCAAAGCATTAACAGAAAACAATATCTTTGAAATGTGATGTTTCTTCTGGGCCACCTATGTTAGATACATATTTTGCCAAATACAGGTACTCTGCAGTTCAGTGAAGGAGAGAGTTGGTGCCCCAGCTGATGAGTATTACAACATACAAAATAGCTAAATAGAAAGAAGAAAATATTTCTTCTTTTTTTTCAGATAACAATGAAACAGAACAAGGATCCCCATCACTGCCATGTAATGCCAGTGTGGTAAATACTGGAGATGACACRAAACAACAGGAAACGGGTTCTCAAGGTTTAATATTTTATTCTATGAAACTGAAACTTCTTTGTGCTTACAGAAGGATAAGGTGTTTTGTGTGTCTTTCCATCTTCTGCAAGCTCTGYAGCTGAAGTAGAACTAGAAAGTCAAAGTACTCATATATTTAATCATGTACTCTTAATCATAAAAGTGTTGTAGGAACAGGACTACTGTATGTGTCCRAAAATAATTTTATGCTGAAGATGTCACATGAAGAAGCATTCTGCTTTGGCTACTTGCTCAGCCCTCTCCTAGTCTAGTTTTGCATATCCACTCTTTCTAGTCTAGTCTAGAAAAAATTTTCTTCCCATTCCCTGTTATCTTTCCAGTTGTCTGCAACTGCCCAGCTATAATTCCAGGAGTTCTACATATTYTGATAAATTTCCTTTTCACAGATTATTGTGAAAAGCTTATGTTTATTTCATTTAGTATTCTCTGATAATGTCTGAAATCTGSTCAATTCTGGTGCACTGATATTCTCCAAATTTTCCCATACTATTTGTCAAAATTCCTATTTTATACTGGGTATTTTTTTTCCTAGRACACCATTCAGCATTTTAGAAGTCCTGTGTGATGATATATTTCTCAGATTCAGASATAACTTGATGTGTAACATTTTTGTGCTTCCAGAGTAAAAGGGGGAACTGAAAAGTTATGCCATATTTATTTTCCATAATTCATGCTTTCTGATTTTCGTGGATAGCTGAATGAATTTATTTTTAAAGTCTTTTCCTTCAGATGCTGCTGTGTCTTGGCTTTGGGGAAAGTATTGTCATATTTGAATGCCAAGCAACATCTGAGTTCATTCTTAGTAATGTYTCTGAGCAATGGCTAGACYTARAACACTGTCTGAGGCTCTTAGTRATTTTCTTACTAAAATCACTGTGATTTGAGAACTTTRTAATGAAGTTTCTTGTCTTTGCCTGTGATGAGAATTCAGATCTGAAGGGTTTATTTTAATACTTACTCTGTAGACACAGCCTAGACCATGGACCTTGAATGTGTAGGGACCTGTTAAACCYACTGTGTTTGCTGGCTGTTGTATCTAAAGATTGCTTTTTATTGGCTTCTTCCATAGAGCCAAGACAATGTGAATGAGGGGAAAATGAGCAGGAAGAAAGCATTTCTTTGTTTTTCAAACCTGCAAATAAACTTTCAGTCAAATTAAGATTTGCCACAGTTTGCTACCTAGCCTGTCACTGTATGAATGTTCTCCCCTTCCTTCCTTTCCAAGGTTGTTGCTGTTGTTCAGCTATTAAAATTTTATGTCATTGCATGTATGTATATATGTGAGTCTAGGAAGAAAAAAACAAAACGAAAACCAGACTAACAAACAAAAAAACAACCCACCAAAAAACCCTCAAAGAGTTTGGACTTACATTCTGTTACTGAATGGGGGCTTACASTTTCAGAAAAGTCCTTCACAGTTGTGCTTATGGTTTTAAAAATAAAAAAATATCTCCAGATTGTGTTTTTAGGACATTCTCTGTAAAATATAGGATCTGTCCAAAAGGATCAGTGTGCAGTTTACATTTTTAAGTATTTTAGCTATCCCCCTGAATCAGTTTGATTAGCCCACATGTGGTCTGATTTAACACAGGGCTTGAATGCAACCTTTTCATTTCCTTTCTGCCTATTATCTTGAATAATTGCAAAAAATTGACTCAACTCTGAGGCTACGTGTATCCATTCTCCCAGCCACGTACTCAAAATTATTTGACTGAACTTTGTCTTTCAAAATACATAGTTAGTTTTGCATGATTGGAATCTTATTATTACTTTGTGAGTTTTTGATCTGGTAAACCCAAGCTTGGTGAGACTAAACTTTGCCAAGTTTTTAGCCATATTCAGGAGAATTCTGACATCATGGGAATGATTGTGTCATTGTGCATGTTCCATGTACTTAATCAGTTATAGGAGTTGACTAGGTTTTTGAATTCTTTGTCACATTAATCTTAAATATAAATTTTAGATGTCCAGCTTACTAGTACAGAAGAAGCAGCTGCAAAGATAAAATGGCAGAGGATTATGGGTTCGAATTATGAAATAGTGGTAGGTAAATCTTGTTTACTATTGTTAAATATGCATCTATTTCATCTGTGCATCTATTATGTTGATAACATATGGACAGAAATTTGTTTGTATTGTATTTATTCCTTCATGTATGAAAATTACGCATGTGTTCCTTATATTGTTGAGATTATTTAATTTTAGACTTTGAATGTAGATATGTATTTTATTGTATTTTATCAAAACCACAACAGACTTGTAAGATTAATCGGCCCATGGCTATCATTTAACTTTTTTTCTAGCTTCAGGAGGATAAATGTGCATTAGAGAAAAAAATAAAATAAAATAAAAAAAATAAAATAAAATAAAATAAAATAAAAAATAAAAAAAAAATTCATAAAAAATATGAATTTCAAAGCTCCCTTCATTAGCTAGAACTTGAGACTTCATTCTCATTTTGCATACTGAATGAATGATTTCGCATAATGATGTAAATAATGCATAGATACTGTTGATACAGAAATAAAGTAGTATCTCAGTTTTGCAGATACTGCAAAATTGTATGTCATAGATGTAATGTCTGCAGAAGTATGTATTATTAGGCACATTGTTGTCATAAGCAGTTCCCACTTGTTGCAAAGTGGTGTGTGATCAGTGAGTCAGTTTTTACCTGACTGTCCCCATTACACATTAGTACCTCTGCTTTCTCATTTCTGGAATTTTGACCTCATTGCATGTAAATTGAAATGGAAAGTAACAGATATGGCTGTAAATATGACAAATGTAACCATTTCTTCATTTTATTTTAGGTGGCTGTGGTTAACAAATTTAGTGAAAGCAGTGGGTTAGGGATAAGCCTTGAAGCTACAGTGGGTCATCATTTCATCAGATCTATCTTACCTGAAGGGCCAGTTGGACGAAGTGGCAAGCTGTTCAGTGGAGATGAACTGCTGGAGGTAAGATAAAGTACTACTTTGTCTTAGTCTGCATTCAGTAAGGTTTTTAAGCAGTAAGTTTCTTCTCATAGGTTATGACCATGGGAGGGATTTATATCTAACAGCACACAATTAGTGGTTGGGTAGTCACTTCATTTGTACTTACATATATTTATGTAAGTACATGTGCTTACCTACGTTTCTCAGCTGCTAGCTGATTTTTCAATATAGTCCAAAGTCTCTGTCATAGTCTAAGCTCAGCTGGCAAGTAAGCACCACTTGCTTACCCATGGCTCTCACCCTCAGCCTGGTGGGATGAGGAGGAGAGTCAAAAGTAAAACCTTGTAAGTTGACATAATGGCAGTTTTATAACTGAAAGTAAAGTATAATAATAAGAGTCATAGTAAAAAGGAAAAAAAAAGCCCTCAAGTGATGCACAGTGCAAGCGTTCATCGCCTGATGAGCAATGCCAGACCCTGTCCCCGAGCCCTGATCAGTGCACCTTCCAGTTGACTCCCCAGTTTATATACTGGGGGCATGATGCTCTAGGGTGTGAAATACCCCTTTGGCCAATTTGGGTCTCTTGTCCCAGCTGTGTTCCCTCATAGACTTTTTTCTTTTTTGTAACTCCTCGSTGGTAGAGCATGAGACACCAAAAAGTCCTTGATTCAACTTAGCAGCAACCAAAACATTGGTGTGTTATCAGAGTTATTCTAAATAGTGAATCCAAAACACAGCACTGCACAGCTACTGAGAAAAAAATTGACTCTATTCCAGCTGAAACCAAGATAATCACCAAAAAAGAGCATGTAGCAAAAGTATTAAGTCGCCCTACTCAGTAAAGGGACTAAACACCAAATTACTTTTCTTAATTATTTTCTTAGAATTAAGATTTTAATTTAGTTTACAGGAGTGGAAGAAACATGAAGCTACAGTTTTTGTGGTGTTTATAGGGTGGTATCAGGCAATTTGAAAGACTGTGCATTCAGTTTAATATATACCTTGGGGCTGAGCACCAAATTGAGTAGACATTAAGGGTTGAAAGTGTCTGTTAGCATGGGAATTTTTGTTGCTTTTATTTTACTTTTTTTAAGGTCATTAATGAGTTAGGGTTTGCTTGGGTTTTTTTCACTCAATTTTGTTACTGTGCTTATAAATACTCTGTAGTTCTAACCACTGTGTATTCTTTACTTATTGAGGTAAATGAGATCTCTCTGCTTGGAGAAAACCACAAGGATGTGGTCAGTATCTTGAAAGAGCTGCCTATTAAGGTGACAATGGTGTGCTGTCGTCCAGTAGCTCCACCTGTCGCTCAACCAGAGATACTAGACAGTCTAAGCCTATCTGATGTTCAGCTTACAGAAAAGGTAATTTGTCTTTAAATAATCACTGAAAATGACAGTTTCCTTGAGGAAGAAAAACCAGGTGAAGTTCTTCTACATGATTAGAAGTATATTTTAATATTTTTTTAATTGGAACCAGACAAATAGAAAACAGGAAATAATGTTTATTGCCTATTCTATAGGCCACCAGAAGATATGAATCCTGACTGGCCATAGGAAAAAGTAGTCTTTGATATGGGGCTGTCTCTCTAGGTACTATATTCTTGTTCTGTAGGTAAGATATGAGAATAGCAAGTTGAACTGTGAGTTCTTTAGAATCTGAATGTWTTTGATCTAGCTTTGAACTTTGCTTTCTGGGTTTGCATTGTGCATAACTGTGTTYTCATTCTCTGACTGACGCTTCTGTCACTCGTAAGTGCACAGCTCTGGGCAGCCTGGTGAAATAAACATGTAGGAATGGCCTAAGGTCAAAAGCAGTAGTATTTGTATGAAAAGGGAAACAGTTAGCTCTGAATTCTGAGCAAGGCACCAAATTCAGCTTATAGTTTCTAAACTTTTCTATGAAATCAAGTGAAGAACAGACAGAAGAAGTGTCTGTGTATGTACATATGTGTTTGTTTTTACTTTTATTTAATATTCTGGCTACTGTCTATGATTACRTTTAATGAAGGCATATTTTAGATACACTATTTAATAACATATATTTCCTATATTTGAATGCATATACTAATAAAGTTTTTTGAAAATTTTCATTTGACGGAAATTGCATTTTGTAAATATTTTTATAGGGAGTAGTTAAAAATACTTGCAGCTTAACTATAAAGGATATTTGAATTTTTTGCTAGGTTTATCAGAGTTCATTAAATCTCCTGAGTGCTTGCACTTCTTCTGTGTTTAGAGATATATCACTTAGGTTTTATCTTGTTTTTTGTAAGCAGGTTTTTTTTCTCTGAAGATTCTCAAGTGTTTACATTTTATTGCTGAATGTTTACTGTTTTTCTCAGGATCACATAGAAATTGGATTCATTGGTTCCTCAGACACAGAGGGAACAACTTTGGAAACAGCTGAYGAGGGTCAGAGTATGGAAGAGGGGCAAAGCTCATCTCTGGCAATGTGGGAAACAGAAGTACAGCACATTGAGCTGGAGAAAGGGAGTATGGGGCTTGGATTTAGCATATTGGACTATCAGGTAACTTCTGCATTTCTTTGGGCAGAGGACAAAATACTTTGTATTGTTTGGCTCTTGCAGTGTGTTCTGTATATTTCAATTATTTCATTAATTGAAACTAAGCAACAGAGTAGAACTAATCACTGCTGGTAGGCATTCTAGTAATTATATTACATATTCTTCTTATTGTATTAAGACTACAGGTTCTAATGGTGATAGTAATACTGGTTCAGAAAAACAGATAATCCATTATATACTACAGTTTTCAGAAAGCTGTCTTCTAGTGACCCAGGGACAATGAATGATGTAGCCAGAATATTCAGGCATTTAGCCATGTATTTTGCACCTGCAGTGAAGTGTTTAGGGCAAGATCCAATAAAGGACTTAAATGCTTAAAGCAGGATTTACTAAAATCCAGAACTGTAATTCTGAAATCCCTTGCTTAGCTGCTGTCTGTCRGGGACATGCTTAAACATCCCCATTCATTTTGTGTTTGACTTCAGAATTCCTGGAAATCTAAATTATATTTCTCAGTGTTTCCCGATAACAGCTCAGTGGCTGTCTCTTGCCTTCACTTGGTCAGGATGCCRGAACAATATTCCTCTTGTCCCCAGTTTTCCAGTGGATAATTTTTATATTGAAYGTCAAGTAATTTCTCCCTGAGGTCAATGTAGGCTTTTGCTGAGCTGTTTTGTGGTGTTCTGGGGATCAGATCTCTTTCTGCTGGATCTTGTCCATAAGAGTATATACATTTACTTTTGGAGATAACTTTCAGGTGGAAATTATGGCCCCAGGGCAGTCCTTACAATTAAGCCATGGCTTAGATTTTGTATTTGCACAGTGATGAGGTGAAGAGCAGTGTAGTGTAATAATGTGGAGGATAAAGGCATAGTCAAGTGTCTTTTATGAAGCAYTGACTACTGTTTAAAGTGTTGCTCAGGATGCTCTGCAGTGAGACATCACAGATAAGCATGTGTTTTAAGTCCATGTCAGCACACAGTAGAAAATATTTTCTCTTCAGCCTTTTCTGTGTATTAACACAAATGATAGGTGTGAATGTGGTTAGTGACTGAATTTTGCATATGGATAATAGTACTAAAGGCTTGTGGAAGTGCCTTAAGTTGGTTAATATATTTTTCAAATATGAGTTAGTCTTACAGCTTTACTCAGCTTTCCAAAACTTAGCTTAGTTATAATATTTGTGTATTGTGGTATGTTCTCTCCTTTGATATGCAGTGAAAAAATTTCACTCTGACACTGAAGTTCTGCTTTCTTGTAAGACTGTGAACAGCAAATTTACAGGGAGATTTATATTTGTATTTTGCTCTTTCCATCACATTTTCAATTAATTTTCAATGAATGGTGACTAAACTTGAGGAGAATTATGTTTGTACTAATACATTGCTCATGTTTTACACAATGGCAGGCCTGTAGAAAGGTCTACATAATTTCTAACCCTTTGGAAGGCTACCACATAGACTAGAGAGGCTTGTTTCTTTTTTTCCTCCAGAAAATGTGTCATGCAGTGCCATCTAAAGTGACAGCATAAGTATTTGTTGCTAAAATAGTGAGGAAGATGTCAATGCTCTGGCTCAAGCTGTATTCACAGCACTGCTAGTTATATTTTGACGTGGAAAGTGTTTTATTACTCCATGGCATTCTTTTTACTGCACTGTCATCAAGTATTAAGGGTCTTCTTGATGTCTTTCTTTCCTTCCTTCACTCTGCCCATCCCTTTCTCCCTACCTCTAGCAACACTTCTCTCCAATACAATTTTAGCAGTCTCCTTATTCTTGTGCCTTTTCCATGTTGCTTTGATGCTTCAGATGTACATCTTGACATGGAAGCTTGTTACAGCTTCATGCTGGTTTTTAGATATTTGCTTTTCTCTACTTTTGCTTTCAGTAAAGCTGTTTCTTGTGTTTCTTTTGTGATTACATTTTCTGGGATTTTCTCTATTCATGCAGTCAAGTGAACTGCRTGTTGGAAGTATTAACATGGTGTTACTTGTGAGTGTAGTTCTGTACTAATACACAAATATTTTGCATGTGTGGTAATTGTTACAGCACAATTATATGCTCCTGTTACTAGTATTTGATGCTAGCTTTTTTATAAGAAGCAGTATATTGGAGGATAGTCACTTAAAAGCAGTTTTCTATCTTAAAAGCAAACATCACTTTGTTTTGCCTTGTGTATTAGAGTCCTATGTAAATATTTAATTCAGCATGCAGAAGACCTTGCCTCTTGGAAACTGCTTTCTCAGTTGAGCAAGATCATGAAGTATAAAACAGTTTTGAAAATAAGTCATTTGTTCCACTAGAGTGCATKTGTTACATTTGCCCCACTCTACCATGTCCACCTGTGTCCTCAAACCTCTGAATAGGGAAGATGGAGTTTGCAACACTGTTGTTGCAAAAGGAAGTATATGAGTTTCTGAGGTGTATGGACAACACGGTGCAATTTAGTGGTATTTTATATTGGAAGTAAATCATGTAGAAAGGAGTAATAATTTTCACATTTAAGAATTAAAAATAAGTGTAGGGCTAAATATATGAACAGTACAGACAGGATGGTTTTCTCCRTCTGAAGGTTCATCTAGAGGAGAGCAACACTTCTTAATAACAGAATTCTGGTTAATAAAACCTTATGAATAAAAATTCTCCACTCAAGACATAAAAGAGTGAAAAACAAAATATCTTTTTCTTCACTTTAATTAGGATCCTGTTGATCCAGCAAACACTGTGATTGTGATTCGCTCATTAGTTCCTGGGGGTGTGGCGGAGCAAGATGGCAGACTTCTTCCTGGAGATCGGCTTATGTTTGTCAACGACATCAACTTGGAAAATGGCAGCCTGGAGGAAGCAGTGCAAGCACTGAAAGGAGCCCCAGCAGGAACAGTTAAAATAGGAGTTGCCAAACCATTGCCTGTAAGGATTTGGGAATTCAGTGTGTACTTTTCATATCATTGAAGCTGGTACATGCTGATCGTGACTTCTCTGTACATTCTTTGTGTTTTGGGGGTACAGCTGGGTAGCCCAACTATTGCCTTGCATGTAGGAGTGGCCTGGGTAGTATATGACTGGGGTAGTGATTGAGGACCTAGCACACACAGCTGAGAAAACCAACTTGCAACAAGCAGTCTTTCAGGACTGAAAGTTGCCAGGCATAATATTATACACTTTACACAGTTCTCTGAATATGTGAGATGGTAACATAGAATTGTTTTTATTTGATTTGCATGGAATTTACCGATTTCTTTGCTTTGCGAAGTATAGTATTGTTATGCCTGTTAGTCCACTGGGGGAGGATGGTTGATTTATTCTGGGTGGTGTGTGGGTGAAGCAAYAAAACTTTCAAGAGGTTCAATAACAAATTTTTACTTGCGAACTTTGGAACATTAAGGTAGAATAATACTTGGCAAATTTTAAAATGTAGGCATTTTGGTTAGAAATGCAACAATATAAAAGCATAAAAATAACACATTAGAAAATGTGTACAGGAAAAGAAAGAAAAAAGAAGGGTAAGGGTAGAAAGCTATGTAGTCGCCACCTATGGATCCAGTGACAAGACTTGATTGTTGCAATTTCAATGCCCCTTCACAGTCTTGACCCACCAGGAATGGGGAAACATGAAGTTCAATGAGTAAATATACACTCAGGTTAGATGAGAATGCCGAAGTACCTCCCCTATGGTGGAGAGTTTTACATTATCTCATGTAGCATTATAGATCACAAGGCATTTTGGTCTTTAATGGTTTATGATACCTAAGATGTTACAGCTTCTTCTCAGTTTAGCATAGTTAAGCCAGTTATAGTCCATGGGAAGGCATGAATACCTTCAGGCTTCTTATGAGTGTAGGTCTCCAGAGGAGATTTTTCACACCTGAGCYACTTGTGTAAGTACATGGACATGATGAAAAGCACTATCCCACCTTGCARGATTTGCTTTTTACCAGCCYCTTYCCTTATCTGGCTCAAAACCCAGCTTGSAGTCTCGGGTGGTGGGTGTGCACCTCATCTGCACCTACTTTTGTGTGTGGTCAGCAAAGCACCTGCTGCTTSTGCAAATGTTTGACACACTGACCATTAACATTCCAGTCCTTCTAAGTATGCATGCGATCTTTGTATTTAAACAGAACACTTTTTGTAATAGTGTGTAGTTTTCAGTTTGTRTACATCTAACTGGTTATTTCAGGCTTGGTTTTAGAAGGTAGTCTGGATTCAAAAAAGGAGGTTAAAGGAGACCTATGGTCAYTGAGATAGTGTAGCAGTAAGAGTGCTAGTGAATGAACATCCCTGATRGGTTCAATTCAAATCAGTAGAATGGCATTAGTTCATACATACCTTACTAATATAGAGGAAGATACCTTTCTCTATATTAGTAAGYCCAAGCACAGTTTTAGGGGTTCATTTTTGCTTTTCATGAATTTTTAATCTTGTAACCCTTGTGRATGTAGGTATCAAATTTTCGTTCTTAGTAGATCTTTGTGGAGARATTGGGAGGGAATGACTGTTAAGTTCCCAGAAACTTTTCATAGTAAGACAGTATATGTTTTAACTTGCTTTGTTGAATTCACTTTTTTTGTTATTGGAGACTCCATATTAATTGCAGTTAAAAATGGCATACTCTAGAAGCTGTCACTCTAAAAGAGAAAATACATTAGGGTTTCGTTTCCGTTCCCAAAAGTTRTAAACATATGGCATTTGCACTTCAATATTTCATGTATTATGCTTGCTAAGTAATTCAATTTTGCAAATAATCCCTACTGTTTTTGCAGTACTGGACTAATGCACCTACTATCAAATTATGTTSAAAAAAAGCTATTGGTTTATAGTCAGAATTATATTTTGTCCTCTAGAGGCTGACAAATACAATCATAAAACAGAGAGTAGATTAAGTCTTCCTGTCTGCAAGCAAGACTGCTCTGTGACTAGCAAGATTATAAAGACCTCTGCTGTTAGGCTCTTTCTCTGTTGGCAGCTGTGATGGCAGTTTTAGCATGTCTTTATTAAGACCAGGAATTGAAAATGAGCCGAGACTAAGTTGTGGGCTCTGTGGTATACCTGGACGGGCCTTTTTCATTTTTTGGGGTTTCACAATGAGGTGAGAAGGTAAATTTGGAAAAAAAAAAATGTCTCTTTTCCCACTGAATACTGTTACTCTGATTGAAATTATCTCTTTGCTGCATTTGGAATCCATTTGCCTTTCTAAACAGCCCCCTGCCCACTTGCAGAATGCACTCTGCACCTGCTGTGTYCAGGCCACTCATCCGACTCAGAGCTTCGTTCTTTCTGCAGCTTTCACCTGAGGAGGGCTATGTCTCTGCTAAGGAAGATTGCTTTTTCTACACTGCCCAGTCACTTGAGGAGGAGGGGCCAGCTGATGCAGCCCTCTTTCATGCTGAGCTGGCTCTGGTTAGTGGCCCAACTTACCACAGATTTCTTCAGTCTTTGCATTTTGTAGTGAAAGGAGTTGCCTTGTCACTGTCCATGCTTATTTTTCAGTGTTTGMTGTCTCCACATTACTTACCTACCATAGGTGGGATGGATTCTGACTYTGTAAAAGCTGGCATCTAGATACTTCGGTTTTTGCATGAGCTGTGAATCTGTCCTATGATATGTTAATTGCTGAGGAAAAGAAAAAGTATTTTGCTGATGCTTTCAAAAGTGCATGGCTATTCACTTGTCCTTGCATGCACTGACCAGCCCTTTGGACATCTCACCTTTTTAGAGAAATGTTCATGTGCTTATTTTTCTATGTGTCATASTACATCACTTTTCTACTGTGAAAAGTTTCTGGTATTCCCTTTTTGCATGCAATCCAGCCTTACAAGGAACACTGTCTGTCTTCAAAAGCTGCAAATACGTCATTCTAATAATATTCTTCAGCCTTCAACATCAATCAGTGATTATGAGATTTACAAGGTCAAAAGGTGTTCACTTGTACAAACAATGCGGCTTACCTGAGCACTCAGTGCCTTACATAGCCCAGAAGTTACCAATAAGAAAACAGATTAAAAAGACACAGGAAATAGGGCACACAAAAAGCAAAAAATCACCCAACACTTCCTCCCAGAAAAAAAAAAAACACAAAGCAAACAAACAAAAATAAACAAACAAACAAAAAATCCAAACTAAAAAACAGCCCAACCCAGAATACACGTGTCTGTAGGTATTCCAAATGTGTATTCGTATGGTTGGTTGTTCTGGTCTGGATCTGATGTTGAAATTATTAGGCCCTCATTTTTTGGGGACTTGAACAGAGAAGCAGCTTCTAAACACCAGAACTTAGTTAATTAGAGAAAAATTCAAAGTTAAACAAAAACCTGAAATGGATCCTGTCAAGATGAAAATCTCTGCATTACTACTTCCAGCAGGTTTGCTGTTCTTTCACATTTGCAGACGACAAGCTGACTTAACTACTGGCTTTTAAAAAAGATTGCATAATTTTAATTCTTGAGTTTGTTACTTTTAGCAATTAGATAACAGTATTTGTCTTGCTCCATTCATTGAGAAGAAGCATGAGTTTTATATTCTAAATAACCTCTAATTAAAGATGTGTTGAAATGATCAGATTAAAACTATCTAAAAAATTTCACTTCCGTATGTGGTTCCTATAAAAAAAAAACTTATGAAAAAAAAGCAATGAAAATAAATGACATAACAAAATCATCAGTCAGGTTTGTCAGTTGTCTAATTAACTGTGCAAAATAGGAAACTAAATGTGTCACCCAGCTGAAGATATGTTTTGAGAGTGCACATATGAGAGACTGTTTTTCACAGACAGATCTGTATTCAGGTTTTACAGATCCTGAATTTTCACAATACTTTTTTTTAGGGCATAGCTTTGGTAAAATGAATATGCATTTTCAAGATGAGCTGAGAGAAGTTACACCAAAGAAACAGTTTGGATTAGCATTGAAGTCTATAGGTTTGAAATMATAATAAAAAATAATCCTTCTTACCCTGAAAAGGAATCAGTATGTTGAATTACTGCAGATTGTTGCTACTGCTATAATGGCTTCATAATATGATTAASCATAGGGGCTGAAAAAACAAGTTAGATCCCATCTCTGCAGATGGGTGCACTCATCTGCTTTGTAAAAGTTTATGATACGGACATGGCTCTTAACCCAGTGATCATTTTGGTAGCCTACACTATGTTCTTGAGCTCTGCCAGKGAAATGAAATAATAATCAAAGTGTAGTGTGTGAAGCCATAAATTAGGGTTTTTAGGGCTTAATTTTATTCTAGTATTTAAAAGAATATGAGTCTTGGAAAAAAATTTTAATWAAAAAAAAAAGGGGGCGGAAATACTAGCCATATAAATGTCTGAAACTTTTTAAAAAATTTTATTTCTCATGTAAGAGAAATAGAAATATGGGAATGCCCGTAATAATCTTGTTGTCAAAAGCAAAATAATTTAAAATCTATTTTAAAAAATCACATAACTTTTCATATAAATGCGCTGTAAAGCACTGCAGTTTCCAGATTGTTTTTAAAAGACTATAAAAATAACTGAGCCTAAGAAGCTGAGTCAAGGGAGCRTTCCTGACATGTGGCACCAAGTAAAGCCCATTATTTCTTCCATGCTAATTGTTGTAAAAGAAAATTAAAAAGAAAAAAAAAAGCCCCAAAGAAATCAAAATATAGACACCAAGAAGTACAGCAGAATTCTCCCAACACTGTACTTCTATTAGTAGGCATGAGCGTACCTCAGCCCTGCAACTTACTCTGGTTCAGACTCTTACTTTACTTCAGATATTCTTTGCAACCTTTGAAGAAGTAGTAACACAGATTTACTGGGAGCAGGAAATTTTCCTACTTCACTGTGCGAATGTAATTTCCATCTAAAACATGGAATGAAAAAGAAAAAGAAGAAAAGTATCAGTATGTAGTGGCTGGTGTGCATGTGTTTGGGGCTTATGTGGTGTGATGGCAACAGCCTGTCTGATTGAATTGCTTTTGTTGTTAGGTGGACTCTGGTGAGGCAGATCTAGCGGATGAGTCCACCTTTGAATCGCAGTATTCTCTGGAGAGAGACGTCTTCCAGGATTCAGTGAGAGCTCTGCATGACAGTGCCTGCAGCAGTGAGGTGAACAACAGCTTCTCTCTTCCATTACCAGCTCCAAAGGTAAAATCCAGGATGGTTTTATCGATGGCAAACTTTGATTTTAAGTGTGAGTAGGCTGTACTGTCAGATATAAATGTTTYGTGTCATCCTGGGTCAAAATGCCCTATATGTTACCAGGATAAAATTTTGTTTGGAGAAGTGCTGATGTCTTGCACATGTCTTTGGTGAAGAGAGAGGCGGATAGAAGGCACAAAGCTTGGATTTTTGCTAGATGGAGCATGATTTAGCCAGAATATGGTGAGATATTCATAGTATTAAAAGTGCGGTGAGCAATCTGCAAGAAAAATATAATTATTATTCAAAGCATAGTAAAGAGTGGTAGCWCAAAATTACTCTGTTGCTCTATATTTTAGTATGAAAAGCAAGTGTAAATTTTTATCTTGATTTTTGCTTTTATGCTTCATAGTTAGTATGTCTCTTTGGTTTTGAATGAAATTTTCATAATGATGCTATAAGTAAATCCATATATATCAAAACTCCATTAATAATTTTTAAGTAAAGCAATAAATGAAGATTTATTTAAGAGTATTGAGAAGATCAGTAGCTTTTTTGGTTCTTCGTCACATACCCATAATGACCTGATTGTGTTTCTTTCTTTCCATGTTTTTTCATGTTCTTTCTTTCTTTTAAATATTTAGATTTATTTCACTAACCTAGAGCTTTCCAATTCCATTCTCCTAGTCTTCATTGAAAACCACTGGGTTTGCAGTATCAGGTCTTAAGTGGAGTAGCTGCTGTTTTTTCTGCCACACCTGAGCTGCAGTAACTCCTGTTAACCCTTCTGAAATGTGTTTAGCACTTATGAGGCACTGGTTAGAAAGCYAGATTCATCTTCTAATGGTTTTTCCTAATCCGCAGAACAGCACATCTTTGCTGTGCCAGTGGGACAGCTTGCATTKTTTAACTCTGTAATTGTTCCTTAAATGGATAATGCATTTTACATGCTTAGCAGTAATTTGTGAGATCAAGACTGGATTCATATTTTATGTCACATTGCGGCTCTAGAAAATCTTAAGTTATTTTCACCATTGACTTAAACATAGCTTTGGTTTACATACTCTTTTAAAATACCATAGTTCTGACTTTTCAGTGTTCATCTCTGTACACCAGTATGAAGTGAGTATTAAGTTGTCATCAAGTAACCTATTCATGATTCAAAAAAMAAAAATAGTGGGAAAATCTGTTCATTAATGAAGACTTCTGAAGCAAGTAAAATGCAGTAAAAATTAAAGCAACATTTATGCTGTGAGGAATGCAGAGATATTTCAGTTATTTCTGGCTGCAGGGCAGTTGGCAGGTTCGGAGCGTCACTTTGGTGTCACATTTGAAAAAGGTGTTGATGAACTTAAAATAATGCAGATGCTCTACTGAGGCCATGTGTTTATATAGTTATGAATTACTGAAATTGTGTTTGTCCTAAAAATTTACAGCACTGGCTTTTCTTTAAGTGAAACAAAAATTAAAAATGAGTATGTGGTGAAACTCTTAATATGTATAAATGGCACATGAAATAAATGTTGCGTATGATTTGATGCTTGTTTTCACTGATCTGGAAATGGGTACAAAACAGACCTAAAAGTAGATGTCCCAGCTGTATTTGAAACCTTATAAAATAAATTAAATAGATTATAATATTGGGTTCTGTTCTCAAAAAGGTAGGAAATTATGTCATTGATTATATCATGCAGATTAGTTGTATTTAGGCTCTGCTCAATTACCTTCTCAGCTGTTACTTAAACCACTTATTTACTGGTAAGTCTGTTTTGATTCTCRTCTGGGGACAGAATAAGTATGCATGCACTTCATGGAAGTTGACAAAGATTAATTCTAAAGCTCTTGTGACAAAATGTTGCAAAATATCCCCCAATCCTGGCAAGCATGTCTCCCCAGCTGTTTGGAGAAGCACTAGAAYAATTAAAAGGACCAGTAAATAACAACTAAGACAGATAGAGGTAGTTGACTTCAGTTCTTTTATTGAATTTCAGAAAAAAAAATCCCTAATRTTGATACAGAGCCTCTAAGTCGAACTTCTGAGTCCTTGATACGTCTTTTTAAAATCTAATGCCCTACATTTTTTAAAATAATTTATTTTAAAAGGTCAGCTAGAGAATATTTGAAGTTTGAATTTTTTCTAGAATGTTGTGATTATTGAAATCCCTTGAAATATTTCAAAGGCAGGGCCTCAGAATCTTGGAAGTCTAAACAAATGTRTAGAGAACTTAGTCCTTGTACTGCAGCCATAATTGGTAGATTTGCAGTAATTACTAACTTGTAAACTTATGTAGTTGCAGTATTTTATTGCATTGTTGGCACACAATGCAATAAAATACAATATCCCATACAATGCAATACCCCATATTCACCTTTTGCTGAGGTTTGACCAAGTTTTTATTTGTCAATCTTTCTGAGGRAGAGAAATCTTAATGTGTTTCTGCTTAGTTAAATGGATGRTAATGTTGGATTCCTATTGTCYGAGCTGCTTGAAATTCCTCTTTGCTTGCTGAGTGTGCTAAAAGTAAGGACATTGGTCTTGCAAAATGTTTTCACCTGAGAAAAACTGTTGGATGCTTGACTCTTAAAAACTTACTGGAATCATTCAAGTTAGAGTTAGTAACTTMTTTTACTGATTTCTGGTATTATAAAGCAGAAGAAATGGTCTAAGAAATCAAGTTCACTTTATAGTAGAATGAATGTCTGTAGGGAACTGCAGATGAAGTTGTTCTTGCTGATSTTACAGTAGTATATTTAAATTCTGTGAGATTAGTTTTTGTTTAAGGTTTTAGCATGAAATGTGGTTTTGAATCATACGACAARTGAATGGTGATTGTTCATTGTCTCCTATTTTGAACAGTCTGTTGGGGAGGAATGCCCAAATGCTGCTGCTGATTTCCATGTATCTGAGAAGAATCTGTACAACATGAATCTGAATCAGAGACTGAGAGATGAAAAGTCTGTAGTGGACAGTAGCCTGGAAACTGCAAGTGATTTTACTAAAACAGATCTTCTGACTCTGGAGGTTTCAGCTATCAACCAAAATGAAAGCGAAAATACACCAACATGGACTGGATCTCAGACAGCATCAGAAGTTGTACTAAATACAAGCCTTGCTACTACTGCACAGCTTGATCCCAATGAAAAAGTAGTTATTTTTTTAAAGCCCTTTTTTTTTTTTAATTAATAATAATGAAAAAAACATAAATAAAGCCTGTAATTAGGCCAACGAATTTCCTGCAGAAATTGTCRCAGGCCAATAGCCATGTATATTTATTGGATTATTAATGTCCTTCGGATGTGTTATCTCACATCAAAGCTTTGGGATAGAGACCTTTCCAAAACAGGACATTGTTTATGTCATCAAGATTGTATTTTCTCAGAGGCTGTCAGTATAGGCGTGTATACAAGTCTTCTCAGGCCATGCATCRTAGATACTGCAGGACCACAGTGTACCCTCTGGGCAGGACAGGGGSGTTTTCTTAGCCCTTGTTAACCTTCAGAGGGGCACGAGTGCAAGTAGGCGGTGCACAGCTGCACTCGGGCCTAGGAAGCCAAGGGAGGGTGGTGTGAATATCTTGCAGCATGGTGTCCTTGCAAGCCTGTGCAGTTCAGCTCACAAACTGACCTGTGATTCTACAGGRTGCAAACATACTTCTCCTTTATATGACAGTTGCTGTGACATTTGTTTCTTWTTTTTTCCATTCAGTGATTTATTAAGAAATGCTTAAAAGAGCTGCAGTYTCTTACAACATTTGTTACATTAGTACTGGCAGATTGTCAGACACCTGTGGTGAATGAATCTGAAGCCCATGAATTCTTTCTAGTAATTTTGATGTCCCTAAATTAAAAGCRTGCTTTATGATAGATTTGGTATGTTGCCTGAATGAAAAAAGAAATTATGATGTTAGTTTGATCTTTGATGAACTGACTTTTTCGATGTCTGTATAAGGAATTTGACTTATTTTTGTGAATGGCTTTTGTGTAGGGCAAAAAGTAGAGGTCAGTATGACCAGGCATATTTTTATCTTGGCAGTCTGAACAGGTGTTATTTTCCCTTTTGTTAGGATCAATTGCTTTTAATGGAAAAGAGATGCCCAGTATCTTTGGAGGGAAGTTCCACATCTCCAAATTCAGTCAAAAATATGTATGAGAAGACTATCAGTATTGCAAAAGGCAATTCAAGCCTAGGTAAGTTAGCAAACTGTTTTTGTAAACTCTTCAGGAATATGGTTGGTAGTTTCCCTTGTATGTTGCCCATTAGTAAAAACTAAATATTTTCCATTTAGGGTAGACTTCATTTTTTTCTGCTCTTGCCCTGTTTGGCTGTGATGGTACTGGATCCACTTGCTGTCACTGTGAACACAAAAGTGAAATGTGCAGTCTCACTGAGAATTTGTTTTCTGGTAAAGGAGTTTAGTCTTTCCTGAATTTTAACAGAACAGTTCTAATGCATTGTTTTTCAATGTACTAATATAGTGGAAAACCAAGATATAGCCAAGGAATGCTGTAGAAGAACACTGTGGTCAAAGAGCTGCAGATGAGACTTGCAAATGTTTGGAAACACAAAATGGTCTTGCTTCCTGAGGATGCAAGAAACTAAACAAGCTGTTTRCTTTCTTGCCTCAAATTTGTACTTGAATCCAAAATCCATCAGTGTTTCTGAARATCATGTCATTGCTAAATTTAATAGGTAGTATTTTTGGCTTAATGATATCATCATTTTGTAGTGAAGTTCTAATGTTTTAGATGTCTTCAATCTGCAGCTTCCTGAGCATACTGACTAGGAACACATTTTGGAGTGATTGCACACAACAGATTATAATATTTTTTATTGTCYTGTCCTGCTCTCAGGTCTGACCCTSGGCARTGTGAGGGRGAGAACAAAAATAGAACCCTCCCAGAGCCCATGCAGGAAGGCTGTTGTGTTGAAAGGCAGTGATGTGTCCCTCCTGTTAGTGGCTTGTATGTTCATTTGGTTTGATTTAGGTTCCCAGTGCTGTTTCTTCCAGCCAACTGCGTAATCTTGAAGACTTTCTGGGATTGGTAGGGCGGGGCATTCTGAGCAGTAATTCCTCAAATACTTTAAAATGGGATGTCGACAGAATCAGATGTTCATAAACAGTCCCAAGTCAGGACTTCCTTGCTGTGCAGAGGTRGGTGTCAGTTTTTTACAGCTGTGATGCTGTATTTCAGTGGGCACCTTGATCCGGAATAAGCTGTTTTCTGATGTCTGGATGCTCAGTCTGCCACATATCATCTCCATGAAACAGCCATCCTTCAAAATGGATCTAATTTAAAATCAGGGTCTCAAAAAYAGAAAGATGTAGAAAAGGCTGATAYGKGTATAAGGTTTATCTTTCRTTGGTATGAGGGACTTGGTTAACTTCTGCCTTTACTAGCCTCATTGCCAGGCTGTACAAAGTGCAGGTCACAATGCATTTCAAAGCATCTGGATTTTGTTTAAAAAGTTTTCTTTACAATACGCTCTTCATCYAGTGGAGAGGTTTTCATTTATGTGTGCAAGTATTTTAAGTACACATCAAAGTGCACTTTTAAGTGAACATCAAAGCAAATTTCATGTCAAGTATAATACAGCATGAAAATACAAACTTGGGGCAGGGTCCATACTGGCAGACGTTTTATGCATAAATATAAGACTGATCTTGATATGTACAGAATATGCATATGAATATTGCTTTCTTCTGGCTTTTGACTGTAGCATTTTTCTTGTCTGGATATTCTCTGGGCTGGGAAGCAGCTTGGGCATGGTGACCAATTTACACACATGTCTGCACTTCTTTTACCTTTCATTTTTAAAAAAGCAGCTAAGTCAAGAAATATGAATGATGTTGAAAGCTGCAGCTGCATCAGTTAAATAATTGAGAGTTAAAAACTGGCACTTCTTTTTTACCTTTTAAATGGTGTCACCCATAGTTTGCAGCAGCTCTTCAATGCCAACTGCTGCTGGAACTCTAACATTTTGACTGTGATTTTTTAAAAGATGAAAGCACCCAAATGCAGAAAAGCTGGAAWGCCATTGTCCTGCMAAAAGTTTGGCAACTTTACAGTGGSATTTGCATTTTTACCTGAAACAGTAGGTGTCTGAAGCGTGACATCAGCCTTGTGGATTTATAATGATGATGTCAGCATAGGAAAAGGGAAGGAGGGTCTGTTGTATGTGTGATGTTTTCCTAAAGTGCTATTACACTACCCTCAGTAGTGTCTGTTACTGTCTTAACCAAATAGCAAGGTTAAGTTCAGAATTTCAAACCAATTTCAGAAATTTCAAATTTCTGAGATTTCAGAAAAATAGAAAAAATTTTATTAAGCAGTATTARGACAGTGGAAGTCCTTTAAGGAACTTCAGGAGTTCCAACTGTGCCTTTCCCACTGCCTTAGTAAGAACTAAATTTTTCCAGCAACTGTTACTAGGGTCTGTTTCTTGAACACCAGCTGCCCTGAAGATAATAGTGACAGCTCATTTGTGTAAGAACAGTCACAGTGACGCATAAAGGTCATCATGAGTCAGTCCCTATAGGTTCCCCAKAGGACAGGAGGAGCCAAGAGCATATAGGTCTTATTTCCCACTACTGGAAAGAAAGTCAATTTGAAGGGTATAAATACTGACAAGCAGCATCCTTCTGTGTCACAGGTAGGATACTGTTTTAAGTAAAATACTGAGCTGTCCATTAACAACAATATGCAGACTTTCACAGAAGTCAGGATGCTTTTCCGGGTTTAAGCAATGGCCCACCTGAGAGAGTGGGAAGGCAGCCACCATCTCAGTGGGATCTAATTCATGCTTTCTGTTGAAAATAAGTGTTTGTTTTTGGCCTATTAATTACCTGTTTAATCATTTCACCTTCTTTCCRAAGAGAGTTGTCATAAATGAAAGTAAAATGTGCATTAACTCAGTGAACCGTTAGAAGAGTGGTGATATTAAATGGTTTTTAAGCAATTTCATTATCTTTCTTATTTTTTGCTTAAATATTCCACTGTCTTAACTTTTCTTGTATTGAACTGAGTATTTGAACTGACAACAAGATAAAGTTACTATGATTATGATTTGTAATTGCTGTCTCAAAGGAGGAGAGCAAGAGCAACATTTACAGGCTTGATGATATTGGCAGGCTGGCTGTCTGACTTTTCCATTCCCTGTGCCCCAAGTTACATTTCTTTATCTTGGCACCCAGAGGTGTGGCTCAAAGACATTATCTGTTTCATGTGTTTTTACTACAGGGATGACAGTAAGTTCCAATAAAGATGGTTTGGGAATGATAGTTCGCAGTGTCATCCACGGAGGCTCAATAAGCCGKGACGGGCGGATTGGTGTGGGAGACTGCATCCTGTCCATTAATGAGGAGTCAACCACAAACTTAACCAATGCACARGCCCGGGCCATGCTGAGGCGACATTCACTCATTGGACCAGACATAAAGTGGGTAAACCTAGGTGACGAGTTATGGAAGGAAAAAGCTGATAATCAAGATTTGTTCATTTATTTTAGTATTTTAAATGAAAGTTTTGTTATTGCACATCAATTAACCTTTAAGTTGCAGCATCAGATGGATATTTCTCCTACAGATTTCCATGGATTTCAAAGATGAGATCACTTGTGTGAGAGGCTTTGGATAGAAATCACTGTCACAAGTATCATCATTATTACTGCCCTGCCTAGTTTTATTGAAAGAATAGGATTAGACAGAATTTTTCATTCATAGTATGACTCTTCTAAGGAAAGTTAGTTTTCTCAAAATGTTTGTGGTTCTTGAAGGTGGACTGTCCTGGCCATTGCACAAATCATTTAGTTTTTTTWATGGGTTTTGGGTGTCAGACAGAAAGTATGAAATATGATGGTAATGCAGAARATTAATGCTTAAAACATTTCAGTATGTCTGTGACAAACAATGGAAGTTTTTTGTAGTCACTTCCAATTTTTTATTAGTACATATCAATGAGCTGTTGCTCTTGTGCATAACTATCTGCTTTTGGTAGTAGTAGTAGTTTTAAATTTCCAGTAATTAATTCAAGTTTTGAGAAGTACACTTTAGGAGAAAGCTTCTTCTTCTCAAGTTCACACAATTTACAACATTTTAACTGCCTTAARGTACAATTCTTTCTTGTAGTTGTGGAATTTCTTGCTGTAGTTGTGGAATTAACTTTGCCCACAAGCATTGTCTGGAAATGAGGCTGTTCCTGAAGATGTGGATGGAACTGTAGACACACCAATGCTAGGTTTGCAGATTCAAAATCTAGTGACTGTTTTCTCTGTTGAGCCTGTGGYAACATTGATTGGGTCAGATATGGGAATGGATTAATGGAGCTGCTGGTAATAGAAGCCTCTACTTACTTGAGAGGGTGTCTTTGAAAGAATCAGTCCAGTCCCAGTGTGGCTATGAGTGACTGTGGCTAGAACTGAGTTCAGAATGGACAGCAGGATATTCCATACTCACCAAGAAGCATTCTAGCTTGGAAGAGACCTAGTATTCTTGGAACAGGTAGGCAGAGTACCTTCATTATGGGTACTAGGTTTACTTGCCTGTCCCATAGCTGTCACRCATTTAAGATTATGATTTAATGTAAGGCTGTTAAAAGAAAGGGATATGCTCATATAATGAATTACATTATTGCTAATGCTGTCAGGAATATAGGTGAGTCAGTGTTGATAAAGTGTGACATTGTTTATTACTGTAGGCTTCCAAACTACAACTCCCAACTGTCATGATTGAAATTGGTTGTGTGTGTGCTTGCATCTGCTCAGAGACACAAATGCTGCAGCACCATTCTTCTATGAGGGGTCTTTTGTTAGTGCTTTAGTTCATGATCAAATACAGGTGTGTTCATTATTTGTCCTTATCCTTTTATATCTGCTGTGTTTTATGCTGTGTGACTACAAGTTTTGCTTTGTGGTCTTAYTATTTTGCAGATATGTTGGAAATACTAAAATCTTGCCCTAGTTGGGGATATTCAGATTTTTCAGAGAAAAATTAATCCCATTTCTGAAAGATATTGCAGAAAAGGGGCAGTCGCTATTCATATTCTTATTCAAGATTTTTGCCTTTTGTTTTTGTATTTATGTTCTTTGTTACATTCCTATGACAAGTTTTAAAGTGAAGCCACCTTCTCCACTTTAGGAGCAGAAAGACTAAATTCTTTGGTAGCTTCTAAAGGAGTCTTGCAAGAAGAATGTCTATATTTTTGGGATGATATAGTTTTGCTGKAAAACTATTCTTCATAGTCAAACTTTTCTTTAATTTTTAACTTAAAGGAGCAGTACAGGATCCCAGAAAAATGTTGTGATACAAACATGTGTAACACCTAAAATCAGAAATTTGGAGATGAGGAACTTCATGTTAAGATAGTTCTTCACGTTTTTTGAGAAGGATACACACCCCTCCCCTGTTCTCCTCCCATATTTGTCAATTCAGAGCTTATGTGGTGCATCACCTTGCAGCATTTTTGATTTAAGGGCCATCATTTCAAAGATTTAAGTTGAATCTCTTCGGTGTCTTCCTTGGAAAACTAGGGTATGCTAACACTCAGATGTGACCCTCTAGATAGCATTCCTCTTAGTCTTAACTGCAAAATGTATCCCTTAACTTTTAGACTGAGCTTTTTTGGGRTAGCAGGGTGCCCCCAAAAAGTGATTAAGCAGAAATATTTTGCTTCCAAAGCTGTATTTCAAACAGTAGCAAATAGCATTTGTAGAGAAAACACAAAGCCGTTCTCACTGGCCATGGAATTATTATTTAATTCTATTAAAGGCTATTTGATTTTGMATAGTTCAAAAACCAGCAGTCTGAGTTTCAGAGTTGTGTATTTAATTTTTTTCCCCTCTGTGTGTAGAAAACAAATGTGTGACCTTACTGAATGCATTGTTTGACTTCTTACTCTACCTTGCCAGCAGCTCTTTTATTTCCRTAATAAAGCCAGTGTTTTGTGCTCAGTAGCAGCTGCTTGTAACATCTGTCAGATAATTATAAAGCTGAATTACAATTCACCTGACTMAATGGGGGGATGAATTCCTGACCAAGAAATAAGAGATATTATAATTCCATTTTCCATGCCTCTTAATAATTAGTGCTATAGACAATAATAAAGAGCAGATGTTTTCTGGGTTAGATGTAGATGAAGTGGACGTGAAGAAGGACAGAAAAAAACTAAAAGGAAAAGGAGAAAAAAAACCAGCTCACACCTTTACATACATAAGTATGCCTCTCACATTCAGCATTGAGACACTGTTATTAATTAACACTATTGTAAAAAGATGCTGCATCGTATGCTTCACATTCTAGATCTTCTCCAGCACCTGCTGATGATCAGGCCCTCTGTTATGTGTGAGTATTGGCAATTCAGAAACTCATTCTGGCTCTGTGTTGCAACYTGTCTGTACAATCATTCCATGCTTTTATGACATCAATAGTAATGTCAGGGATAGATCCAGATATAGGTACATATTCTCTTTCTTCTCATGTATGTTAGTGTGTGCATGCACATGTGGATGTATAAATATATTTTTTTTATATTAAAAAGATACAACTSTGTGTGTATAGTTGTATTATATATTTATATATGGSTTTAAACTTGAAGATTGGAGCACTTTCTAAGTCTGGAATGAAAATACCTGTATTCTAAAAAAATTATTTGTAATATTTTAAAATTTCATCTATTACACCCGAGATGTGCTCAGAGCACATGTGCATGTTGTATATATGTGTACAAGGTTCATTTCTAGAACTGGCATGAGTACAATGTGCTGATATCTGGATTAATCTCAGTGTCATATTTTCTGTGGCACTTACATTTTATTTCCTTCATGTATGCAAAAGTTCAAATTGAACCTTAAATGTTAATTACAGTAATTTGTCCTCAGCATTTCCCGTACTTTGTAATTTATTTGTTGGTGTTTCAAGGTTTTGTGTGGCTGTTCAGTCAAGCATGTGATRAATGTTCCTCTGTACTGCATGCAGTGTTGTGTTTACAAGATATTTTCATATGTACAACCATTGTTGTTTCCATTTTCGCTGCTTTAGTTGCTAGTGCATATCTCTGGGGGTAGGAGAAATAGTAATAGAACATGTTTCTTTAAGCTATACAGCTACATAAGAGAGGAAGAGGGTTAAACCATGCATATACTTTCCTTGAAATTGTTGAACTTTAATCTCTTCCAGTACAGAAATATGACACAGAAGTGGAGCAGTCATTTATTTATTTTGTTTTCTATGTCTTCATGTCTGTTTTCTGGCCCCCATTTCTCTTACTGTCTTCCCTGTAGCTGTATTAAGGCAATTACCAATCTATTTTGCAGATGAACTATTCAGGTGCCTTGGTGGGTTTATTTCCACTTTACAGGACAAAGTTCAAYAGAGTTGGTCAGAGGAGCCAAAACTGCTTCTTGTTTTGCACTCCTCATCATCCCAGCTACAGGCTGAGCTGTAGAGGGTGATGCTGAATGTCTTCAGGCCTCACTTGGACCTYTGAGTGAGCTCCAGCAGCAACCCAGCAAGTGATGGATTTGATAATGGAGGTGTTTGCCTGTGAGCACTAAGCAGGGAAAATACTCTTTCCTTTCAATAATAACATGCAGAACAGAGAGCAGGAGACAGTCACATCAATAATACAGGTAATAAGAGCAGTTAGGGAAGCTTTTGCAGTTTACTGGACTTCAGAAATCATGAGCAAGATACAAAGGTGAWCTCACGCAGAATATAACTTTTCGTGTATTTGATCCATGCAATTTGATTTTCTTTTGTATGTTACTTCTTTGCAAAATGCAAGTTTTCTGGTTGAAATTTGTGAAACAACRGAAGCATTACAGAAGTATAGATAAGAATGAACATGCAGATAAGAATGAACAGGTGAAAACATACTGAATGTTCCTTTGGGTGCTTTAAATTAGGCCATTAGAACTGTAGTTAAGCAGTTTCYAGAATAGAAAAAATGTATTTTTCCAAAGAGCTAAAATGTAACAGCTCCCAGYGAGATTATCTAAATTTTATTCCATCTGTGGAAATCAATTAGGTTGTTCAGTTACTCAATTTTAGATGCATTTTTTTAATAGCAAAGCAGACTTCTTTTCTTTRTACTTCCAGTGCTGTACACAGAAAGAGAAGCTAAGGCAGCTTTTTGGAGATGTTTCTAGGTAGCATTTGAAACTCTTTGAGAGCATCTCTCAAGTCACACCTTTTTAAGAATTCATTACAATGTCAGTTATTTAATCACATAAAAGAACACAGTAGGGTATCCCAGAAGTTTGCAGTGCATATGTTTTGCTTCCCCCTTGAGACTCTAGTGCTCTAGTAGTAAGGACTACTACTACCTTGAACCATGGTGCATTGCAGAATTATTTGCCTTGTTCTCCTTGCAGAAAAGGACTAGACAGGAGTTGATATATGCTGGACACTCTACTACCAGAGGTCACACTCTGCTGCATACATTCAGGCTGAATCTGGGATAACSTGTTTCCTTTGTAGGAGTGTACCATTCTCCTTTCCATGCTTTGAACCATAGCTTCCAGCTTCAGTTTAGCATAAAGGAGATTGTCTAGGCCTTCTAGCCAGAAGTTTTGTTTTATTTACTGTATCTTTCTGCCAAGGGAAAACTACATAATTTCCTAGTAATTTTTGTTAGTGATGAAAATAACTGAATGAGTGTTACGTTTTCTTACATTGAAATGTAACTTGCAGGTCTTACAGGTTTTGTACTGTTCTTATTTTCTTCACCTGTTGGGTGAAGCTACTGCATTGGCATTTGACCCATGAGTGTTTTGTGAGCARATACTAGTACATCACTGTAGTTAGAGATGGCTGAGAAATATTAGTCATAATTCTCCAAAATTATTTTCTCTCTTGCTTTTTGCTGATTCATTGTTGGGTCTTCACAGAATAGCTGCTGCACATCTTCAGCATTTCCCAGTGYTAGAATGCCCTCAGGAAAGGCAGATAAGGGTTAGTGACTGACATTGTGTTGAGAGCTTGTTTTTGAGTGCATGTTAACTTCTCAGCACTCCAAAGGGAAACTGTGTTGTGTCAAGTGGAATAACACTTATGTGGTTGAAAAAAGGCGAATGCAGAAGRGGGAGATTTAAAGAAGAGGTAAAGCTGGTGATAATAAAGATTTTAGAATGAATATGAATTTAGATAATACATAAAGTTTTAGAAATTTCTGTAAAATAACTAGGAAGTTCCTCCTGTTCAGCCAAGACACCTTCATRTTGACCCTTTTTGCACTTTTCTAGATATGGCAGATGTGAGAGGACRTAGGGAACATGCTTGGACACATACATAGCTGGACAAATAAGATGGTCCTTTACAATAATCTTTAGAAGAGTGTTTTAGACTGATAGCATTAGTTGTATAAAAGTTTATTTGCATTTCTTCTGATGTTTGAYGTATTCAGCAGAAAACTACTGAGAGGGGGAATCAGTGGCAAACGGGGTGTGACAAAGAGGACATCAGTCAGGAATGATGGACAGGAGACGGCTCCATGTGAAAACCTCAGACTTGAAAGAGTCTCTTCCCAGCAGCTTACATGTCCTTGTGAAATGGCCAAGGCCATTTATTTTTCCTTTAGCCTTGTCTCTTCCATGGGGAAATCTGTTATTTTTTCTTTCAACAATGKGATGTATGGCAAGAGAGACCTTTTTTCTGCCATTTTCCTACCAGCTTTCCTTCTTGGTATACTTGAGTCTGATAGCTAAGCTGTAGATTTTTTAAGATAAAGCATCATTAAAGGAGGGCTATCTATGTAACCCTGTCTATATCATAGTATATATACTGTGGTATCCTTTGGCCTCCCAGATGGAAGCTTTTCAAGAAATATTCTTCAGGCTTTMATCTTTTTTCCCCTCTTTATTTCACTCTCCCCAGTCTATTGGGCCATTTTTGTTTCTGGCATTCAAACATCATTTGGAGTCTGCACATCTGGAGTCTGCACATCATTTGGCTGATGAAACACAACTGTCTGACTATCCTAAACTGATTGAAAATGCATGAAGGCCTGGTGGAAGGAGTTGAGCAGGGGATTGGTTCCTGTGGCATAGGTGGTGTGCTGTAGTACATTTTTATGTCCAAACCCATGAAGAATTCRCTAAAAGCATAAAAATCTAAAATAAATATAAAACCACCCAGAAGAGCACAAAACCTCCTACAGGCCAACTTTCAGAAACATTTKCAGCAGTCAGTGAGGGTAGTAATGGTGCCTCATACCTCATAGATCYTTTTCAGTGTTTGTTGTTGCATGARGAATCTATGTTTTTCATGAAGCTGGATTGTCTCCTGTTACATTCCTGTCACTGTTCAATCATCATTTACTTTAATTACAAAAAATTATGTGCTGTTCAGACTATAAATGTGTTCTTGTTGCAAAGTGGCAAAGGATTCGTATAGGGGCTTATTCCCAACATACCAGCACTGTGGCTTTAAACTCTACAAAGTAGTCTTGATTGGTTTCTWCATATCCATACCTCACACCCACTAAAAGGAGAACTGGTATTCCTTATACTASCTTAATCATGTCCCATTTTATTGCAGTATTACGTATGTGGCAGCAGAAAATGTAGACGAGTACAGGGCCAGTTTGGGACAACAGACAGAAGGAGCTATGCCACTTGAACCTTTTCCTTCACATATTTTCAGGTGAGTCAAAAGGCTTACAGCTTTCTCCCAAATAGCTCTCAAATGTAACTCTTTCCATACACTTTATATATTTTAGRAAGATAAGTTTTATTTTTAAAGAGATGAAAGATGGATTATTTTCTTCAGACCAGCAGCCAGTACAATAAAAAGGTGTTAAAAATACAATTTTTAATACAAAAYGAAGTTTTTCTTTGTCTAGCAAATTTTTAAGCATTTTTACAAGGTTGTTTGATCTGTTCAAAAAGGAGATTGAATTGTTTCTCATCATAAATTKCTCTTAAATATCATGCAATTGGATTTATAGATTGCCACAAATACTGAAGKGCTTCCAAAATAAGGCTTTGGTATTGATGGTCTTTCCAGAGCACAACTGAAAAGAATAAGTTGTGCCATTCTCTTCTTTAAGTTTCTAAAATTCATTGCAATTACAGTCCAAAATTTCAAAGTGATTATTAATTAGTTTTTTTGCAATTCACCTCCAAAAGCAGTAAGTTTAGTTGGGTGCTGCYGTTGTAATTTCTTCCATTTTGAAAACAATGAATTACCTTTAGCTTTGACGTGATTCTAGTTCCCAATTGCAGCCATTTATTCTGTGTTGTGGATAGAAACTTCATTGYAGATAAAAAGTGGACATGGGATCCCTAAACACCATATATATTCTAAAAGACATCAGAAAAAGAAGTTCCTTWCGTGAATCTGGTGTACAAATTCTGATACTGGCAGAGTGACTCAATATTATCAGAATTTCAGAAAAATCTTGTGATTATGTGGATTCTTTAGAAATAAATTGCATGTTCCTGTTTATCATCAGGGAACTCCCAGAACTTCCAGAACGTGAAGAGGGGGAGGGAGAAGAAAGTGAACTTCAAAATGCAGCTTTCAGTAACTGGAACCAGCCCAGAAAGTAAGTGCAGATCTAGTTGCACATTATAAAATATTATCTGAAATTCAAAAATTTTGAAACATATTTTAAGAAGAGCAAAAAACCAATAGAATTGCTGCACTTAACATATGTTGTGCATTGCGGGAGTGATTAATGGTTACTTTTACTGCCATTGGGTTAAATCCCTGTAGTCTAGCAGTGTCTGGATTGTTGTAGTAATTTATCTTTACTTGTTCCAACCTGACTCTCAGGGATCTAGTTAAAAAAGGTGAAGAGAAAGATTCAAAGTTTCTATTAGAACCCAAAACAAAGTGGTCAATACTAGATTGAATTACAGAATTTCTGRTCAATCCAGTACATAGTTTCCACTGAAAGACCAAACTTTGCAAGGAGAAGTTATTTCAGAATTTTTAAAATAATTGTGCAAGTCCAGATGTTTTCARTGTGCAGCTTTGTCATAATAACAACAGATTTTAATTTATTTTGGTCCTTTTTTTGTCACAAAAGGGTTGAACTCTGGAGAGAGCCTAGCAAGTCTTTGGGGATCAGCATTGTTGGAGGACGAGGGATGGGGAGCCGCCTGAGTAATGGAGAAGTGATGAGAGGGATCTTTATCAAACACATCCTRGAGGATAGCCCAGCTGGCAAAAACGGAACACTGAAAACTGGAGATCGGATTGTAGAGGTACCATCTGATTGCCTTTTGCTGCAATTCCCCCCGCACCTCAGGAGCCACTGAGATGGATGTSTGGTGGGCTGACAGCTTTGCAATTGCCTCAGCTGATACTACTTGAGCCGCGCAGGCTGTAGTACCATCTGCTGATGTTTGTGTGCATACAGCTGCCTGTTAAGTTGAATATCCTGAAACAGATGACTGACTGTGTGAGCAGGGGTCTGCAAAGCCAGCGGTTTGACCTGCCTTTTTGAAAACCAGAGTGTGTAGGATAAAGCTTAAGTTGGTGAAACAAAAAGATTTTTCACCTTTGCATACTGGGTAGCAATAGRAACAGCCAGTGCAAACCATGCAGATGAATGCCAAGATTATTTCCRTCTTAAACCTTTAGTAATTCACATAATTCTTATGCATCTTGTGCAGGAGTTAAGGGAGGCACTTTTTTTTTTTTCTCCTAACATCAAGAAATCTGTGTTTGATACTTGAGACTTCAAGGACATTTTGCCCATGCCTGAGTGTAATGCAGCCAGTGGTATTGCAGGGTGGGATTTATCTTCATTTCTCTTCTACTTTGCTAGTCCTGTGCTCATGCAGCCACTTCTGCTTTCTCACTTAAAGATATTGAAGAATAAACACACTGAAGAGAATAGATCTTTCCTGGCATGACTATCAGTGTCAGACACTGCCCTATATCTAGTGTCAGGCTAATAGGAACTGCTTTGATTTAAYCCTGCTGGATGTCCTTAGCTGACTATCCATCAGAAAGAAGCGCAACAAGCAGAGTGATGGAGTTGGATTTTGGCTCAGACTGGGTTTGACTTACATGGTGGTACTGGAACTGCAGTTTGCTGTTTGCACAAGATTGAGCATCTTGAAATGATACCTTAGCATAGGCAGCACTTTCTATATCAGGATAGAACATTTTGCAGTGTGTAAGAAGTTGGGAGGTGGAGTTCTGCTTGAAGGCCACAAAGTTAAAAACATTCATTTCACCTGAATAACTGGACTTTTATGAGTGCAATTGTCTCTGACAGTGATGCTTGCAGAAGCTGGAATGGGTGAGTGAAATCAAGATTTTGTGTTAACGTGACTGTTTCTGACTGGAGGGTTTCAGTTTCTCAAGTTGTGGCATATGTAAACTTCCATCTCTGTAGTGCATACAGTTTTTCAGACATGAGGAGTTGGAGGGTATTAYTGTTCTTTTTCAGTTTCTCATAGGTTTAGGATTTCTGTCAGATTGTTTTTGTGCTCTCTTACTTGCATTGGATGATTAAGTTTGAGGTAGACAGTTAAAAAGTTGTAGGGGTAATCCTCGTCATGTAAGTTTGTGTGCTAGAATTGCCACTAACAAATAAGCTTTTTGTGTTAGCTTCTAACTTTATTGTGGTCATTGTGACAATACTTCATTGATGTTAACCTCACCTTAACATTGTTCTTACCTGGATAAAAGGACAAATTGTTTTACACACCCATACATATACAGACATGAAAAAAAACCAATCTGGCACAAATTTGTCCTTAGCCATTCTGTGTAAATGCATTCTTCCTGAAGATTAGAAAGGTTTTCAGCTCTGACCTAAAAATTTAACTTCTGAAGMAAGTGTGTAGTAGCTAAAAATGATCTCATCTTTAGGGAAAAAAAATCAAAGAAAAAAGTACRCTGTCCTGGCATAATACCCCATCATGAAAGACTCTCCAGCACCTAACAAGTTTCAGTTTGTAAATCTCATAAAGTCCTGGGTAATAGCTTTTTCTTGWGGTGGAAAGCAGTATTTGTAAACACTCCTACTCTCTCTGGATTATCATATTTCTTCTGTTATATTGCTTGAGAGAAAACATACAGAGTCTGAACTAAAAATGTTGAAAAACCTGTTCTTAAAACAAAGGAATAAGAGAAAATTTATTTAATGCCCTATCAGTGTTCTTGGAAATATCAAACTTGTGTTTGAGGGAGTTCAGGCCAAGTCAGTAGAAAGGTCCACTAGAAACAGAGGTTTGGACTTAGGTTTTAGTCAAAGTTTCCTAACCAAAATTCCGAACTGACTCATGACTCTTGTAGCTTCTTGCAATGTTAAGATGAGGCCTTCCAATTACAGGTGGATGGAATTGACCTCAGAGATGCCAGCCACGAACAAGCTGTGGAAGCCATACGGAAGGCAGGCAATCCTGTAGTCTTTATGGTACAGAGCATTATAAGCAGACCAAGGGTAAGCATAAAGAATGTGAAAAGAGATGTAATACATAGTAATAGATTAAGCAAATGTTCAAGATGGTGGTATTTGGGAATGGGATATTTAATCCTAAAAGTTCCATCTCAATTATTTTAGGAACAAAGATTTGATTTAAGTATTATTTCCATTTAGAATGAAATCGATTTGGATTTGGAAATACCCTCCAGCACGCCGTCCTCAAACTATTTTGAAAAGCCTCAAGAAAGATAATTTGTTGGGGGGCAGAGTAGGAGTCTAACTAAAACCATCTGTTAGAGATTGACAGCGTGTCTGAGGAGCGCATGCAGAAATACAGCACCTGTTATAAAATTCTGTGGACGTTAATGAAAGGACCTAGAAGTACACGGAAGTTTTCCGTCACTAAGCTGCATGGACATGGCAGACAAAAGCTACTGAGCTTTAATATAAATTGCTTGCATCACTAGAAACTAAACTTCCTCATTGTAGAGTCTGTATAAGCTGCATATTTATTTACTAGCTGTCTCATAACTCTTGTTCCCCAGCCAGAGTCTGTTTATAACCCTTCTTCAGCTTCTGCTCCCTGTGGGCAGAAAACTACTAACCCATTTTATCGTCAGTCATCTAAGGTAAAGTTGCATGAAAAAGCTCTATTGAATGTTGATTATTGGCACTCAAACTACTGAAGTAACCCTTTTGCATTTGCTGTGATGTGAACAGAATTGCCACTACTGAATGTTTAGGCCCATTTGGCATGGAAATGAGGCCATTATTTTATCACTACTTTTATTTAGAGGATATTCCTTTGCTATTTTTGATTGTAGTTCTTTATTCCCTATTTTCAAATTAAGCTTGTTGGTTATTTCTTGACTGTACTAACAAACTCTTGTTTCTCTGTAAGCAGAAACATTGCAAATGCTYTTCCTGTACCCAGACATTATGTTGTGATCTTCATAAATGGCATTATGTTTGTTATATTCATCTTTTGAAAATTGCATTTGTACTTAATAATAAGATCTTACAAAGGAATTTCCTGCTTTCATTCATGTCCARTCACCCAAGTAGCTAGCTGCCTGCACACACGAGCTACAACTATTATGGTACCACTGTGTATTTAACCAGGCAGKCAGTTTTAAGTGACATGTAGCTAATGAGTCCATTTCTCCCCTTTCGTTTTGTCATGGAGTAGCTAAGAGAGAATCTGTGTGTACTCCAGAACAGCCAGAATAATGCAAGTGGCTTGTGAAATGATAGTGATGGTTTAGATAATAAGGAGTTACCCACTGAGTCTGTGTTTCATACTAATACCACTCTGAGTATTTCTGAGTAAGAAACAATATTATCACTTGGYTGTGGTCCCATAGGAGTGTAACAGCATTATGCTGTATGAAATGCTAGCTAGTTTCTGATRACTTAGCATCTTGGACACATTGATAAAATTCTGAGTGGAAGTTAGTTAGAAGGAAGTTAGAAAAAAGGAAAAAAAGCAGAAAGAAAAAATCCTGTTACTTTAGGCTTTGATTTGAATTTTAAGAAATAGGTAAAAAGAGAACTCCCTTTATTTTAGCATTTGCTCTTGTCTTAGACTGAACAAAAGGTAGGCTAAACTGAACTGTCCAGGCAAATTCAAATGCTCCATGTTTTATCATAGTAGTTGGTCCATATTAATACAATAGTGCATGGATTAGTATTAGGGCTAGTATTTTAGGAGCTATGCCATCATGACAAAATGAAAAAAGACAAGGTTTTGAATGACTGCAGCTGAGCTTTTGTTTCCTGTTTWACTAGGATTTTATTGTTGATATATGAAGTGTTTGTGATGCTTATTTGAATTGCCTAAAATTTCAACAAGGTACATTTTAAARTTCTATGCAGGTGGTATGTAATTGTTAAAGTGTAATAGGATTATTACACTATCAATTTACTTTTCACAAACCATTCTTTAAAATATTCAAAATCAAATGYGAATCACATATGCAGAAAATCTTCTTGTACTCTAGGATAGCGGCCTGTTGACTTTGAGTGACTTTGCAGGGAAGAAAYGTTGGCAAGAAATTCATGGCATCACTTTGTCACTGCTGAAGACAGAGTAGAGCCAAGAAATTTGTTGTCTTACCAAATGGAATTACTTTTTACAACATGGTATTTGAAAAGAAATGTTTAGRAATGGGTTTACTATTTTCAGGAGCACTTAAAAAACAAATGCTTTAAAAATTTTTTAAACRGCACCATACCTTTGGATTAAGTTACTCTTGATGTAAATGCTCCTGGAAGGTGTTCACATTCCTTTCCATACTATTTTCCAACAGTGTTAAACTTACAGCCCTAAGACTTRCAGGTAGTTGCCAGATGGCTACACCCAGTGTAGAAATTACTTCTAATATGCACAGTATATTTCCAACATGCTACTTGAAATCAGAGCTGTTTCCTTCTTATTAAGTAGATTCTGATCTCAGAATACAGTACAAAAACTGCATAAGGAATATAAATGGTCAAATTAAATTCTTTTATTTTGTCTAAATGTGTAAACTCTTTTTCTGATAAATGATAATGAGAAAGTGTCTTGCTTCGGGGGAAGACCACAGTATTTAGTTTCAATAAACTATGAATTCAGGCAGTTACATATGTAAATCAAAGTGTTCTGTAAAACAGAAGTAAAAGTTATTATCAGATATTAAATCTGCTTAGAAATGCCTAATATTACTAAGCCCTCACTTTTACAAAATGAACAATGAGTGTATTGCCACAGAATTTAAATCAAATTAGGACGATCTCTGGTTTTCAAAATAAAACTAAACCTACTGCATTGTTACTGATAGTCGTGTTCATCCTAACCCAAAAATCCATCATTTTTTTCAATTAATTAATGTGTAAGAGTGTCCCATATCCTGGGATGTTTGGAAAAAATTGTTCAAATATAAATGTTGCATAATTCTGCACTTGATGTAATTTTTGGTACAGAACAGGTGTGAGGATTGGTGCTTTTCCTCTCTGCTGACAGAGCATCAGAAACATCAGGCAAATACAGTTTTGCCCAATTTCACATATCTGTTGCTAGAGTAGAATGTGGACATTGTTTGGTTAGCTCAAGCAACTAAATGATTCTGTTGTGGTTCACAAGTGAAAAGGGTTCATTTAATTCTTTTTTTTTTTTTTTTTTTGCTTATTTTCTATTGTGCTTTCCTTTTAGAACCCTTCCCTGCCTTTCCCGCAGAACAGTGTTTTCAGTAGGCCAGCTGTCTTCAGCAGCACTAACCCATTTGCTGATTCTCAGTTCAACACTGCTAAGGTTGGATGATGACAAATTATCTTTTCACTTAMCAAACATCCTACTTGTGCTTCTTTCCCATTGCTGTCTCTCTGCATTTAAATTCTTTTATACCAGTTTGGGTTATGTGCTATGCTGATGAGCTTTAGAACTCTATGTAGTGAATTTAAGAGACACAGACATGCATATACATGGAAAAGTTATGGAGAAGTTAAAAACTGCCAGCTCCATYAATCATTACCACTAAATCTGATCTATTCAGAGCTACCAAAGGAGTAGGTSTTCAGTTATAAGATCAGTCCCTGAGATATATATTAAAATACCAACTAAATGTAACTCTCTCATCAGTGTAAGGTGTTTTACTGCTCTGTGCTTCTTTTTGGTTTTCTGTGGTTCTGACTTTCCAGCTTGGATCTCTCTTTATATTTTTGCATGAAAAAAACAAACAAATTGGAAGCTTTTTTTTTWAATTATGCCTCATGAAAATACTTTCCCTTTGCTTCTTGAAAATTCTTTTAATGCACCATGAAAAGGATGCTGATGTCTTTGGAAATACAAAAAAAGTTAGACTCTTTTTTTTTTGTGGCTAGTGCTTACTTACTGCATGTTGTTCACAATAGCAACAGCGTTAACCTCTAATAAAAAAACCTTCATCCTAATATGCATGCATTTTTGATTTAATAAAATAATTTCTAACTGGTTTTACATTTTGGAAGTGACTGTATCCTTTGTCTATTTTCCCATGTTGTCGAAAATATTGACTGTGCAACAAACACTTATGATATGATATGTGGTGTATAATTGCATGTGTGTTTTGAAATCTCTTTTTGTGTTTGTAACAGTTCTAAGGAAAGGGAGTAGACATGTAACTTAAWTGATGACTTATGTTCTCTATATTTTAAAAACTATTTCTGAAAAATATTGCATGCATTTTAGAAGAAAACCTGATGATCCTGTAGTTATATATAATTTCTTTCTTAACATTGATATTAGAATGGCCTTTTGTATCTTTCTCCTTTTCTGAACTCAGGTTCATGTATAGAGAGAAACTTTGATAAATCAGGTCCTTAGTAGCCCCTTAAATRCTTTCGTCCATTTATAAATCAAGTTAATAAAGTTGCTGCAGTTAGTAAAATGAATCCATAATTGAAAGTGAGTTATTGGTTAATAGTACTGTGTATTGCCAAAGGTTCTGTAACATGTGGATTGCTGTTTTCTGTTACTGTAGGAGGTATCGAATCCAATTAGGGTTACCTTCCGTTGTTCCCCAACTAACCCTTTTGCTCCCACACCATTCAAGGTTTGTCTTAATTCCCGTCAGTTGGTCCTACTGTATGTGTGYTGTACATTTGTACATGGCCTGTGATAACTTCTGGAGTACTGCTTCTTCTTCCACCTGTGCCTTCATTTTTTCAAGTTCCAGAATTGCTGCCATTTTCAGTATTTGCTTGGCTGTGATCAGAGTAACCCTGGTAGCTAAATGGGTTCAGCAAGTGTTGGATGCTTTGCATTTTAAATGAAATACTGTGGTGTGGCACACCAATAGTATTTCATGAGTTAAAGCCTTTGAGGTGTTCTGTGCATTGCCCGATTCAGGGAGCAAAAGTCTTATGTGTGCGTAAACCGTGGGGACTGGATTCTGCTTCTGGTGGTGCAAATGTGTCAGGCTGAGTTCTGCAAGCARGACATGTTCCCCTTCCTCTAAATGGCATTGTAGCACAGTTTTTAACCTCCTACAAAGGAGCCTTGCTTTCACTTTCATTTCAGCATTTCTTGAAACCGTAGAAATGTTCAGATTATATTATCTTGTTGCACGTCTGCAGTGGTACAAAAAGATGCATTTTTTTGTCAGCCATACTATGGTGGCTTCYAGTTAATGAGTGCAAATCTGTTAGGATGTAGCCCTACATCCACACCCCACAATATTTTGTTCCTTTTATTGGTCATTTTTTCTTTAAATTTTGTATGGCTGACAGAACTTYAAATTTTGCTGTTCTTGGACACTATGCTTGCAAACAGTACCTCTAAAGTACTATGTTTATTTTAAAACATAAAAGCTAGGGTTTGTTGATCTGGTTTGATTTCACACAATCGTATGTTGGATTTGTGTTGCAAGGTATAGTAGTTGGGGAGGCTATGGGGTGACTTTTGTCTTTTTTTTCCCCTCTTTCTGGCTGAAGAAGAGAGTCATAGAGCAGCTTTGGTGGGTACCAGGGTCAACTCACYGCAACACTGTATTTCCTCGTTTTTCCAGGATGCTATTTAGCTTTGGTAAAACTCTTGGAATAACTCTGAAAAAGGAGTTTCTAGAACTTTCCTCCCTTTTGCCATTTCTYGATGTGGAGGTGTATTACCAACTTTTCTTTTTGTAGACACATGAACTTTTGATTGTGAAAAATAACTTTTAATATTACTAGGTAGTGTTTCTACTCTTCTCTGACTCTTGTAGGTGACAATGTCTGTGCTAGAATTTTGCTGCTTCAGTTCAGGGATGTTAGATATCATCTTAGGAGGATGACATCATCTTAGGTTTGAAGCACTGTGCAATGTGACTAATGATACAAAAAGTCATATAGCACTTACATATATTTTTTATAAAAATTACTGGCTTGTGTGTCACTTCACTTCCCACACTTTTGCCATTTAGTGACTTCTTAGGTAACTTCCTAGAATAAGTTCCTAAATGAAAGGAAAATCTTTTTCCAGCAGAAGCAGAGTGAAAGAACTGGAATAGGGTATTTGCAATATCTTCATATCTTTAGAATTACAGAGTGAAAATAAGTAATTTTTGTTTAGACGTGGGACCTTTCTTAAATTTCAAAATTACTAAACTGGTAACTTTCTAGGTTCTCAAAACCTTCAATTTAGAAGCTGATATGTTGTTATTCATTTCACTGTTGCCTCTGATGAAGAGATTATTACCTGAGTGATTTTGGCACCCAAAGGCACCATCTGAGATACTGTGYTCAAACTTACTGATGGAGGTAGTGAGAACTGAAATGATGAGAATAGGGTTATGAATCTAGGCAACACACCTGAAAACACGAGTGTTGTAAAAATAGTTGGTTTTCATTTAAAATTCTTGTTTAATTCAGTAGTTGATCTGCTAAGTATCAAGGTYTCTTGGGCAAGCATAAACTAAAGAATGATGATATTCAGAGAGAAGTTTCTTGCTTACATGTTTACTCTAAGCAAGGCAAAATTATACAAATTTCACACAATGAAATCCCTTATCAGAGTCCTTATTCCTCAAGGAAACTATCTTGAATGGAAACTTGCAAGGCTCTAGATATGGACATTTAACCATTGTATTGCAGTAGTTGTGCATTTATCTCTTTTTTGTGAGTATGAATAGCACACATCAAAACCAAAATTTTTGGATTTCGTCTCATGTGATTTAGCCTGTATCCTCCTTTATTTGATCTTACCTGTGCAGCTTATAGGAAACTAGTAAATTAAACTGAAAAGGTCCAGTCACTATGGATTTCTTCAGTTATCATCTGTTTAATTTTGGTTTTTAACTGTCCTTTCAGTGAATATGCCAGTTGCTTTTTTTCCCCTGTAGGTATTTTTGGAAGTTCCTAGTTCTTTGTTTACTTTCTCTTTTCTCATATTTGGCTTCTTAACCATATGAGGGGAGGAAATTATATGTGATGACTTTTGAAAATGAAATTGCTTATAAGTCTTTTACAAATCTGGCATTAAAAAAAGCACTTGAGTATTCACAAAGAAGCTTTTTCTGAAACACATAATGGCACATAAAACTTTACTGAATTGGGCTTTTACTGTGAGTTGTTTGCTTCCAGATAAGTTTTGGAGTGATGTTTCTTCTTACCTTGCCGGTGTTTGTTTCTGTCTTTGATCTCTCTGCCTTTCTGTGTGCTGTTATTCATTTAGAGTTTCAGCTGCTTGGTATTGAAACTTTGAAGCTGTAGTCATTGCCATTTTGACATTTTGTACACTAGTTTGCCCTGCATCTGCTTAGCCACTTTGTTTTTCTTATTCTCCACAGGCATTTGGTCAGTCCGATACAGAACCAGAAAAGGCTTCGCTTTGTAACTTGCCTCTGCCTCCTCCTTCAGCGTTTTCAGGAATGAGCTGCGATGTTACACAGTCATCTTCTATCAGAGTCCCAGAAGATGTAGAGAAGGAGGATGAATTCGGTTACAGCTGGAGTAAGTTTTTTCCTGTGATAATATTTTAAATACTCAGTGCTAAAATTACACTGTGTACAGGTGTGGGGGCATCTAGTTTGAACGTCTTCTTTCTCATATGCATCATGGTTTAGGAGCTAAAGTTACTGCTTTAGTTGTACATAGTAAAATATAAAGCTATTTTCTTTTTCTTCATTGTGCTGCAATCTTTTATTTTCTCCATTGTCCAAATTTAATGTAGGACTACTTGAAGAATTTCAGTGTACTCCAGATAACTGTTGGCAGTGATCACTGTGATAGTATCTGTTGCCTGAAAATATTACTGGAGAGAAGATACTTTTTTTGTGTATTAATTTATTTTTTAAGAAAAGTTATAATATTTTCTGAAGGTATAAGGAAAACAAGAAGCTAGAAATGTTATTATAAATCACCTAAGGCTTAGTTTAAAAGAAGGTGGTTTACACTGAACATTTAATGGTCCATTTTGGGCTTCCTCTGTCAGATACTGCCCACTGAGCACTAATCTTGACTGTCTAGGTGACTTGTGAAACTTTCTAATGTAAATCCAATCTCTGCTACCCACACTTTTACATTTAGAAAAGATCATGCAGCGCTATGGAAATCTACCAGGGGAGCTACACATGATTGAGCTGGAAAAAGGAAAGACAGGTCTGGGACTTAGTCTTGCTGGTAACAAAGACCGATCCAGGATGAGTGTCTTTATAGTGGGAATTGATCCAAATGGAGCAGCTGGAAAAGATGGCAGGTTGCAGATTGCAGATGAGTTGCTGGAGGTGAGTTCTTGCAGTTTATACTGAAGCCCAAATGTGCTGACTTCAAATACCAGATTCTTGCTGAAATACATATATTTTTTGGGGACCTTTAAATCCCAAATTCATCCAAGTTCATATCACTGTGCTATCAGATTTTCTTTCTGATTTATGCCAAATAGGTGTAGCATTTTTTTTTCGTAGTTACAATGATTATAGAAGGCCAACCTGGAACAGAGTAGATAGAGCTAGGAGAATAAAGGTATTTATTAAAAGGCCTTAAAGGCCTTTGGTCAGAACGAGAGCCTGGCCAGGGCTACACCTAAGATGGACCCAAAATGGTCACAAAATGTATGACCAGTCACGAGGTTTCACACTTGTATAAGTTTTGGTCTATTTGCATATTTGGGGTTAATTGTCCAGTTACAGCTTCAGGTTATGAAGTTCCATCCTCCTTGTTCTCTCCCCTCAGCCCTCCGTTGTTTATGTTTTCTTGAGCCTGAAAATTGTAACAGTTGTCCTTGGTCTCAAGCTGGGAAAGGATTGTTCTGTCTACCTACTTGTGAAGAGAACTGAGTAACACTTAATATGAGGCTCAGAACTACACACTTGAGGCAGCACAGAATCTGAAAAATATGGAAGCTAAAGTTTAAGACATCAATAATAACACCAAGTTGTGGGTTAGATTCCTGTATGCATCATTCACTTTAGAGTTGGACTCAATGATCCTTGTGGTCCCTTCCAACTCAGAACATCCTGCAATTCTGAATGAGGGTGTGTTGCATAGAAATGTGGGACAACAGCAGTTTCTGAGTTGTGGAGACATATGGAATGGCAGTGAATAGCAGACCATGAAAAATATTGAAGTCCTCCAGTCCATCAGTCTGTGGAGTACTCCAGACTTTCTAATTCTCTGTTCACGAGAAGTGTGATAATAGCAGAATATTTTTATATTGTGTAACACAGAATGTGGAAATTAAATTGGGGAAACAGGAACAGATCTAATTTTATTATGGGCTTCTAATTCATGATGTGTTTGGGTGCTGTTTTCTAGTGGAGTGGAGTGACTGAACCACTAAACATGCAACTAACATTTCAAGTACATATATGAGCATATACTTAGGTTTGTATATTCCCACATCCCAGTTGAWGATACTTGGAGATGTATTCCCTACTACAGCTTTTCCCATTCTTTCTAATAGCAGTACGTAATATTACCCTCACAGAACTGCTWTGTATATGGAGATGTTTGAGGATGTACTAGGGAAGCGGTACAGAGAGAGAATGGTGAACTTGAACAAAGYTTGAGGGAGACATTGAAAGAATAAATTATATAGGCTGGAACTTGCAGACTAGGAAAGATTTGTGGCACTATGGACCAAGTCTCATGGAGGGAACTTGGTTGCAGACTCCAGTATCGTGAGACAGTTCACTTCAAACATCTGTTTTTAATTCCTGATGTTGAAGAGGTGGAATATTCTGAAAACATGTTGAARCACATCTGTCTGAATCTATCGTCTTGTGATTTCTTGATTATTGTTCACATGTAAACTTGCAGACTAATGCTAAGAAATTGCRTCAACCTCTTCTGAGAGGACACATCTGAGCTTGCTCCCTATATTCCCAAGTAGATGTCCATCAGCTATTGAGGACCATGTCCCAAGTGTGGGGGCACTTGGCAAGCCTGACCATGTATTTTTCACAAGGCTGTGGCAAATGCTGCAAGGAGTACTGGATTTGGGTTGTAAACTCCAGTGTAAATGACAGGGCTCAGTATCCCTGTGACCATGCCTTGAACACACAGCCTGCACAGGAGGTGGTTGGTGTTATGCTCAGCCCTCAGTACAGTGCCTTGCATCTGTTACTTTGCTGTGTCTCTCCTTCTGTTAGTGATACCTTTGTGCATTTTATTATTTTTCCTTTGTGTAGGTCCAAGTTGTCCTTTTTCAGTAGTTTCTCTTTTCTTGAGTTAACTTCAGCACTGTGGTTTTCCATTCTCAAGAAAAAAATGCGGTTAATAAAATGCAAGCAAATAATGGTCTTAGTCTGCAAAATCACAGTGATAGCTCCTCTCCTACCTGAATTGTAGGTGCTTCAAGGTGTYATAGTGTCTGTTCTGCCAAATGGAAAAGATTGCCAGGTCACATTTTCAGATAGTAAATGTGGAGTCACAGAATGGCTTGGGTTGGAAGGGATCTTAAGGATCCTCTACTTGCAAGTCTTCCTCAATGGCCTGGATTGCYAACCACCAGATCAAGTTACTCAGGTCCCATTCAATCTGGCCTTGAACGCTTCCAGGGATGGAGCATCCACAGCATCTCTGAGGCATTCCAGTGCCTCACTATCCTCTCGGTAAAGAGTTTTTTTCCTGACATCCAATTTAAAACTTTCTTCTTTCAGTTTAAAACCATTGCCCCTTGTCATATCCCTATCACCCGATGTAAAAACTTACTCTTCCTCTTTTTTGTAAGCCCCCTTTAAGTTCTGGAAGGCTGCAATGAAGTCTCTTTAGAGCTTTCTCTTCTCCAGKCTAAGCAACCACAACTCTCTCAGCCTGTCTTCACAGGAAGAATGCTCCAGATTTTTGATGATATTCATGGCCCTCCTGTGGAGCTCCTCTGATAGATCCACATCTTTCTTGTGCTGAGAACTCCATAAGTGGATGCTTGAGGTAGGATCTCATCTGGGCAGAGTAGAGGGGGAGAATCCCCTCCCTTGAACTTCTAGTCGCACCTCTTCRGGTGCAGCTCAGGATGTCATTGGCCTTCTGGGCTGTAAGCCTAGAGTGTTGGCTCATGTTCAGATTTTCATTCCCAAGAATCCCAAAGTCCTTCTGTACAGGGTTGCTCTCAAAGACTTGTTCCCAGGCCATACTCTTGTCTCGGATTGCCCCAGCCCAGGTGCAGGACCTTGTAACTGGACTTGTAGCACCTCAAGAGACTCGCACAGGCCCACTTGACAAGTGTGTCCAGGTCTCTCCAGATGGCATCCCATCTTTATGTTGTATCAACTACACCACTCATCTTCGTGTCATCTGCAGATCTKCTGAGGGTATACTCGATCTTTTCATGTGTTTCATTGAAAAAGATATTAAGGAGGCATGATCCTAGGACAGAGCCCTGACTTGTCACCGGCCTCCACCTGGATACACAGCCATTGAGCACAACTCTATGGCTGCCTTCATCTAGCTCAGTTCCTTATCCACCAAATTGTCACCCTTCTAATCTGTATTTCTCTAATTTGAAGATAAAGACATTGTGTGGAACTTTGTCAAAGGCCTTACGGAGGCTAAGTAGATGTCATGGGTTGTGCTGTCTCAGATCACCACCTTGTCTTCTGTCATTAACATTGCTTCGATAAGGACCTGCTACGTGATATGATAGGGCTCAGTAGTCTGAAAACATCATTCTAATTTCTTGCAAGGGGAGAAAGGGAGTTTCTTAGGTCTCCCTTTCTCCCCTTTCAAGAAGTTAGAGTGATGTTTTCTTTTTTCCAGTCACTGTAGACTTTACCTGACCTCTGTGACTTCTTAAGTAGGATGCAGAGTTCCTTGGCAGCTACATCAGCCAGTTCCCTCAGGAATGTGGATTCCTGAGGTCATCACACCCCATTGACTTATGCCTATTCAGTTTCATCAAGTGGTCTCAAACTTGCTGTTTGCTTACAGTAGGAGAGACTTTGCTTCTCCCACCCCCCACCTAGAGGTTCAGTAACTCGAGAGATGTGAGAAGCCAGACTGTCATTGAAGACTAAGGTGAAGAACTTCTGGAGTTCCTCACCCTTCTCCATATCCTTTGCCACCAGCTGTCAAGTTTTGTTTGTCAGGGAGGTACAGTCTCCTTGGCCTTTCTTTTCTGACCCCTTAGACTTATAGAACCCCTTCTGATAACTCTTTGCATCCCTTGCCAAAGCCCCTTTATTCTGTGCCTTAGTGTTCCTAAATCCATCTCTACACACATCCAAACCATATTCATGTACTCTTCCCAGATCATCTGTCCCTAGTTTCACTGGCTATGCTTTTCTTTCCTACTCTTCAGTTTGAGGAGCAGATCCTTGTTTAGCCATGCTGATTTCCAGCCAGCTTGCCTAACTTGATTTCTCACACATGGGGATGGAGTATCCTCAAAAAGCTACCAGCGCTGGTGAGGTCCTCTGTCCTTAAGGACAGTTTCTGAGGGAATCTCATCCACTAATTCTTTTAACAGCTGGAAGTTCATTATTCTAAAGATCAGGGTCAGTTCTGACTCTGCTGATTTTCAAGCCCATGTTCCTTGAGATCAGTGATTTAACTAGGGCATGGTCAATACAGCCAAGGCTGCCTCCAGTCTCAATCTTTCTAATCTTTCTAATCTTTCTAATCTTTCATGTGCACTGGTGAGCACTAGGTCCAGTAACTGTGCTTTTATGGTTGGTTTATCCAATACCAGAACCAGGAAGTTGTCCTCAGTGCACTCCAGGAGTCTTCTGGGTTGCTTGCAGCCAGCTGTACCACTTTCCCAGCAGGCATGCAGGTGGTTGGAAGTCCCTCATCAGGATGAGAGCCTGCAAGCACAATGATTTCTGTATCTGAAGCAAGAACTCTTGTCAAGAGGCTTGCCATGGTCTGGCAGCCTGTGGTGGATCCCAGCCACAMGATGTCCCTCACTGATGTGGTCCTTCATTTTTGCCCACAGGCTCTTGAGCTGTTTGTGGCTGTTTYTCAGAAGCAGCTCTTCACAATCTATCAATTCCTTAACACAGAGCATGGCACATCTGCCTTTCCTTCCCAGCCTCTCTCTTCTGAGAAGGTTGTAGCCCTTGATAGAAATGTTCCAGTTATGTGATTCCTCCCACCTAGTTTCTGTGAGAGCAGCTAGATTATAGGCTTTGAATTGTACCATTCTTGCTTGTTACCCATGCTGTCCATATTGGTGTAGAGGCACTTAAGCTGGATTATCAACCTCTTTACTTTCTGAGAAGAAGCCTCCTTAGTTCATTTGGGTCAATTTACTGTTGTCTCTCTGCAGCTTCCTAAAGTGTTGGTGTTCCTTGGTTTCTCTCTGACACACAGAAGTATATCCCCCTTCCCTCTTCCTCATCAAATCTAGTTTAAAACTCTACTAAATGTGCCAGAGTTCAGACTTYTGTGTATAAAGTGCCTGGCTCAGGTATTCAAGAGTGCCTGAGATTCAATAAATAATAGTAATCTCATTGCAGGACATAAGCAATTCATTTATTCTTYATGGTTAGAATTTCCCATGGCCCTGCTGAATCACCTCATCAGTCATGAAGTTACTAATGGCAAATGAAAATAGATGATATGCCAAGTCAACCAGTATAACTCAGAGAATGACATTTTTAGCGCTGTGACAGTGTTAGTCTGAAGTCGAACTATAGTGAATATTTTTACTGGAAGAAGGGGGTGAAAGTAGGACATAACATAATTCTCTTATTTTTATACWGTTGCTGTTTAGTCAGTGATACGGATTTTTTAAGGCTTAAAAATTAAGTGTGGGGAATTAAAATATTTTGATAAATAATTGCTACCTTTCCTTATCTAGATAAATGGCCAAATCCTTTATGGGAGGACTCATCAGAATGCTTCTTCAATAATCAAATGYGCACCTTCTAAAGTTAAAGTAATCTTTATCAGGTAAGTTCTGGTCAAAGGTTTGGCTGAAAAGGTTTAAATTTAATGTGCTCAAGTTTCACACAGTGTTTGTTATTTTTAATTTTGGTAACATAGATGTGCTTTTGAACACATCTTACTATTTGTTAAATCTGTCTTGGAAGTTTCTGTTTTGCTATTTGTATTGTGAGTGCCAGAAATTGTGAACCAGACTTAAATTTGTCCTAAGAAATATGGGGCATATTATTGCCTTCTTACTACATTCTTTAACTGAATATATTGCAGAAACAAAGATGCAGTAAATCAGATGGCTGTTTGCCCTGCAAAGTCAGTAGAGGCTTCACAGTGTAATTCAGGGACTCTTCAACCTCAAGAGGTAAAGTAAATATTTGTTTTTCTTATTTGACCAGAGTATACTAAACATTGTTCTGGATAGAGGAGGATCCTGTCTGCTTAGGAAATACAATAAAAGAGGGAAAAAATCCATAGAAAAAGAAGKGAAATTTTAGTAAAATTGCTAAATTTAGTGCAGCTGTGAAAAATTTTGTTTCATTTTATATTCTTCTCTACCATGAAGTAAATCTAATAGTCCCATCGATAGGGTTTTAGAAGTTTAAGTGACACTATAAAACGAGCAGACTCACTTTAAATGTGTGTGCACTACTTGGTTTTGTTGCAAAATATTGGATATAGTCACTTACAGTTGCATGTTCTTTTTCTTTTAGATTGATACCAGTGTTGCAAACCCAACTGCATTTTCTGACTTTGGTTCATGTAAAAATATTCAGTATGTGGAACTTCCTAAGGTATGTCCTGAATTTATATCAATCACATTTTTATTCAGTAGCATTCAATTTTGTAATGCTGTCCCTCTTACGGCAAATGGTCTCTGAATTACTAGAGGTTGGAAAAGAGATTTCAAGAGATCTAGTCTTCCTGTTTGGGAATGAACCCCAAAGTTTTCCACACAGAACAACTGTTTTTGATTTGACAATTGCTTTCTGTCTCTGGAAGAAGTGTTCTCTTGTTCTATTTGCTGAACTTTTTACAACCATCTACTGATGGTTCCTCAGGTAAAATTAATGTCCTAATTGTTCAAAGTAAAAACTGAATCACAATTTTCCTGAATATGAATCTGAATCACAAGTTTCAAATGAGTGGRTTTGAATTTAGAAGTGTTTTAAATTTATCTTGGTAGGCAGTATACTGTTGGTAGGTTGGCAATAGTTTAAAAGAAAAATATTTATGCATTGTGAAACCTCAGACTTGATGTATCAGCAGGCTTTACTAGTCTTTAGTGATTGTATTGTAACATTTTGATGTCACAGATTTTACCATTTTAATTTTTCTGTTTGCCCCAGGATCAAGGAGGCTTTGGAATTGCMATTAGTGAAGAAGACACAACTAATGGAGTAGTTATTAAAAGCTTAACAGATCATGGTGCAGCTGCAAAGGTGTGAGAATGTTTAAAATCTGATTAGGGAATGAAGAATGTTTTTTGGAATAGCATCCATYGTTCATACTTTTCATTTTATTTTTTTCAGGATGGACGTATCAAAGTTGGAGATGTGATTCTGGCAGTGGATGATGAAATTGTTGTGGGATATCCTGTAGAAAAGGTGCTTCTGAAGTGTCAGGAATGTTGCAGAAAGCACACTGCTTAAATGTAGGAGGTGATTGTGTCTTAAACTAGTGAGGTTCTCACGACTATACTTTACTTAATTTTCAAAGCTGCCTAAAAAACCAAAGATCTGCAGGCACTGTCTGGATAAGGAAACTACTACAAAATAATCAAAAGCCTAAATTTACAGCTCAGCTGTTATTTTACATTAATGCACTACATGAATCTTCCTCTCTCTGCTTCAGATGTGATTTTATTTTCCCTGTGGTTGAGACCTGATGAYAGAGAGACACTTAGTAGTGGGATAAAAGCCATGAACTATTGCTCAGTAATGGCTCTGCATAGCTAGTCCACTTTAAAAGTGTTAGAACCAGTAAAACTAATATACATAAATTTACACAAGTGAGTTGTATCTGTGTAAATCAAGTCATAAACTGTGCTTATCCATGGGAACTGTCTGTAGTAATAGCCTCATTATATTTCAAGCATAGTATTTCAATCCTTTGAAGAAAAATATCTGCGTTCCTAAATAACAAGATTTATTTCTAGCTTCTAGCTCTGCAAACTCAATTTGGGTTCTGTAGTAAATCAAGGAGGCCTTTTTTCTAGCACCTGCCTTGCTGCCAGGAAAAGTGATTCTTTAGGCATGAGTAGATTACTTTCTGTTTGTTAAAGGGCAATTAGGGAAGCATCAATCTTACWCTTTGATATACTGCTATCTCTGAGRCAGTATAAAAGTAAGAGATAGGGAAGTTGCCTGTAAGAGGTAGGAGTAGGTAAGCTTTGTAAGAACAGAGATTGAGTAAGTAATTTCTGAAAATATATCTACTAAAATGTAAAGTCTCAAAAGGATTTGGTGTCTTTTCTGTAAGATGGTAATTGATTTTGAAGGGTTTTCAGTATCTCTTTGAACTAGATTTTGTGTTACACCCTGGTGTCCTTCTCTCCCTTCCATAGTTCAGCTCTATTTTCAGGTTTTTCTTCCAGAATGACAGCTGTACATTTCCTCAGTTCAGTAGATATTTTGGCATTGGTTTATGTGAGATCAGAATTGGGCTCCACCCAGCATTAAAAAGCAATACTTCTGTTTCTCTAATAATTTCTATACAATATAGTATTTTGTCAGAGAAGCCTTTGAAAGACTACAATATTCTTATCTGGTGTAGTCTGACAAAGTTTCATAGAAAAAGGTTTCTATGAAAAAACATCAATATTATTGTTTGTTCCTTATGAGAAAACCTGCAGGACTGTGACTAGTAGCTCCAGTTTGCAGAACAGTTATTCTGCTTTATTTTTGGTCTGCAACTGAGCAACTCAGTTAAAATTTTCATAAGCTTTTCTCTTAATCATTCAGTTTATTAGTCTCCTGAAGACATCCAAATCTGTGGTGAGGCTTACAATCAGCCCAGCAGAGACAGGTAACCTGACTACAGCACCAGCCCCTCCCAGCACTGTCCCAGCAGAGAAGAGGAATATGCAASCACCAGCAGCTGTCCCCACTTCCAGCTCACCAGAACCAGAAGCAGTCAAAAGTAATGTTTACTTACCTTGTGTGTCTCTTTTTACTGGGGTTGTTACATAAAAACAAAGACCCAGCTTGTAAGTTTTCCCATTTTGTATTTACTGATCTGTCTTCTTAATTTTCTAATATTTTCAGATTACAATTTATATAAATAAAGCATTGTGCCCCCATACTGAAGACCTACCTCTTGCCTTCCTGTTGTAGAGGCAGGAGGATGAAAGGACTTTGTCTTCCATCTCAGACATGCAGCAGGTGCCTCTGTCATGGTTGTCTAGAACTAAGTGAAACACATTCCTTTAAATGAAAAGTCATGACTTTTTTTTTGTGGAAAAAGATGATGGATGATTGTCTTGCCATTTATGAGTAGCCATAGTTTGGCTCTTCTCCTTCAGAATGGAGAGTCAAGATGTTTCTGATGAATGATAGTTATTGGTTAAGCAACACACTCCTAATTAATAATAAGTCAAGTAATGCACACATCATATAGATGTTTAAATTAAGTTCTATCCTAAATTGAATATGTTGTGTACAATATCTGCTTTGGCTGTCCACTCTAGTCCATTTACTTGATGGCATAAAAACTACGGGAGTCATGGCAAATAAAGCTACAGGATAATGCTTCTCTGATGAGGAGGGAGAATTGGCAGCAACATTGTCTGTGGATCAGCTGTTCAGCTATTGCTATACATCTGTCAGTGAACTCTGAAAAATGCTTTTCTAAAATCACTTTCCTAATACTGAACTCTGTTTACTGTAACCAGGATGTTTCATTGTTGTTTTTAGACACAAGCAGGTCTTCAACTCCAGCCATGTTAACCTCTGACCCAGCTACTTGTCCCATCATTCCTGGATGTGAAACAACCATTGACATCTCCAAAGGGCGGACTGGTCTTGGTCTGAGCATTGTTGGAGGAGCAGACACTTTGCTGGTTGGTTGGAAAAATATGKGTGTCACTCAAGTGAAATAAAGTCTGATATAAGAGATTTTTTTCATTCGTTTCTATAATATTTATAGAAAGATGGAAAAGAAACAAAAATAAGAAGAAAGCCCATTCTAAAGTTAAAAGTATAAATGAGTTTCTTAAATGTTTTGGTAATTTGTTCATCATGCATCTGACTTTCATTCCATCTGACTTGTCATTGATGAATTATAGYAACAATTTTTGGTTACTTTTCATTCAAAATGGCACCTGTCTTTTCAAGATGCAATTTTGTTGTCATTTTTGCTGACAGGGAGCGATCATTATCCATGAGGTATATGAAGAAGGAGCAGCATCTAAAGATGGACGATTGTGGGCTGGTGATCAGATACTAGAGGTGTGGTGATTTCTTTGGTTGCTTTTGTTTTCCTTGCTAGCTAAGCCTGTTATATTTGTCTGCTGGAAGGTACTGCACAATTTACCATTGTACGCTTTCATTGCAGGTGAATGGAATTGACCTCAGGAATGCCACACATGATGAAGCCATTAATGTCCTGCGACAGACACCCCARAAAGTTCGTCTGACTGTGTACAGAGATGAAGCCCAGTACAAGGAGGAAGACATGTATGATGTGCTAAATATAGAGCTCCAGAAGAAGCCTGGTAAAGGTCTTGGACTGAGTATTGTTGGTAAAAGGTATGTAATGTACTTGGAGATTTAGTGTCTGGTAATTTGCTTATCATGCTTCTTTTGTGGTCTAGTGCTCAGATCCTGTGGGCTTGAAGGTCCTATGTCTTGTTTTTGTGCATAAGCTAACCAGGCTTCCCTAGAGGAGCTAAGCCAGGCTTACTCARCAGAAAAAAAGAGACAATGTTTGTTGTGTTCCYAATAGCAAGCCATAAACATGACCATCAAACAGTACTGTAACGTAAAATTCGTGTGTGTATTTGCAGAAATGACACAGGTGTGTTTGTGTCAGACATCGTCAAAGGAGGAATAGCAGATACAGATGGGAGGTTGATGCAAGGAGACCAGATATTGACAGTGAATGGAGAAGATGTCCGAAATGCTAACCAGGAGGCTGTTGCAGCTTTGCTAAAGGTATTGGGAAAAGAGAAGAGTGAAAAATTGAGATCCAGATTTTTTGAAAGCTTTAACTTTTTTCAGACTGAGATYAGACTGTTACTGGGATGTTAGTGAGATGAGTTCAGGATCCAAGATCAAATTAAGCTTCTTGAAATTTAGAGCATTCAGATWTTGATACTTTGCCTGATAAAACTGGGAGTAGTGACRGTGCAGAAACCTTATGTTTATGAAYRTAGGRCTTACAGAAGAGCTTTATGGAATACCATTACCTAGAACAACCAGAAGCACTGTATTTTGTCGAACAAACTGATAGCTGGTTAACTGTCTCACATTTTCAGAARGATACGCAGAGCTGACTTCAAGTGATGGAGAGTTCAGCAGAGTAGTTGTGCTAAAAGTGACTACTTTCATAGTTTGTTTACAAGGGCCTGTASTGATAGGACAAGAGGGAATGGTTTTAAACCATAAGAGTAAGTTTAGATTAGTTGTTAGGAAGAAATTCTTTAAYGTGAGGATTGTGAGGCATGGGAATASARTGCCTAGAAGAGGTGTGGRTGCACCATCCCTGGAAATTTACAAGGCCAGGTTGGATGGGKCTCTGAGTAACCYGTTCTACTAGGACATWTTATTCCTTTTTATTTTTATTATTACATATGTTTTTGTGCCACCTCACATCCATTAAATATTACAATGCATTTTTCAGTGACCAAGCATTTGAAACTGCTTTCTCAGAGTTTACTGAAGCAACTACSTGCARCTCTTGGAGCCAAYCTATTCTTGATAAATTTTTTYGTTTCTGATATCCTTTCCCTATTTMCAAATCAGAATGAAGTCAATATACAATATTTCTACTGGTCTGGCAGGAAGTCCAGCTGGTCAACCAGCTTGTCTGTTTTTTAGTCCAGAGCTTTGAGACATACTGCATTGTAAGGATTCTACTGAGTCAGCATTTTCAATGGAAAACCATTTATCTGGAAAAAATTTACAGCCACAAATATCAGCTATCTCTTGGATACATAGGCACATGGTCATGCTTCATAACATTCACATTCAAAGGTACATATTTYCAGATCTTGAGCAGGTCCTTGCAGTTTTGGACATACTGGGGAGCAGGGGTCCTGGGGGAGAGCAGTGGTCAGAAAGGGAGATGTGTTTTCAGTGTGTGCCCATTAGTGAGAGTGCCAGAACAGGGTRTATGTTGTGACAGTGAACTTGTTAGTACACTGTTCTTTGGTTATAGTACTTCTCCTTTCTTACRTGATGGTTTTTTWAATTTTATTTGAGAACACAGCATTTCTTCTTTGTATGCTGTACCTGTCCTTTGAATAAAAATGCCTTTTCATGTGGGAATTTTCTTTGATTTTGACAAGCATTTTGGAGTGTCTAATTAAAGATGTTTAATTTCCACTTACCATTCATATATTCAAGTTTGAAGTACTTCATCATTGCTCAGTRGTACTTGTAGTTAATTTTCGTAGCCTTAAGAAATAGGCTTTTTAAATACCTTACACAGATTATTGTTAATAATTGTTTTGTTCMCATAGTATAAGTGGAATAAAACATGGTCACTCACATGTAGGCAGTTGCTGTTTCCTGTTCAGGTATCAATTCAGTTTTCATTCATGAGAGTAGGATCTAGGAGGGAATTGTCTTGAACTGCCTAAAATATATTTTGCTAGAAAATTATTTTATAATCTTTGGAAAATTCCAGTGTATTTGAAGTAGAATGGGACGGACAGAATGAGTCATYAGTCTGAGAATTTTGCTTGTTCTTGCAGGGGTTTCTTTTGAAGTATCCTCTAAAGTATGTAAGAAGACTATCAGCTTTTCCTTTCACTAGACTTAATGGAYCTATCAAATGGAAGAGAGAGAAGGATGTAATAAAACTAAAAGGGCATTGATTTATTCACAAGTTCCATTGGAAAGTATTACCTCCTACTTTCACAYATAATTTTAAAATCTCATTTTTGGGTTTGTGTATTGTGAGGATGTGGTAATTTTAGGTACATATTTCCTTAATTATCCAGTTTGARTAAGAGTTGCCCATATGGTTTAATACACCTATATTCATACAAGCAATGAAGAATGGTTTTGCCTGAGCTTTGATCAAGTCTTTTCCRGGACATTGAAAAGTCAACATTATTTATAAAATAGAAAGTGATTTAGTAATAAATCTTTTTTTAGTGTCACCCCTAAGAGAATAGCAACAGGATATGAGGTATTGAAACTTGTTTGAATGGATATGTCTGGTTGGTTTTGATGCATTGGCCTATTACTGTGAGTTTTTCTGACAAATGCATGAATCTCTCCTAGGATAATAAAGTTAAAACATGATAAATAAAGGCAACCTCATGTATTATTAAATTCTTTGAATGCAGAAGTCTACACTGACAACTTCCCAGTGAAAGAAAAAAAAAATCAAAATAGCAACAAAACTGAAATTTCTGTATATTGTAGGTTGATATCTTCTCTTGACACTACTTGTATTATGTTGAAAGTGTAATTTTCTTAGCYGTGTGATAATAATTTTTCTGTTTCTTCAAAATAATTCTTGATTTTGAAATATTTAATTGCAGTGTGAATTTTCTCCTCAGACAAGCATTTTATGTAGACATGTGAATACTCTACAGTGAAAGGATTTTCCAATGTGCAGTCAGTCCATATCACCCAGCTTATTGCTGGGAGTCAGATGCAGAAAGTTCACTTAAACTATAGACATTTAGGAAGTTTTCTGCCCAAAATTTCTTTAGTTACATTGGTGTCTATCCAGAGGACCAGATAATTTCAAAAGTTTGAGAGAGATGAGTAACTTCAGTTTAATTACCGCGTTACCAGTCATATCAAGAGAAATAATGATTAAGACTTTGAGGTGTTACACTGTTTTTAGTTTTTATTGAAAAAACTGTACGTTGACATTGCAGTTCAGAAGCTATTCCTTATTAAATGCAATGTAATAGAATTAGTCCTCTTGAGTGATTTTCATGTCTCCAGTATAAAAAAAGTATCCTGCTCAGTACTGCATATCATGATGTATGTCACTGGTCCTGCCATGAACTTTCTCTGCTAAGTGCTCATTTCAAGATTGCTAGTCCATCATTCTTCCCTCTGTCCATGTTTTTTTTTTCTTTTTCCACTTTCTAGAAAGTTACTTAAATATTGTAGGTTTTAGTCTTGTAGACAGAAGGCATTTGTTACAAGTAACTATTTCTTTAGTGTTCCCTAGGTACAGTAAGACTAGAGGTTGGAAGAATAAAAGCTGGGCCATTTCACTCTGAGAGGAGAACATCCCAGAGTAGCCAGGTACGTAACCGTAAAACTGCTTTGTTTAGGAGATTGTTAGATAATGAAAACAAATAGAAAGATTGGTTTTATGATGACAATTATTTTTCACATACCTGGTCCAAGATGGAAAAATTTTGCAGCCTTTTAATAGCCATTTTACGTGTTCAGTTTAGCAAATCGTATCTGTTATAGACAGGATCCAGCCAAAAATATAATCCAGAAAKTACTTTGCTCCACGCTCCAGGCTGGAAGCATAGAGAACTCCAATCCCAGAACCAGAAGATGTTGGAGCCAGCTTTAAACCTCTTAGTTACTTTCAGAGTAGTTGGCATGCAATGGAATACTGCTTTCAGTAAGATTAGGGAATTTCTCCATTCTTTGCATGTTCTTATTGTGACCTTGCCTACCAGAAGCAGGAAACCTGTGCTCCTTCCATCAGACTTCTCTTACTCATTTTGTTTTTGGTCTGATGATGTTAAAACATCACGTCAATCTCTGCATTTGAAAGTATCTTCCATGGTGTAGTAGCTTGCACTGTGATTCTTTCCAGTRGGAGCTACAGTTCTGAAAGCTCATAAATTACCTTGAGAACTTCCTTTGGTTGTGAAATAGGGATGAAAATTATCAAGTATTAAATAGAAATAGTTTTAAGACATAATTAAAATTCAAGTGAGCAAGTTAAGACTAGATAAGACTGACATTTTAGGCTCTCTTTAGAATTAGTATTGCTAAATGACATTAAAACATGTAGACTCCTGTTGGTCTTATTCTAAGATGAAGTTCACAGTGTTGAATGTTTTGAAGAGTGTGTGACTGTTAGTGAACTATTCTCACTAGGAATCATGTTGTTCCTTTACGTGCCCTTCAATTATTGGAAGATCTTTCTGAAAATTGTGCAGGTCAAGTTGAGTGGAGAGCCTGAACTTAGTTGTAGCTAACGCATAGGTGAATATTTGAGAGCCCACATGAGGATGTACTGACATCTGTCTTTTGTATTCTGTCCTTACTGTGGTACTTGTGGCTAACTTGCATTAGAAGATCTCTATAAAGTGCAGATACCAGGACCTTGGGCCCTCAGAAGAAGCACTTCAAAGCTTTGCATGGGGCTGTAGAACTACAATCCCTGATGGTCTAACACTTCTTCAAAAAAGGACCATCTACAGTGACCAAAAAAATTTGTGGAGTTCTCTGACTCGGTTTTAACTGGGCACAGAAAAAATAAAATACTGCAGAAAATATAATGAATATAGTAAATTACAGTTTTACTTTTAGTAGCTGGGTCAGTGAAGCTCCTCTCTAATCCCACTCTAACATTGTGTGTAGGTCAGTGAAGGAAGTGGCAGTCTCTCATCRTTCTGTTTCCCAGTTTCTGGGTCCAGTGCACCTGAGGTCTTTGAAAGTGGCCTAAAGAAAAATATCAGTAAGTTGGAGAGTTTTTTTGAGCTTTCACTATTTTACACATGTGAACTGGTAGCTGAGATCTGTTAAAATGTTATAACTATGTGATGTAGGCCTCAAAGTGATTCCTTAGTCAGTAAAATGCTGTARAAGTGGTTACTGCTCAGTATATGCCATATATATCTTATAGTAGTTCGCTTTTTATAAAAGAAACTAACAACTTCTTATGTCAGTAGTTTARATAGTCACAATCTAAGCTGAGCCATATTTATGTATTTAATCTAAATACAYTATGTGACAAACTGTCTCATTCATAGAAATCCAGATATGTGTAGAATAGCTGTCTCATGTTTAAATTTAGAACAAAGTTATTTCTGATCAAAGTATTGCTAGAAAATAATGTTTTTCCTCTATTGTATTTGAGCATGCTCAGCAGCCTTATTCCAAAAGTTATTTAAATAAAGGAAATGGTTATTTCTTTCACCTATTCTAGAAGTATTTCAATCTGATTATTGTAATGATGGCCACTATCAAAATCAGATTAAAATTTATATATTAAAAAGTATATAACAAACTGGCAGAAAGTTAGAATCATCGTAGTTATTTGGATAACTTTATTGAAAAAGTTTTCTAGGAATGCTAGTTCAACTTTTTTTTCTAATTTTGTTTTAATTCATTTGACAGCAGCTTCTGAAATACAGGGACTAAGAACAGTTGAAATAAAAAAGGTAAGTTTTAGCATGCAGTAGCATATGTCAGAAATAGGCTTTGTAGATGTTGTCAATAGATGTCTTTACAGAATGAAAGAAATCTAGGCCTATTCATTGTTTTAGGAATGGAACAGGAAATAAATTTGTCTTTTTAGTTCAGGACTAAATGATCTCCACTGCCTGTATGTTTTTGTAAAGTACTGTGACTTACGTGATCGTGTTTTGTGAGTTGTGTTGAAAGCAAAAGGAATAGGGACTAGGACCTAGTTTTATTCTACCAGATTGAGTTAAATGCAGAGTCTGTTTTAGTCAAGTCAAAGGAATTGTACCAAAGTTGGAAGGCTGTTTTCTCGGTATTTTACATTTTTCTTCACACACATTTTTAATGAGTAGGTTCTTGCATGACAGCTGCCAGGTTGTCAAGTGTGAAATGCAGTGACCTTTGTTATGCATGTGAGCTTAGTCATAACCCTCATCTTATTTTCAAAAATACTATTTATTTGTCTTTGCTTGGCATCTAGTTCATTTGATTACATGGGTTGTATTCAGCCATTCTCTTCTTACAGTAGAATCTGCAAACACCAGTTTGCAATAGCAGTTTTTACAATGAGGTGTTTGGGTGTGGTGCAGTGCTAAATAGCTGGTTTAGCTCTTCAACATTTGGGCATTAGAGGAAACATAAAAATTAATTCGAGTCCTGAGGAGATTCATACTAGGATATTTATATAGACAGGACTAAGGACAGCAATCCCATCTCATTTGTTTTCCTTTCTCAGACCTCTGTGCTGACACACAGAGTTTGTGTGTCAAAATTAAGTCAGGTGCTGAATTCTGTAATTATTGAGTTTGGTTAAGATAAAACACACAACTAAATCAGTGACTTTTCACCTACCACTGAGAAGAAGAAACATCCATTCTGGTCTCTCTGCTTTCTTGAAGTGATGCAAAGCACATAAGCTTAAAAACTGGCTTGACACAGGAATTCTAAATTCCATAAAATAGGGTGTTTAGYGATCTTTTCAGGTCAGCCTACAATTCTGTGTTTTTCTTTCCAGAAAAATCTAATCTCTTCTTTTTTCCTATAACAGAGCCCTGCAGATTCTCTAGGAGTGAGCATTGCTGGAGGTGTAGGAAGTCCTCTTGGAGATGTTCCTATATTTATTGCCATGATGCACCCGAATGGAGTTGCAGCTCAGACTCAGAAATTAAGAGTAAGTTAATTGTTAAGAAGGCTGTAAAGATTGCATGAGTAATGCAYTGTAATTACTTTAGACAGGCAGTAAAGTTGTGAGTGCTTCTGGCTATTGAAAGAATTCTTGCTGTTTGGATTGATGAAAAAGGAGCTCAGATGGGTAACATGGGAAAGTGTAATGGCTGGCATGTGCTGACTTAAAGAAAGGAGGTCCTAAAGCAATATTGGATCTTAGAGTTAGTCAGCTTGTGAAAATTAAAACCACAGAAAGTGGTTCAGAAGGATGTGTTCTATAAACAAGTGCCGCTTCTGAGTATAAGGTCATTCCTGCAAATTTAGGTGTGCAGTCTGTTTTATTTCTCATGTTTCCTATGCTTAGAACAGAGAGAGTATATTTTACGCTCTGTGTTAGGGTGGGGGATTTTATCTGAAACTGTTTAAATGTTTGCRTCTGCATCAAAGGTAGTTGAATTTGACTCAGGTTTCTTGGAAACGTTATTTCAAGATTCAGCCAAACAGAATCTCTGATGATAATTTGCTACTTTAGTGTGTCTTCAGGTGACATACAAAATACATCTCTGTTTTTTAACGTGTATTTCTAGAGTTTTAGGATCAGTTCTGTAAAACACCAGTAAACCAAACCAAACCAGTGTAATTTGCTAATTCGGATTTTGAATTACCTGCCTTCATACTGGGTCATTTTGTAGTTCTGCTATTGTTGAAAGTGACAAGTAAATCTAGGTAACTAAATTAGATTTTTTACATTTTCTTCTGTAGGTTGGGGACAGGATTGTTAGCATCTGTGGAACATCTACTGAGGGCATGACTCATTCCCAAGCTGTTAATATCTTAAAAAATGCTTCAGGCACTATTGAGTTGCAGGTAATAAATCCTTTGTGACATTTTGAATATTTTCTGAATTGTCTTTTGCCAGCTGCTACGTTGCACTATTTTAGTGTCAGCATTCTTATAGCACTGATTTGCAACCTCTGTTTCCTAGGTTGTGGCTGGAGGAGAAGTGAGTGTCRTAACTGGTCAGCAACAGGATCCACCTACGTCCAGTCTTTCATTTGCAGGACTAACTTCAACTGGCATTTTTCAGGATGATTTAGGGTCAGTAACTATAGAATGTACAGCCCCTGTAGCCTGTTACTTTAGATTATATTCAGCGTATAAACCTTACAAATTCAAGCAAATAATGGATGACATTTTTGGCTTAATAATGATTAACATATTTGGTATACATGGGACCTATGGGCCATAGGTTCTCKTCTGTGTTTTTCATGATGCAACTTGCTTTGCTGCAAATTTTTTAGACTCTCTGTAGAATTGTGATCTGATTTCTTCTACAGCCTCTATAGTTTTACTGGGACTGTTTAATTAATTAAGCCAGGATTAATTGATACACCCAGAAATTCTCTTTTGATTGCTGTATCTGTGTTTCCATAATGTGCTCTCTAGTGCTGGGCTATCAGGAGGGTSAAATGTTTCGGGTATACAAAGTATACTTCTTCCCGTGTTCTGCTAGGTGCATTATGTAAAGAAGTTTTGCATCAAACTCTGTCATAAATCTGAGGCATTTTTCCTTTTAGGAATGGGGAAAGCAAAAAAGGATTCTTCAGTTACACATACTACTAGAATTCAAAAATTTTTTACTATCAAAGTATATGTGGGGAAATACACCTATAAATGATCTGTATAATAAACACACACATACAAATGCACAGTCATCAATTAGGAGAGAAGCAATTAAACCTTAATAGCATAAATTATTTGAGCTAGTTTAAGAGATTACAAGATTTTTAAAGCAGATGTTATGGAATCTAGAGATATTCGCAATGCCTGTCTACTTAGTAAGCACTGTTGGTGGCACATAGCAGCCATAACTATGCCCTGAGCTGTGTRTTTGAAATAGCTACTTCTATATAATAATATAGGCATTATGTAGTTTACAGTGTTTTACATTACTGAAATAGCCAGTTCTTTATCACAAAGGTATTTGTAGTTATWGTGGAAAAGAAAATGTATTGGTTAGCTTAAAAGGAGTAACGTTTTTTTTGAATATTCTACATGTTAAATGCAAAGTTCAGACAAAATACTCTTTTCTCTTTCTTAGACCTCCTCAATACAAGACCATTACTCTGGACAGAGGACCAGATGGCCTTGGCTTTAGTATTGTGGGTGGCTATGGCAGTCCCCATGGAGACTTACCCATTTATGTGAAGACAGTGTTTGCAAAGGTAGGTGGAAATTTGTTCAATCAATCCATTTATTAGTTCACTGCAGTTACTGTTCTAAATCATGGGTTGCAGTCAAAAGAATGTTACAGATTCTCACAGCTTTTCCTTTTTAGCGCAAAGGTTGATAAAAATGTGCTTGCAGCATTTGAAGGCTGTAATCTTCAAAAGATTGAGAATTTCCAAACATACATGATTTAMTCTATTAGCAGAGCCTTGTCCACCTCTTGTATCTGGAATTGTGTAAATACTTAGAAAAAAAACTCCTTGCCTTATATTTAGATTGTGTTTACTTCAAGTAGTCAAAAGGAAAGTGTTTTATTGACCTCAGACTGGACCTTCAGAGGAGTTCAGATGCTTACCAGGATTTGATCATTTGGATGGCTCAAGGAAATAGCAGAGAGTCACAAAAACTAKAATAACAAATGCTAAATTTTTATGGTAAATCAAAGTATAAAGCTGTCTTTTACATCTCGTGCACCACTTGGTGAAAAGTTCTCTAGATCTTGAAAATGTTGCTTCTATAATACTAGGCTTTGAATCTTATAGTAGCTGGAAGAACAAAATTAAGAGAACCAAACAATCTTGTAGATCTGATTTCTACATGYGGAACTTAGCCTGGGCAGGGCATACTGCAGAATTAGCAGTCTTCTCAACAATTGGCTCTATTTGTATCCCTGAAAACCAAAAATGTTGCAAGGGGTTTTCTTTTCAGGACTGTGTTTCAGGAAGAAAAGGAAATGCATTAATCTGCAGTTACTGCTTTTATCGTTCCAGGGTGCAGCAGCAGAAGATGGACGCCTCAAGAGGGGGGATCAAATCATTGCTGTGAATGGGCAGAGTTTAGAAGGGGTGACCCATGAGGAAGCAGTTGCTATTCTGAAAAGGACAAAAGGAACAGTCACTTTGACTGTATTGTCATAAACTGGCTGCCTGACCGGTTAGGGTCACGAAGGAAATATTGTTTACTTTCCACATAGTAAAAAGAATGGAAATGTTTGTGCAGACTTCTTGCTCTTTCAGCTTTACAGGACTGTGCTGCAACACTGAAGAAAAGTAACGTCTAACCATATTTTTGTATAGATTAGAAATACTTCTCTTCCTGTCAAACCACTGGTGTGAAGTTATGTTAACTATGGAAACATGGATTTTTTTTTTCTATTTGTAAGTCACCACGAAAAAAAAATGTTTTCATTAATAACCACACAAGAAAACTGAAATGTTTTGGTAAGAGACTTTGGATTTTTTTTAGTAATATTGGAAAGATGATAAATTAACCAAGTCAACAAGGGTGTTGCAAGATAGCAGTAGTCAGAAAACAGGAGTAAGGTACTGAATAAAGAAAGTATTACTAAAACAGAGACTTGAGAGACAAGGGGAAAAGTATGTAATCTGGAGGCAGATGGTTAATGGACGAGATGGTTCTTTGTTACTAGATGATTTTTAAGGTTCCTCTCAACCCAAACTGTTCAATCACCATGTTAATTTACAATTCTCAAATAGAAGGAACTAGGTTGGTGGCTTGGGTGGATTATTTTGCTTRTCTTTTTGTGCATTTAAACTTACTAAGTCATGGTATATCTGAAAAAAAAAAAAGGACAGTGTTTCACTTGGCTTAGGTTTGAGGGTTTCATTATTTTGGCAGCAGTGGGCAGGAGATGGTGTGTTGGTGGTGGTGATGGTGGTTTTGGTTTTTGTTTGTTTGTTTTGTTTGTGGGTTTTGTGGGACTTGTGCTCAGGGCTGAAGAATCCATTAGTAATGGAAACTGTTCCTGGTGATTGAGAATGCCCAGAAACTGCAGTATTAGAAGAACTRGACTTTTGAAACAGGAATATTTTATAGTCTATATGGGTAAAAACAACTTCCTTAATATGAAGTGTCTGTAAGCAAAGTTTATCCTCATCCAACGTACAAGACTACATACAGGGTCAGTGCAGACATTCCTGCAAGCTGCTTGCATCAGAACCATGAAAAACCTCTCAGAGCAGCTCTGCTGAGCTGCCAGCAGATGTCTGGATGTGGCCAGTGTGGAAGAAATTTGCATTAATGATGCTACTGCCATCATCACTAGTAGCAAAGGTAAAGTCCTCCTTGAACTGAGGCATACAACCAGGAGTTATGGGTTGAGGATGGGTAAAGACCTGAAAATGCTTCGCAGTGGAGTTGAGTAGTAAGACAACAGTGAAGGTTTGCATCAGTAATAAGCAGAAGAGGAGCTTTGACAGCTACAACTATTATTTTGGGGATATTAATTTTAGAGGCACAGATAAAAGTGTCTTGTAAGTACAATGCAACTGTGGAGCTGTTCTTTGATCAGCAGTGTGGTCAATAAATGCATCACTTTTTCWTCACTAAAACTTTATCTAAAAACTGCACTCAATGAAACACTTAGCTGATTGTAAGCTGCCTGCCTTTGCCTGMCATGCTCTTAGGAATCTGGCCGATAAAGCATGCTTTTCCCATGATTTATTTTCCTGCAGAAAAATTTAGCTGAGTCTTTTTGGGAGTGGAAGATACCAGTCAAACTAGTATGCTATTTAGCAGCAGCATGCTTTGTGTTAGTTAGCAAAAAATGAATTTTAGCAAGAAGACTACTATCTCAACTATCACTTAAGAGAAATATGAACTGAAAATGCAGCAATGGTCAGGCCATTATTAGGGGATAATATAAAAGACTAGCATTCATTCTAGTGAGTCACAAAAGCAGTATTAGTGTTATTATGTCAAATAGTATTAACAAATCAATAGCTATGTGTAAGTGAATTAACAAAAAAACCCACTCTCTTTGTCTTTATAACTATTGTAGAAGTTACACTGTGGTAGGCTAAGATGCAATAAACTTGCTGTTATGGAATTGCTTTTGTACTTAYTCCTTGMATAGAGTGAGAAATGCCTACATTAGAGTATGTAAAGTTACTTTAAATAGTATCTATATTTGTAACAGAAGTAGTGTACAGCTATTTTGTTACTGCTCTTTTGTCACAATGGGGGATTTAAATTAATAAATTCCAAACTGTCATGATGAAGTAAACTTCTGGGTGTGTTACTGGTTGCTTTATAATGATGTGCTTGCATTATCCATTCTGTTTCAAAAGATTAATTCAAGACAATTTATTAGTTAAAAAAAGTCATTACTCTTGGTGTGAACCTTAAAGCATCTGTGAAGATTGATTTTTTTTTTTTTAAGATTTTATCTTCACTTGTAAACTGTTAGCAAATTCATGAAACTGTGAAGCGGTCTTATTCTTCTGTAACAGAGAGCATTAACCATTATTAAAAAAGCATTCCKTCAGGCATGAGATGTGCCATGAGGGAGAAAAACAGTGGGCCGTGGAGCTTGGGACTCAGAGAACAGGCTCTTCCCCAAGTCCCATGCCAGGAAACTGTTGCATGACTGCTGCTTAGTGGCTACTGTGCACTGGCTCATGTAGTAATAAACTTCTCAGGCTTAGGATATTTGGTTTTCTTTATCATTTTGTATTCAGTGCAACTTTTMTGTCACAGGGGTTAGTCCTGTAAGGTGCTAGGTACTGTGGCCCAGTTCTACGAAGTTTTATGGYTTTGGTTACATTTTTTTCCACATTACCACATTCAGAAGGGTCTGGCATCTTAAAGGCTCCATCCCATTGTCTAGTCTGATACCCAGCCCTTTATTTTAACTTTGCTTAACTCTCAGATATTCATTGCTGAGGGGTAATCAGAGTGGTATTAATGAAAAGGTCTTTAATTTTAGACTGGCAATGAAGGGTCTGTCACTTTTTGAAAACATGGTCTGGACAAAGGACAGTTGATTCATAGGAATGCACATTTCATTTCTTGACACTGAGCAGGCGTCATTGGCATAGCTGCTTTTCTGTTCATTGCTCTGTTAGATTCTGTTTCTGGGTTAGTTTTATGGTAGTAGTCGTATTGTTAATTCTCAGCTGGGAGAAGAGTTGGAATTTAATAGCTATTGCTGATCCCCTTTCCTTCACTCTATTCAGTCTCTTTTTATTAAAAAAAATATGTATATTCTGCGGATCTAGATGAAGAAAAAAGTGTAATCTTTTTTGTTAAGTGTCAAGATGTTTCGTTTTGCTGACAGAGCCTTGCGAGTAAGGTGGAACTACTTAGTACTTTTAGTAATGTTTTGCAAAGCCTTACCTCAAAATGGGAGTGACATTGGAAAGGGGCATTTGATAGATATCTACACACACTTTTTCCTGGTTTTTAAAAACAAATAAGCATCTAAAATATTCCTGTGTAGAGGGCACTTCTTTTTTAAGCTCCAACTGAAGCTACCAAGAATAAAGTTTTCACCTTCTTTACRAATGTTATTAAAACTGTAAATATTTTTAATAGTAAACAGTATTGTCCACAGCATACTCAAYGCCTACAATGTGGATTTTTCTTTTATAACAGGTCATCATGCATRTTCCTCAACAGACATGTAGATCTTTAACATAATGGGTTTTAGTCCATAGCTGGTGTTGCAGGGTAATGCATTAACTTGTAAAGTTTGGCCACCTGTATTTGTGGAAGTGGTAACAATGACAGGTAAGGAGATCCAATTCAAACTTGAGAAGAATACACCTAATGGAAAATGATGCCCAAGTAGATTGAGGTTCCTATGTTCTTACTCTCCTGTCATAAAATCTTCCTCAGCTTTCTACTCGACAGTGAAAATGACTGTTTGAAATGGGTAGAAAAAACATAGATGCTGCTTCTSTTACTTCAGTAGAAAGAAGATTAAATTCTGTTAAGATATAAATTCTAAAAGTTGCGTATACTTGAGCTGAAAATAACAGAATTTGCCAGACTAAATTATTAGTTTTCAATTGGAGATTTTTTTGTTTAGTTGCAGCAGCAAATTGGTTTGTTGAAGTGAGCCAAGCYGGTTTTCACTCACTGTTTCTCTTCAGACTACTTTCTATTCCATCCAGTGTTTTGATCTTCATATGGGTAGCTTAAATACATAACTTTTTTTTATTGCACCAAAAGAGTGTTTGATGCAATAAACAAACTTCAATACAAAAACAACTTACCTGTTTTAATGACTGCCAGTACTACACTGAATTTTTTAAGTGCTTGCTGTCCATAGGCAGACAAGAGAAAGCTTTTTCTCTAAGAGGGAAGGCTTTGAACTTACTGACAATTGTATTTTCTGGTATTTCAGCTTTGGTATTTTATTAGTTAAGATTGCACTTTGTTAAGTAAATTCAGTTTAATGAAAAGTATGCTTTGACTGACCAATGTGGATAATATACCTAAAAAAGAGTGARTGCTCTTCTTGAGTATTTCTGTGGGATGTCAGTTGCCTTTTTAAATCCTGTGCAGCACTGCTCAGCAACAGAGTGTCAATTTGGTGTGTTTGCATAGTGTTTATGCTTCTCACTGTCCACAGCCACAGAAGAAGGCATGATACCAGGACTCAGAACTGAGGGCATGGGGYGCTTTTAGTTGGTGCATTATCAGATTTCCACTACTGCACATTSGTTAGAGAGAAAGAAGTTTCTTGTTCAAGCACCTAGGCTGAGGCACATGATAGGCCTTTTCAGACTGTAAYTTTTAAGTACCTTCTCATCACAAGGATGCCAAAGCCACTTGTGTCCAGCACTTTAGGGTTTCACATTATTGGGAATTTTACAAAAAGCAGTGGGAGMAGCACCTTGGGTAGTTAGTAGGTAGTAAGTTGTACTCTCTTTTTGAGGGAATATTTATCAGAAACTATTAAAAACATATACAGGTTGTTTTGACTGGAAAAAATATATTAATTACTTGTTGCTAAACATGAATGTGTCTGTTGGAGGTAGAAAGACCAGTTAGTTTTAGATAGATAGAAAGATTAGATAGCTAGCTCTCAATACAGTCCTAATTGTTTAGGCAGCAGATGTWYACTGGAACTCCTGTTTGTGACARGGACCACTGTGGRTAGGTGATAATAAAAGATTATTATATGGGAAAAACACTAACCTCTGTTACTATAACCAAGACCAGAAAAAACTGCTAATTTTTTTTTTTGGTAGATTCACACTAACTCTTTTTCCCAGATTTTATTTTTTTCCCCAGGTGCAGAGTTCCTCTGAAGGTCTAATAAAGTGTTATTCTTCTTATACTCTTGAAATAAAAAAAAAAATTCAGTGTTTCAACTACATAATTTTTCTTGGGGTTGATGAATACATMCACATATAGGTAGTGCATGAAAATGTTAATGTTAGAAGTCTCTTGGGGAATCCAGGCAACTCCAGACCTAGTGTCTGGGTTGGAGACTACAATTTTGCTGGTGGGGGAATTAAGTAGTACAAGCGACACATTAGTGTAGTTTCTTGGTGAATCAGTGTTGTTTCTTGGTGATCCTAAGCACCAGACAATACATGCATCTGGATGGTACACGACTTGACATGTCCTGGAAAAGTCCGTGTAAGAGAGCTCCACCATTTGTCATTACAAGTCGTGCCTCAGTTGAAAACTGAGGTCCAGCAGCCYTTTGGAAGAATAACTGTAGGTTTCTGTCTGTATGAGAAGTTACGTGTTTTGAGTCTCAGGCAGACAGAAGCTGTTTTCTGACAGATGTGGTGGTTAGCAACTTGCCTGTGGGTGCAGCAGGCTCCAGAGACACTCCTTGACAGGACTGACACATACTGGCACTTTTCAGTCCTGCAAACTGGTGCATAATTTCACTTGCAGTCCTGGAAATCAGGGCTGGAAATCAGGGCTGGAAATCAGTCTGGCTGACTGTGGGGGTTTTAAAAAAGATCTATCCTTGAGCATCTTGGCTTAAATTTAAAGATCATGTAGAGGACATGAATTTGTTTTGCCTTTATCCAGTTCTATCAGGTACCTCAGGTACCTCCCTTTTTAAGCATATACATGATGAGAAGTACTGCACTCAAATTTATTGGTAATGTAAATCTAGAGGTAGTTCTAACTAAATGTATATATTGATTATTTCACAAAAATACTTGTGGACACACTTTCTTGGTAAGGCTTTTACAGCCTCTTTCACAGCAAGGAAKGACAGCAGTGATTGTCTTTTTGTTAAATTAACAAAGCCTTTGCAATAAGGATAAATCTGGACAGGAAGGAGAATTTCTTGAGACAAGGTAGGAACCTCCTGGTCTGAGCCGATTTTCCTATWGGGACTGAGCATGCTCTCTTCAATCTGTGCCTTATATGCCTAGGAACAATTACGCTTTTGTTCATTTTAAATGGAAGCTGACCGTCAGAATTCTGTGTATATAGTCTCCCTCTAAAAAATGATTTTTTTCTATTATGGTTGCTAGAGCAGGAAGAAAAAAAATACAACTGGACCTTTGCTTTTTGTGCAGATTTATGGAATATTAACATGTAGTAGAAATAGCTCATTARCAGTTTATTGTTTACTGTAATATGTTCCCTTCTTTCCAGTCTAAGTCAGAGTCCCTTCAAAGCTAGCTCTTTTGCCAGTGGCCAAACCATTCTTGTCTGCACTTCTCCTACTCCCATTTCTTTTGATTAGAGTGTGTGCACTGGGCTGGGGGGAGAAATTATGTGTGAGAGGAGGATGTCAAAGGCTGTGTGTGTGCTCATGGACGTGTGYGCATGTGTAGATCTGGGAATAGTACTGTGTAAGTGCTAACTATTGGCCTGCAGCTATTTCCTGCGGGGGATGTTTTTTTTTCTTACAGAAGAAGTTAAAATACGTACTCTAATCTTTTTTAATATGTAAAGGTTCTCAAAGGATTTTTAAAAAGAGAATAAATATTTGATCTGTTTTAATGTCAGGGAAAACTGCAGCAGAGGCATTATCTSTTTCTTAGTGATTTTTTGATTCCCAGTGAACCTTTTTCTAATGTGGATATACATCTTTCTATGATTCTGGTAAGTTAAACAATGCAACACATTCCAGGTTCTGCTTTCAGGACAATGAAGTCCTATTTGAAGCTGAGAAATGTTTGGGTCTGGAATATTGTTTCTGGGGCTAGGATCACCTYATGAAGTATAGGTACACTTCAGAATTCTTCACTGATAGAAGCCCTTTGTTAAGGCCCATGTGAAAGATCTCACATTCATAGGATTTTTCCTTTTATATACAGGGATTATACTCAGTTTTACTTTCCTGATAGTTTGAACTCATGTGCATGTATTATTGACTCACACTGGCGTATAARCCTTGAATCCGTTGGCCTAACTAACAAATCTCTGATCAAGCCAAAGTTGCAACCTGAATTGGGCTGGTTTCCTTCTAAATGTTAAGGAGGAGGTGAACCAAACAGAAATGCTGGGCAGCCAGCAGCTGGGGACAAAGGTATTTACTGACATCTGGCAGCCTGTGTGCTTCTCTCTATTTTGGAAGATGGCTGTAACTGCCATAGTATGAACTTCCAATTCAAAAGTGAATTGAATTAACAGGAGAGGGCTAAGTCAAATTAACASGCAGCAGAAGAAGAGAAGTGCTCACTTCTTTAGGCCCAAATAGGTGYGGAGATGGCTCTGTGAGTGTTTCTCTTGTATTACAAAACCAATAATCAAGRTGTTTGTGCAGGCAGCTGCTGGTTTCAGCTTGTGCACTTAGCCTGAGAGCACTGGGTGCTGAAGCTKTGTGGGAGAGGCTATTTGGCTCTACTACACAGCCCCACATGCACACCTTGAAGTCAGGCTAGCCCTGGAAGGAGGGCCTAGATTGGTTGATAGAAGCTGGCTTTTGTTTAGCTACATTTATACACATTAATAATTTTCAGTAATAGCCACTAGATAGCACTAGAGAATCAAGGTAAATCTCAAACAGCACAGGTTGCAGAGATTTAAATGAACACAAGCACTCCAAAACAAACAACCACTGGAGCCTGCTGATGGTGTTCAGCTGATATCAGCAGCCTAATGGAGATTATTCAGTCAGGAGAATGTTATTTTAACTTCTGTTGTATTTAAAATGTCTGCTCTGTTGTATATCCAAGCAGAAAACTACATAGCAGTARCTTAAACAGTTACCCTATTCTGACCCTGGTTTTAATGCTTTTGAACTTTATTGAAAACCACAAGCTTCAACAAAATGTGCATTAAATCCAAAATGTTTAATACTGGTCATCACAAAGACACCTCTAAAAATATCCATAGGGATGTTATGCTTTCCAAAAGTATGCCTCAAAAAATCCTCAGCTTATTTGCAGAAAGAATAGAAGTTTGTCACTGTCTGTAAGTTTACACCTTGCAAAATTATTCACCATTTTTAGCTTTTCAAGTATAGTTTAAGATTTTCAAGAAATCYTTATTCCTCTATGAGAAGCCAGGGACTAAAATTTCTAATGTCTGCTATGAAAGCAATAAGGGTACTGCTTCTGTTTCCTTACTGATAGCCTTTCAGGAAGCCCCATGTGATTTTTTTTCTAAAGGGTTAGGAAAGGCATAAAGGTCTTAGGAGAAAGACATGGGTTTCTGCCTGCACATCCAGTGCATTTTCATAGGTTTTGCAGTGCTCTTGCAAACTGTGTCCTTAATGCACAGAAGTAATTTTGTGTTGCACATTTATAAACAGTTTTGTGCCAGTCTTGAGGAATATACACACAGGTGTGCATGGTGCTGTGGGTGCTGTGCAAGGTAAGGACTTGGTGTCTCCTCTGAAAACTGCATTCCTCAATTCAGTTTCAAAGTAATTTCAAAGTAACCACTAATTCTTCTGTTATTTATTAACAGGGGTTTTATAGCCAATGCCACATCCTCCTTTGATAATGTCTTAAGAATTTTTCACAAGGGTCTAAAATCTGAAGTCTGATGGTCTTGAACTCCTAGAGTAATGTGGCCTAAATGCTTGTCTTGAAGGAGAGATTCATAATCAGCTCAGGGCATCTGGCTCTTGTGGCTTRCTTCTGAAGCACATTGAACAGACTAATATCAAACTATGCAAGGGTACTGGGGCTTATTTGCTATAGGCATGCTTCGTCTCAGGTATGGCGACTTCAAAGACCTCATTCTTGGCTGTCATTGATAGGAGCTCGCAGGAGTTCCCAGTGGACTGGGCTGATGCATGTGTGAACTCATTCAGCCAGTGAACTGTTTCTTGCAGAAATGACAGCCTGTTATCAGGAGATGCATGGGCTGTCTTTGAGGCTTGCTTGCACTTACAATACACCCAGAATATCATTACCTACCAGTTTCTATAAATTCACCTTTTYCTGACTGCATGTGAGAGGCACATGTTTAAACAAGGTAAGAGATTCAGTGGAACTGAAGGTTGATCATCTGTTTCTCCACAATTTAAACGAAGATTTTGCAGCTCTCCTGTTTCCTCCCACGCCAGTCCCTCAACTGCAGCTTGGAGGGCTGAACTTCGTTAGTGACAAGAGTCCATAACGCACGCATGGAGCTGAGTAAGGTTTTCAGTCACACTTTTGGCCTGCTTCAGGCATCCTTTAGTAGYTGACAGCTATTAGCAGTTGCCAGGCCAGTAAAGGGGTTTCCTACAGGACTAGGAGGTGAGCTAGTGTTAAGTGCAGCTAAAGCAAGAGTGGCAACTGACACTACTAGAAATACTTCCAGCCCCTTTTTGGCCTTATATTTGTTGCACATGTAAAMCCATAATAATCAAGTTACTTCATTCTCAAATGCAGCAGATTTTGCAGCTTGTTTTGCTCCAAGTACCAGTGGCAGGGAAGTTGTTTTTATAAGTGCTGTGAAAACAAGTTCCAGCAAAACTGATCTTTATCAGATCCCATTGAAAAGGCTGCACATACTGAATAGTGAAACAGGCCAGTTAAATTTTAATCTGGGTTACATAAAAGGTTGTTCTTAAAGTGGCACATGTTGGCATTATTCTCACACCCATTAACTTGCAGCCAGAAAGTGAAAAGGCCAAGAGACATGTAAAACTTCAGTGTTAATCCATCTGTGCGTGTGTGTATAAACAACTTCAGGTAGGGTAAGGTATAATCTCAGAAACCTATCTGCAGCATCCTGCTTATTGCACACTTTTGCTTGAGTTATGTAATTCAATAGCTCATTTTGGGGGGGGGGGAGTCCTTGTTTTGGAGACCTGCTGTCAAAACACAGAACCCTTTTCATGTAAGTTTAAAGGGGTAGCGAGTCTGTGCCCAGAAGCCTGTGTGTGGCACGAGCAGGGAAGATTCCTCATGTAAAGGTAAAGGCATGCAACACTTTGGCATAAGACAGCCTGCATTTAGCATATTAGAAGTGGTAGAATTTAGTTGAATTGCCAACATACAATTCTAGCCAGGTATTTTTGAAAGTATGGGCTCTTGGTTGCCATTCTTTTTGAAGAAACTGGAGTTACCACAAGGAAGTGGCAAGTGAAGGCACATATGCCTTGGTAAACCAGATTATGGCTCTTGGGAGAAATAGGATGGCATGAATGCAGAGTAGGAAAAATGAGAACACAAACTGATGCCTTAGTTTTTTGGGTTTTTTTCTGATTTCTAATCTGCAGTGAAACCTGAAGCAAGTCTTTTTCCCCCAAGTACTCTCAGATCTYTAATATATAGTTTAAAGTATTTATTTTATTTATAAATGGTTTCTTTTCTAATTAACTTTAAAATTGCATGGCGTTTTTGTAGGGAATTAGGAACAGTTTTCTTGTGTTATAAAGTTACACTTTAGGGTGTTTTAAGATCTRAGAGCAAGTAAGTTATAGCGTGCCAGATTGAGACATCATTTACATACTTGTGATGCCTATTAATCTACATCAGAGGACTTTCATATTTACTCCTGTGTACCTCAGATGATAAAATGGCCTGAGGCATTTGGTTACCCTTTGGTTTCAAATGTTCTTTCATTAGCATTGGGTATGACTTCATTTAGATGCAGGACTGCTTCTCAAATTACCATGGGGAAATTCTTCCTTGTTTTACTTTTTGCATGGGAGTTAAGTCATMATCAAAATCCCAGGAACACTGCTGTAGCTAAAAGTTAATCCAGAGGATTGCAATGGCCAGCTGCTGGGTGAAGTAGTAAGGCCAGATGAGAATGGTGAATGCAGAAGCAKCTGAAGCAAGAAAATACAAAACAACCTTAGGAGTGGCAGGACAAACTTAATTTCTGTAACCTATATGCTGCTGTCTTTGGGAAGACACAAAACCTCCTTGTTAACTGTATTTGGTCCTCAACACAGTGTTGGCTGTGTCTGCAATGCAGTAAAGTCTCAAAATGGTGGGTCAGTCAGCCCTCATCTGTGAGAGAAGATCAGAGCAGCGGGGAGAGTTAGAGACAGGAGATGGTCCTCCATTTTGTCACAGAAGCTGCATGTTTAATTAAAGCTTGAGTTTGACTCAATCCAYGGCCCAGGAAAGCTAACCACACAATAAAATAGCATGGTTTGTTGAACAAAAACAATTGCTGAACCCRCACTTGACACATTTTAATGATTAAACCCAACTTCCTCTCCTCTGTTGCTGTGGTCTTACACTTGCTTGCACCAAATTTGTGTGGGTAATTGTTTGCTTGTATACACTGCCAAGCATTATTTAATTAAAAAAAAATGTGCTTGGCAAGGGGAATTGGAAGCTGGAAAAGACAGAATTTGTGTCAACAACACATGTGGTTCCCAAAAAAGCGGAGTGAAGATGTGTGCCACAGAGATGGTTTGTGCAAGACATAAACAGCTCTATGTGAGGTTGCTGACAATCCCAAAAGCAAGCATTAGTGAAGGCATCTGACTGAAAATTTTAGAAACCACACATAACTCTGTTTTTCTGTCTCAGGAGAGGTCCAGGCAAGGTTTGCCTTTCTGGTGCTCTGTAGACCCTTTTCTAGTGCTTGCAGTGCGTCCGAGCAAGGCCCAGCTCAAGAAAGGGTGAGAACATTCCCGCCTAGGTATTTCTGCTGATAAAGATAGCTTGGGAAAATTGCGTTCTACCACCTAAGATTCAGTGAGGACATCTGCTAAACCATCTCCTTTCGGTTTCCTTTCTACATGCCTTACAGATATACCAGAGATTCAGACTGCTGTATTTTAGTCCCTGAAGACAGTTAAGATCAAGCAGGTACCCCACCAAAATAAAACAATAGGACTTTTCTTTTTCATAGTGTAGCTACCCCAAAAAACAGCCTTTGGATTATGTTGTATTAAGAGGAGAGATGCAGTGACCTGAAAGTAAGCAGCAGACWGTCCAAAAGATGGGTAATGTTTAAAGCTAAGCACAGCTCTAGAGAGAAGTAGTGATGTGTTTTGTATGTTTTATTGATAGTCTCCTAAGTTAGGTGATGTGGAAAAATACATGTTAATTTCAGCTGGAAATTTTTCCCTCCCTATGCACATAATCATTATTTCCTCCCTTGCTTTTCCAAAGACCTATAATTACTGCTTGAGCAGACAAAACATGCAACTGGAATTAAGACAACTATAGTAAGCAGCTGTCTTTGTGTTAGTGATCAAGTCAAGCAGATCTGAATTAAATTTGCAAAGCATACATTTTCCCTGTAGCCAAATCAACCGAAAGTAACTCACCCCTTATCAGCTGCTCAATGAAGGTTTCCAGAAGTTATACTGAAAATATGCCCTAAAACTACTGCTATGGAAAAATAATTGTTGAGCAATTGTTGCTTTGAGGGATGATCAGTCCAGTGGTGGCATCAGAGCTTCCTGGTCCTCAAGGGGCCTGAGCAAATGCCCACTTTTCATCTAAATGGTTTTTTTTTCAGCCAAAATGTAGTTGTGATGAGATTCCAGCTGCACAATTTGACCCGTTACAGGTAAAAATTCCTTTTCATTGCCATGGATACATATTTGCACATTATTAAAGCTATTCTCTATCTTGCCTTAATATGTAATTATTGTTTACTGGCATTTAATACACTATGAAATGTCAAAAATTATAATTGAAACCCTAGAAATGGTATTATACATACTTTTTGCTTTTGGGAATGAAATGGACAAGAGTATAGCCTCTGTGTGCCAGGGAAAAAGTGTGAGATACTTGTTTCTGTTCAAAGGGAATTACTGCTTGGACTAAAGARACAGGACAGGCCTGGCCCCAAAAGCTGGTGCGCTTTTGTCATAMGCAGGGAGCCCCTTCTGGAGAGTTCCATATTGCACGGTGCAGCAGAGCAAAGACTGGTCAAATTCCAGCATGTTGCTGGCATTTGTGGGGCTGGATCTGGCACACCTGGAGAGATGAGAAGTGTGCACTTATCTTTGGGTTGTCACATGACARCTCAGGACAGCTCATTCAGAGAGGAATTGAGAGCAGAGGCTTTGGACTTGGAAGAACTCCACACAGAGACTGCTTGGAATTCTGAAAATGACCAGTTCACTGGAAGTCAGCTGAGCTTGGTTATATAGATGGTCTTAGACTCAGACCCTACTCCTCTTGTCCTCTCAAATACTGGAGCAACAACAAAAATCTTGTCATGGACAGGGGGGCACTCGCAACTTCTTGTGGCTGATGTGCTTCAGAAAGATGTCAGTAGAAGCAGATCCATTCCACATGGCAGTGACCATTAGAGAATGCATATGACAAAATCAGCTTGGTCAAAGGGAACAGAGAAGGTGCAAAATGTTTAGCTGTAGAAACTATCACAATGTACCATTCCCCTAAGACATATCTGGGAGGCATATATATATATATATATATATATATTTAAAATCTTCTAAGGCAAGGATTTTTTTCAAAGTAGCATTTTCTGAGAAGAGCTCTGGCATGCAGCATTCAAAATATTTTTTTTTTGTCTGAATATCCACTGAGATTACCAAATGTCTCATTACAAAATAAAGGAAAAGTCAAATATCCACAAGTAGACTGTACAAGCAGTTCTCAGATTAATTAGCCATCCACAGTAGTTAACTAAATTGCTTTCTTAGGTTTTACACAGCACCTCAGCCTTCATTCAGTTMAGGCTGTGAACATCAGCCTCTTCAGTGTCCAAAATCTTGAACTTTTTCCTCAGGGTAGGCATGTAATGCTTATCCTCTAGGAAGATATAACGTCCCAGCACAGTGAGGAAAAGGGCTGACACCCAGCTGTTTACCAGCAGCACCACTGGAGCCCTTAGCAGGGGAGTTACCAGCTCACAACTGCCTTAGTGACAAATAATGTTCTGCYCTATGCAAAGGACTGGAAATTTCTTTGGGCTGGCACCTGTAGAGCATGAGACTATTTATATTGCTCACTAATTGCATCACTTAATTTATAAGTGAGTATCATGCAGCTATAAAATTTTTAAATGGATTTAAATTATTTAAGCTATTGGAAGGTATTCAATGGAAGCAGCATTCCCTCCTTAATAGTAAATTAATAGAGAATTTATAGTAAGTAGGAGTGGAGAGGCAGTAATGCCAGCACCAATGTACTTCAATAAAAGTGTTCAAGTGGGAAAATGTAGAATTTTGTAACAAGATACTGGATCTGATACAGAGTTGAGCAGGGAACTTGYATTTTGTCTTGAAACTATTATCACAAGAGAAACGTTAAAATGTTCAAGAAAACCTGAAGCATAGTTTTAAAACTGATGGCTGTTTCTGAGATTCTCAAAGACTTTGGGTCAGCTGATGACAAACTGAGATGGGATTTGGTTTTGATGGAGATGGCATACGAAATGGATCACCCTTATAGGCAAAAAATTCCATTGTAGGTGTTCTCAGRCTTGAATTCTGTGGCATTATGCTTCATATAAACACACAAATTGGAGTGGTGAGAACCCCATTTATTTGGAAATGTACTACATGTTACCCTGTAAGTATGGTCCAACCTCCAGTTAGTCAGAATCAGTGGTTTGGAGGGAGGTGGTAGGAAACAACTGCCAGGATATCATCCCAAATGTGTCAGCTAAACTCTCCTTCCTGTTGCCTCACAGCCCCAGGCTTAAACAGGGTTTACCTATACACTCTGCCCCCAAACCTGGCAAGGGTCTTGTGGAAGACTAAAAAATACTCCTTGCTCTCAGTCCTTCAGCACCACCATCTGCACACACTTGAATGGAAGTCCCAGGCTCAGCAGAATAAGCCCTGACCCACACTGAAACCAATTGGAACACCCTGGTTTTCAGGAAGACAGGATTTCACCAGGGAGGTCTATTGCTTAGTGTCAGAAATGACAGACTGTCAGCAAGAGGAAAATAAAATTTCTTTAACTGAAGCACCACAGAGAAATAGGAAGTTGTGCCAGAATTGTTTCCATACCAGCCCTGAAGATGTAATAYGTACAGACAGGTAAGCAGCAGTCCTCAGATGAGGTGCATTTACAATTGCCACGTGATGGTGATTCAATTATGGTTGCTGAGAACATTAATGATCTATTTAATGCAGTATCTGTGATGGGTTAATAATTGAAACTCACGGYTCCTACTGCAAGGACATGGGGTTCAGCTCTTTATTCCTATCAGAATTTTGGCTGCTAGATTAACAGGGATCTCTTCTGTTTCAAGGGCAATAGTTACACATTTCAGGAAAAAGAAAAAAGGCAAATCAGTTAAAAAAGCTGGGATAGGCCCATAAAWTTTTTTTTCTAGTAAAGAACTAAAAGTAACACATTTAAATTTACTTCTGAAATAAAAAAGATGCAGTGTGGTTGGTCAGTATGAAKTCATGGATATGCCTGGAGCAAAGAAGTAGAATAAACAGGGGGACTGTATAATGAATTTCCCTGATAGGCTCAACATGAAGGAAAATTAATTGGTGCTAAAATAAGAGGTCATTTGTGTCCAGCTCTGTGAAGATGATGAGTTTTTTTCTATCCGAGAAGTTATTTTATGCAAGAGGGAAGCTTACAGACCAYGGGTAAAAATATCTTKATCTTTGACCTTGTTTGTGGGAGGTTATATAACTTTTCCCAGATAATTATTTTTCTACATTGATGAAAATCTATTGAGCTGTTATTTAATGCTTAGCTTCTGCACTATGCTTTTGAAAAGGAGGTCACAAAAGGATTTTGTCTCTCACTGTCATAAAATGGTGTACAACTTTTTTGTCCTAAGTCTGTTCTCCTTTTCTCAACTAAAGTTTTCAGTCCTTTGAACTAAAGAAGTTGCTTTCCTCTGAATCTTGGAAAAATACACTTGCTTGTGGCAAATCAGTGATAAGAATATGCAGGTAGAACTAAGTGAATTAAACACAACTGTTCAGTCTCCTTTTAGATGCTTTATCTGAGACATCTCTACTGTGGTGGAAGAACTAATTCAACCAAATACAGTTAATTTTCTGGGTTTGCTTTGTCCAAGAATGTTTTGTTGTGCCTTMCACTTAAAAACCAGAAAGTCCTGTGAGAAGGAAACTATTGATGCTTCCTACACATTTTCTGAAATCAGAAATTGTCCTGAATGATATGAATGCATTTCTCTGTTTCCACCTACATTTCAGAACAGAAGTGCTGGCAGAAAAAGGAGTCGTGACTCTGATTTCAGAGGTATGTTCACTTGATCTGATGGTTTTGGWGTTGCAGGATTTGCACCTGTGTTTATGCAAATCTTAGTTAATAGTAAAGCAGCATACACACTACTAGACAAAAAATARCAACTCCTGCCTGGGAGTGGTGGGCATATTGTCTAAGGGACACTGGGTTTAGGTCATTGTTTATGCCCAGGCTGCCTTCCCAGTATAYATTTATTTCAGAAGAGAACATTTATTTAAGAAATTTTAGAGTCTGATTTCCCAGTAACTTCAAGAATAAAAAGATGTCTAAATAAAATCCTGTGATTCTGGAAATTTGTTTGCAGTTCATGGAATCACTTTTAGCTTCGCTGAACTCTCTCTACACATTTATATTTAAACAGGTAKGCATTTTGGCATTCATTCCTCTTAAAACTTAACTGTAGCAGGTGATTGATACTGTAGCAGGTGTTTGATTTTTTTTTCCTCTTGGCTTACTTGAGCTCTGCTACATAAAAGAAYCCAAAATGTGTGAAATAGAGTAGTGTAGGCATTAAAATGTCAGGAATCAGGAAGCTGAGAGGGTCAAATGAGTCAGTAGGAAGAAATTACAGCCACTCCTACCTCTCATAACTTTTACTGTGTATTATTCCTACAGATTTGAATTCTCTAAAACAGCTCATTTGATTTTTTTAATACAGTCTTCATTGCCAGATAAGGTAAATTATGCCATKGTATGTATTATGCAAAAACTTTTGCACTTTTATCTGGGGTGTTCATTTTGTTATTCCTAGAACCTGAGTTCAAACATTGGAATAATCCTCCTGTCTCAGTAAGAATATTTTGCAGTTCAGCCTGGTTTCTGTCAGTGTTACTCTCTTAACAAGGCATTCTTCCATTGCTCCCAGTTCTTTGACTTCCCCTGAGACCGTGAAGAAAATTGTGGATAGGATTTCTGTAAGCAGTATCTAGACATGATTCCACTGATACTCATAAGAAAAGTGATCTGTGTTCTGTGAGGAATTGCCTGCTCCAAAAAGGAAGCCCTGTCTCAGAGTAACCCATGCTGTTTAGGTGGGATGCCCTAGCAGATAAGGATTCAGGTTGGATCCCATCCAGCTGCACAACCCTGTCCCAGAGAAGTGTGAACAGCAAAAGGGTGTGAAAGTGAGMAGAAATAAACTCTGCAGAGAAATAAGAATGATAATACTACAAAGAGAGTGAGGGTGGTTGGAACAGCAGCATCAGGTGTACAAAGATCCAAGAGAGKAAACACCTACATGACAATTGCAATCTCTAAAGAAAGAAAGCAGAGAGCCTAATCTGAGGACTGCTTGGTGTCACTAAGTCACCTGTTTAAGGTTGTGTCTGGAGCTGGTGGCAGAGAGCAGAGCAGCAGCAAGGAGCTGGCCTGGGAAGCTCCAGGCAGTTGCTCTTCTTCTCCTGTACACTGGTACTTTCCTCATCAGCAAAGAATGTTTAAGTGCCTTATCAGGGTGGCAAGAATATCTGAATCCTCTTGTGTGTATGTGATCTAACAAATATCTGGTTTATATTGGTTTTTTGTGCTTGCCTTGTCAACCTGTGCAGAGTCTTTTCAAATGACTAAGGGAGCCCAACTGGACTCTTCCAGAGAATGGTCATCTAAAAGGTGAATTTAAAATTGAATAAAGTGGGGGATTGTGAGTTTGTTCTCTTTTTTTAGTGAACATTATTTATTTGCAAAATTTTCAGGATGTGAATGCATTGAATGTCTGAACTGAGTGATTGCTGAAAACACAGTGCTTGAAGCAAGAAGCAAGCAGMTAGTACATGCCTCTAGGGTGGAAATGACAGCAGGCATACTGGGTCAGCAAAAATATTTTAGGAATTGTTCCTCTGACTATGTTAATAGGCAGATTTCTGTAATCGGTCAAATTAAAATTACTGCCCTTTTACTTGAAAATTGCTCTATGAAAATAGATGCCCTCCCTCTCTGCTGCCCCTGCCCCCCCTCCCCCCAAGTCTTGTCATATTTTCTTGTAATGTTTTTCTTCTTTGGTTATTTAGTTCTTCAGATTTTTCTTCTTTTTCTTGTTAGTACTTCATCAATTATTAACTAAGTCCTCCCCAGCTTCCTGTATTTAAAATAGCTGCTGTGACTTTAGCAGTCCTTCATTATTTTTTTGAAACCTTGTGATTCACAACTTAAAGTGATAACTTTTAATTTCTTTCCATGCTGCTTCTTTTTTCAGCCACTTAATTTGTAACAGTTGTCTAAGGGTGCTTTTATGTTATCTGTGACAAACATACTACATYCACAGGCTTGGGAGTTTTCTTGTTGTACCAAGAAAGGGTTCATGCTTGGATTCAATCAGTAGGAAGTCATTGATTAATTCTGATATGGCTTCTTGGAATTCAGCGTGGCCTGCTCATAATGCTGGGTCTAACTTCTTCTTCATTCTTACCGGCTGACAAAGAAGAAAACAAGGTCTTGGTCTTGGGTTTAGATTCAGAAGTTCAAGAGCAACTCAGTGAAATAGCTTTTAATTTGGACCCATAGTCTGTTCATTTAAATGCTCAGCTTTTTAAATGTTCATATTTCAGTTTTAACAGGAATGGCCTGGCCATTTTGAGAAGCTGTATCCCAGTGCTCTGGGCAAACCTGGTGTGTCTCTAAGCACAGCTCAGTGACTCGGGTCTATTGCCTGCAGTGGCACACTCACACTCAGAAAGCACCACCACTGTAACTGATGTGTGGCAGGAACTGCTCAGAGATTCCCCTCCCCCATTTTCTCATACAGACACAACTTTTCTTTCCTAGGGAACAGGGAGTGTTAAAGCTCTGCTTTAATTCTTGAGGGTGAATTTCTGCTGGGCCACCATTTCAATGACACTGCTTTTCCCCAAGGCTGATGGCATTGCCCAACAGCCTGCTTTGTGCAATGCTTGCTCATGTGGCTGTCATAGGTTAAATGCCACGGTGTTCATTCATTCTAGTGTAGGTTGCACACATTTTTCAAGCAATCAGCATGGTTTGCATTCTGTATTTGTATTATTGGGCTCTCTACATAATCTGTTTAAAAATCTGTTTAAAAATTCTATTGCATAAGTTTCTTCTTCCTTTCCTGCCATCAATACAAATAATTTTTTAATCAATAATAAATTCTCCTTAATCTGCAATTCAATATCAGACTACAGCTCAGCTCCACCAGATATTTTTGCTAAAGAAAACACATAAAAATGTTGATTTGGGACTGTTTAATAAAATTTCTATGGATGTCCGTATAAACTTTTAACTTTGCCTCATTMCAAATTAAATATTTATATTGTGTTTGATTCTTAGAAAAACAGATGTTGTCTGGGAGACATGATATGGATTTTTTTTTTCTTTAGGGTTGGGGTTTTTTTCCAAAAATWAAAGGTTGTAATGTGCCTTTAAATTTTCTGGTAACTTGTACTTATGGAGAAATTGCATCTTCCTTTTTTTGGCTTATTCACAGCTGAGAGCAAGAAAAGTCTTTCTTCTTCTTCTTCAATTGCAACAACAAAGTTAGTGCTAGGAGCTGCCAGTTCATAGGTATCAGAACTTGATGAAAGTCCTTTTTCCATMTTTTATTCCCAAATGATTTGACCATGCTGTGTAGCATGGTCRTACTTGCATGTGAACATGCACATGTAATACAAGACAGTGGTGTTCTAGGAATGGAATTTATTTCCTGCAGGTACTGCTCTTGACGGATTTTGAAAGAGTGTGCCAAAGACAACAAAGAAGAAAAGTCATTTTTCACATAAAACAAGAACTTTTTAAAGAACCAAGATTTCAGTGGTGACTCTTGTACTTCAGCTTAAGGCCATCACATAAATTATATGTATATATATATATATATATATATATATATATATATATATATATATGTGTGTGTGTGTGTGTGTGTGTGTGTGTGTATATATACATATATATATATGTATATATATATATACATATACATATATACATAACCATGAAAGGTTATGCACGCCTGTTTGTGTCAATGCTGTGAGACATTTATTTCAGTGTCACTGCTGTTTAACTGAACATATTATTCCCTTCTGAAACTTATTTTAGGATATTCCTTGAGTCTAGGTAGACTACTAGTTCTTCCCTATCTTAGTTTATAACTGGTTTGGGGCAAACATGTTGTGTTTATCCCTCCCAATAAACCAATGTCAATGATCCACTTTGAGAGCATCAGTTAAACTTACAGAAAATTCAGGGGACATTGATTTGCTTTTCTACATAAATTACCTTTMATGCTGAGGTTACAGACAGAACTCCATTGATTAGTTTATTTAAAATGAAGTTGTAATGCATAATGTATTCCTGTTCACTTGATTTTTTAAACTCCCTTGGAAGATTTTCAGCTGAATCCTATGCATTCAAGTGCCTATTAAAAAAAAAAACAAAAAAACCACCTAAAATATGAAAGTGTCTGTGACCAAGTTTGAATCAAAATACAAAATTGGTGATAAAAAAGCTGGTAGGTTGTATTACAGTATAGGCATAAACAAATAAATCTTCCTTGCTATAAATCACTGTATCTGCATTGACTAGTCCATCTGCTCCAGCATGTCCCAGGAACATTACAATTTTTTTTTAAATGCATGTATGCTCTTACAAGGAATGTTGAAATCTGGAGTTGTAAATATACTAGAAAATTTGAAGCAACAAAGATTTATTGTAAATCCATAATAAAAAGATGTTACTGCAAATTATAGAGAGCATGTATTTGAGCCATGCCTCTTTCACTCTTTCTCCTTGCTGGACATTTCTCTTGTACACCTTATTGGTCAAGAGGTGCTGTAAGATACCTGCATGTTGAGCTAAGTCTTCCCCAACCCTGCAGCCTTTCCCCTCTACTCACCATCCACCCCACCTCAAAAAACATAACAGTATTGCAGTGAAAATATTTGGATGGACAGTCTGGAGTCYGATTTACCACATTACCCTAAACCATGGTTTGGGTTTTGCTGATGAGAAGATGACACTCAGGACTGTGTATTCAGGGTGATATCTCTTCTATGTCAAAACAGCAGTGACTCCTTCAGAATATGCAGTACTTCTGTGAGGTTTCACACTCTGGAAGAAAAATATGCCACAGATGCTTGGAACACCTCTTCACACCCGGTGTTTTGCAGCACAGTTTGCACTCTCCATGTGTTGCCCACAGCATTTGGGAGCCAGACTCAAAGCTCAAGCCAAAAGAGGAATTTAGTACAAACTGCTTTCTCTCCTGGCCTTGACTGCATCTGGTTGATGTATATTATTAGTGCTTGGCCATAGAGTGATGTGCAAACCAGCTGATGAGAGCTGCTTTGTCATTCTCTGTATAATTTTACACAGAAAATTTAAATAAATGTGATACTGGAGTTCMGGTTTCAGATGAGAAGTGATCTTCTAATGAAAGAAAGTGTGTCTTCTTTCCCAAAGCTGATATGGAGCATAGTGCTTCTTTGCCCTTCCCTGCTGTTTGGCTTGCTGTTAATCTTGAGCTTGAAAGATGTATTAATATTCCCTTTGCTCGGCATGAACTGAGGGGTATCTTTTCTGACCTTTCTCTTTTTTTGGGAAAATGCCCAAYTATGACACATTGCAGTGTTGTCTTCCTGATCTTGCAGCAGGCCTGAAAAACAGGTTGCAGAAAACAGTGCACRTGCTTCTGCACTTTGAATTTTAGTGATATCAGTCAAATGCTACAAATGTTTCCTTTTCCAACTGTGGGAATCCTTCTGGGAACTGGGAAAATTCCACAGAAACTAGGAAAATCTTGAACCTCCTTGCCTTGAACTGGAATTGAATTTCACCAGAAGTATTTTAAGCCATTTTTCTCCTCAGTTTCTAAATCATTAGAMCTCATTATTTGTCCTTCATCAACTCACTTAATTAATAGAATTACATAAGAATTACTAGATACAGATCATGGCATAGCTGATCGTGTCACGTGCTATTCCAAACATTCTCCTGTATTGGATGTAGTGATGACAGTTTTGTCACTGGTGATGTTCCATGATTTATCACTAGCCCCTGGTGACAGCAAATTATTGCCTTCTGGAGAATCTGTGCAAGCATCTCCAGGGTTTAGGAGATGTTGGCAGGTGCTTTTTTTGGCAAGAAGGAATATTGGCAAACAGTAATATGGTAAGGAATAATAAGAACCTTGTGTATGCCTTATATCTGAGAGTGATACCCTCCAAAATTTGAAGATTCCTCATAGAATGCTACATAACTGTGTACATACTATGTTTTCATGCTTAAAAACTTAGGTTCTATAAAATACATTTAGAAATTAAAGTAATTTTAACAACTTCATTCTATGGGGGGAAAAACTCCTGGGTTATCACTGCTCTCACAAATTGAGTACAAAATAAAGCTTTCTTTGATGTGAGGGGAGAGATAAGATGTGGCATAAGGTTGACCAGAGCTGACCATGGTGCGCATTTTTTTATTGGAACTTGTGAAAACTGCACCACATTGCATTTGGACTGCAATGACTGGCTTGCTTTTGTGTTCCAGCTGTTCCAGTATGAATCCAGTAAGTAGTTGGTTTAAGAAGGATGTTGAATGTTTGCAAGATGGTGAAGGCAGATTATGAATTAGCTGGTATGGAACATCTTACCTGCACTACCTAATATAGAGTGCTCTTTTGGCTCTTCTGTTTTGTTTCTTATCTTTGTGCCAGATGTCTAGCTATTCKTTCCTTGGTGTGTTTATCTCGGCAAATCCAGACTGGAGTTTCCATTATATTGTCATGAAAGAACCTCATCCAGCACATTTTGTATGTGTGAGTAATACTCATCTGCATTAAAGGTCCTGCTGGAAACACTGATGTTACTCACAGGAAATAAATCTTGAAAAATCAGACCTAGACTTACTCTGGTGAAACTGGAAATGCAGGTAAAAGCTCACTGGGATACAAGATTTGCCATTTAATATAAACTGTGAAGTAGTAGAAGGAGTGAGAAATCATATGAGTGTCTTTTTCTATCTGGTATTTCTCAAAACTTRTTATGACCATTCCTCTGCCATCCTGAAGATGAATTACCATTTTCCTTAGACCATTTTACTGGGAGGACCTCAATGCATGCCACTAAATGGAAGTGACATCTCCATGATTAGAGCAGTAATGGTATACTGAATCCCCTCCAGAGAAACTCTCTGTTTTGGCTATGCCAGAAGATTTTCTAGTCCACAGACTGGCAGTAATTGTTCTTCTTTTTTTAAATTCTTTTCAGCCAGCATCCTTCCACCTGATATAGATGTGATGTGTTCATCTGAAGCAGATGAATAATTTCCCCTTTGTTAAAATTTAGAGGACTGGAGACCCAGCTTGTTTAGATTGCTAGTAATTTAGAAGATTTGCTCTGTTTCCTGGTACATGGCATTGCTGGCTACAAAAAGGCATGCATGAAAGAAGCCCTTGACAAGGAACCTACCTGACCTGTTCTTGGCAGAGAAGTCAGCCAGTCAGTGACTCCTGGGAAGACCCTCCCCACAGTGCCCCAGAAAAGTGGGGGGACAGCTATCACCAGGGTCTCAGTACCTCTGCAAGGATCTGTCCTGCCATAGTGCAGCCTCTGGAGACAATGACACAGTCCCTTTGGCATCTGCTCTGAAGCACCAGAGCCTTTGTGTGGGAGCTTATGGAAGAATGCAGACATCTCTGAGCCAAGAGGTGAGRTCACAATGTGTATTTAAAATAACAACAGAAAATGGCCATCTCTAGAGGCAATGGTGTCTTAAATACACTCTTGAGCAGCATGGTGTGGGAATCATCTTTTGGCTGCAAGTGCACAGTGGCTGTTAAATGTCAATTAAATTTATTAATACTAATTTTAGGCAGCTGCTAATTGGTAACATCCACACAGGCTTATTATGAGGAAYAAAGTAGTCATGTTGTGATAGACCACACCACTTTGAGTGAGTATTTGCCAGAATTTCCACTGTGCTCTAGACTGGACTGTTAGTAAAAACAAGATTTGTATATCCCTTTTATTGTTGGAGTTTTATGCAGTGGCCCATTATTGCAATCCACTCTAATCACAGAGAAGCAAAGAGAATTAACCCTCTGTGAACAAAGCAGAAAGGACTCTGAAGGTTAAAATATTCCCCAAGACATTATTAAAACCAAAGGAGGTTAGATGTTCTCACTCACACACACACACACAAAAGTCTATATATTTTATTTAATAGTAAACGATACAAAAAGAAAGAAGAAGAAAAGAGACAGAAAAGGAAAGAGAAAAACAGAGAAGGAAAGAGAGAGCAAGAGAGAAAGAAGGAAAAAACAGAAAGGGAGAAAGAGAAAGCAAAAAAGAGAAAGAGAGTGATAAAAAGAGAGAAAGAATAAAAGGAAAAAAAAAGGAGGCAGAGGGAGGGATGAGTGGGTGTGTGGTGGGGGGACAGAAGTGTTCCAGAGACAGATTAAATAGAAGTAAATCACCCTAAATGGGTTCCAAGGATGTCTCATTGCTTCCCTCCATCTGGTCTTCTTGCTGGTAAGGGTCCTCTGCCAAAAGGCATAGAATCCAATGGATTATTAGTGATTATTAGGCAGGTACCTCCCTGAGGCATGACTTTAGATCAGTTCCATCATTTTCATCACACACAGTGCTTTGGTGCAGGGTCTGGGGACACCTYGGCAGGGAGGGCCCTTTGATGGGCCACGACACCCCTCCTGCTGTCCCTCATGTGGATATCCTGCAAATGTGGCTTTCCCAGGATGAGGGGGCCCTGGCAGCTGTGCTGGGCTGTGCAGCAGAGGATGGATGTTCATTGACTCTGACCAGAGGCCTTTTTGACCATGCATCCAGAAATTTCCTCCTTCCCCCTGGATTAGGGGAGTGTCCAAGCCTGGCAATAATAAGCATGGGACTTCATCTTCCACCCTGAAGCTGCAGATCTGAGCCCTGCCATGGATGTTCTTCCTGTCTTATCCAGCACTTCCCAGATGCTTTGAATGACACTTTGAAAAGTGTCACTTTTCTTATCTCTTTCAACTTGCAGTCCAGGGCCTCAGTCAGGAGGACCATTCAGGATGTAATGGCCTTCCATGCAGTTTTTGGTACACAATTTTGCTATAATAATAAAAAAATCTTTCATGAAAATAGCCATAATATTTCAGTCTCCAACACAGTTTCAATTAATTATCCCTGCTAGGTGCTGCATGTGCATTGCAACAACCCCAGGYAGAGCTCAAGGCTTGGGTCAGAGTGACTTGGGAGCTGCTCAGCAAAAAGGGACTTGAGGGTGCTGATTGATGGCCAGCTGGAGATGAGCCAGCTGTGCCCAGGTGGCCAAGAGGGCCAATGGCATTCTGGYCTGTAYCAGCAATRGTGTGGCCAGCAGGAGCAGGGCAGTGACTGGCACCACTGTRSCCCCAGCMCTGSTGAGGCTGCACCTCAMATTTAGCATTCAGTTCTCGGCTCCTCACTRTAAGAAAGGCWTTGAGGTGCTGGGGCATATCCAGAGAAGGGCAATGGAGCATGAGAAGGCTCTGAATTCTGTGAGGAGCAGCTGAGGGAACTGGGGCTATTTAGTCTGGAGAAAAGGAGRCTCAGACAGAATCYTATTGATCTCTGCAATTGCCTGAAAGAAGGTATAGCAAGGAGAGGGTTGGGCTCTCCTGCCATGTCTCAAGTGAAAGGGTGAGAGGAAAAKTTGTGCCAGGGAAACTTAAGTTTAGATATTAAAGTTGTTTTTGTTTTGTTTTGTTTTGTCTTGTTTTGGTGGGGTTTTTTGCTTTTGTTTTTGTTTTTTGTTTCATTTTGTTTTGTTTTTCTCTGAAGGAGTGGTTAAGCATTAAAATAAGTTACCCAAGGATGTGGTTGAGTCACCATCTCTGGAAGACTTCAAGACTCATCTTTATGTGGCACTTGCAGGTATGGTTTAAGGGTGRTTATGGTGGTGCTGGGTTGATGGTTGGACTTGGTGATCTTGAAGGTTTCTTTCAACCTTGATGGTTCTGTGATTCTGTTCTTATATGTACTAACATATAAGATTTTCTTTGATTTAAACTTTCACTGGAGGTTCTGGTAATTTGCTTTGGAGAACAATAAAAAAACCTTTGTGGGTGCAGAAGAATATTAGTAAAATCAAGTCATGACATCAAGTGTCACAGTCAAGATATAAGGGGAAAAAAGGGAAGTAGGTTAACAAACATGCTTTTCTTTCAGCTGGAGTGGTCATATTGGTTCTCATTATTCACAGGACAGTTTTCTTTAAATATGGAAGTGAAATAAGAAAACAAACTTCCAAGTTAATAAGAGTCTTTTTTCTTTCTTATGTTTTTSAAAAGTCATTTCTTGGAGAGAAGCAGCAATGGAGAAAAAAGATTGATTGTCAGTACAGAAGTATTTACATAAGGTATGAAAATCTGTTTCTTGGTACCTGTGGCCCAATGGCTTTACYGAACAGATGATGGACTTACAGTTAAGACATTGGGACAGCACTCAAAGACATCTGGTACATCTGATGTCAGGCCTTTCRTACTTTTTGTTTGTTGCTGTTGAATTTCATAACACTTTTAGTTTCCTTGTTAAATTGAAAGATGYATACCACTTCTGCACTTCAGCTCTATGAAGAGAGCACCATCCATATTTATAAGAATACATATTCATCTTGGTGCCTCTTGTGTTCCTCTGACCTTGAGTTCTGCTTTTTGTCAYATGACCCCCTTGTCCTTGCAAACARCAAAGTTAGGTGYTGTTGGTGMAGCAAGRACTCTCTAATCACAGAAAGGATTGAGATTAGCCTTGCAAAAAGTCTTTGTGGATCAGATACTGTGATCTCAGAGATTTTCTGAAATAATCCTGTAAGTACCTTGTCATTGTGGAAGTGGGCTTAGTCCTGATCTGTCATAGTCTTCTTCCAAACTGAGCTGAAGAGGTTATGCTTGCTTTCMTAAATCAGGACATCTCTTAATACCTTCACCTGTCAAGGTGCAACTCTTCATGTCCTCTGATTGGGTAGTTTTATCTCCTCTCTGTATGATTCGTGTGCGCATCTTTCAAAAGCTCATTGAACCTGCTGTATGAGAGACAAATCTGTCATTTTCATCTTTCCTTTCAGAAGYAAGGATGTCTCAGGGTAAAGTCTGTGAAGGGAGGGTCAATATCCTTGTGGAGTGGGGCAGAGCAGACTTCCCCACTCTCGATGCTCTACCCAGAATACAGAGACAGAGCAGCTGCTGACTTTTGGTGTGTCGCCAGGACAGGCTAGTGGCAACAAGTGACTTCAATGGAAAAATGCACTGTATCTGTAACRCAACTTGCCAGAGCCTTTTGTATCAATATATGCTAGCATAAACGTGAGAGAATCAAAGTTCTTAATGTGAGGAAAGAAAAGGGAAAACAAGCCCATAGWTTTTTATCCTAAAAGCAGATGTGGGGAATGTTCATGGATAAAAAAGTCAAGYTGGACTGTCAAGACTGCCTAAGTACTAGGGTAAATGGAAGTTTTGAGTACAAATTTTTTTTTCCCACAATACATCTATTTCTGAAAACAATTGTTTAACAGTGTTTTAATTTTGACTGGATTTTAATGGTCTGAGCTATTTTGCTCCACCATATACTCCATGTGATTAAGGAGTATAATTTCATTAATTTATACTCCTTAATCAGATGGAGTATAAATTAATGAAAGTACTKTGATCTTAGTGATCCAAGTCTACTTAAGCATCATTATATTAAAAAATCTTTTGGATAATAGTCTGAAAGTATTCTTAAGGTGAGATATATTTCATATATATATATTTACATACATATCTATATCTAGATATCTGTAGATAGATAGATAATCTGCATTAGACAATGGAATCTGATGTGTTATTTAAATACAACATAATGTGTTTGTGATTTGGGATTACATCCAAAAGTTATTCCATGGAAATTGATGCAGAAAATCTATATTTCTGCTGGGATTAATCAAATGCAAGAGCTCTTCCTGTATAAAATATTGCAATAGCAGTCCTCTGTAAATGTATTCCATAGYTATGAAACTTTTGACTAATTCTGATTTGCTAATTTTATAAGAAAGTTGAAGAAAACCCCAGTGAAAGTTGGTAAGAGGCTCTGCAGAAAGACTAACAAGGTCTTGTTTGCATAAATATGGCTTGGTGTAAAGAAGGAAGCATTTTTGKAATAAGCTATGCCCAGGAAAAAATACTGCTGATATATAGAAAAGCAGACATATAGGTTGGACTGGAAGAATAATAATGATATAATAATGGTGGTACATGGGCTTGGTTAATAAATGAGTTAAAGATAAATATTTGGTTTGTCTTTTTCACATGATTTTTTTGTTTGTTTTGTTTGTTTTATTTTCTTTTTATTTTGTCTTTTCTGTCCAATGGCTTTGTCCGATTTACTCCAGAAAGCTGATACATATTTGAAAATATTACTTGCTGCTTACCAGTCAGAAAACCTCACTCTTAAACATTGACAAAGAAAATTTCTATGGAAAGTATCGTGCTTAATACTGTGCTTTTATGATAGGCTTTACTAATTGTGAATTGGGTGTTTGTATGCTCTGACTTAGGTCGTAGAATACATGGTTTTCTTAGTGCTATTTGGAGTCCCACCTCTGACTTCCCTATTCCAATGGGCACTAAAGCAAACACTTCAAAAGAAYAGTGGTCTGTTGCATAGACAGGACTTTAGGACAGCTAATTTTAAGTCTGTTCAACAGATCAGCATTGAGACTATAATATAATGTAATATAATTATAATTAATAATTATAATTATTATTTAATTATTTTGTCCCTTAAAGCCCAAGCACACTTGGGGCTTCAAGGGACAAAAGCTCTCTAAAGTGTGACTATGGAGTGTGGGAAGTGATGCTCTGGAAAAGAAGAAGTGCATGGGTCAAAAGGATGAAGAGGTTGAAAGACGCTACACCTGCCCACAGGTGAAGGAAAGGAAAACAAGTAAGTGGGGCAAAGTCCCCACAAAATTTCCAGCAGAAAACCTTCTGTTTACATGCTGGTTGTTAACAGGCATTCTGCTGGCCCCTGACCAGCTGCACACACTGACAGGGTGCAGGTGGATATTTTTTCTCCATGCTACCTGTTCTATCACCAGGTCAATGGCATGCCCCTCTCCATTCCTTCATTTGTTTCCATCTGGATTTTTTTCTGTAGCTGCATGAATGCTTTAGACTTCTCCATGTCACTCATTTTGCTCTGTCTGTTTGGCACCATAATCTGGTATGAGCTGAGAGACCAGAATGCAAACAGGATTTTTCCTATTTGTTTTTATAGCTCATTTCTATCTCTCCATAATTTTTTTTTAAGACGTCTGATAGACAAAGTATGCTTTTAAGTTTGCCTGGCCTGAATTCTAAAAGTATTTGGAAAGGATTACAGGACACTAAATGCTTCTATAACATACAGCATGCTAAAAAGTGTATTTAAATTTATGAGGGTTTAAATTTTCGAAATGCTCTTTCTTAGTAGTCCTCTTTCACATTACTGCTTAGAAACAGACAATTCAATGGCTGTATTACTGAGAAGATCTGTTGCCTTGTTTTTTTAAGTAGCAATTGACAACCTAGCATTAGAACAACAACATTACAGAGAAGAAAGAAAAGAAGAATGAGCAACTTGCAAGTTTTTATAATGTAATTTTGGAGAAGTTCAGATATACACCTACTTCCTCAATACCTTTACATTTTATGTGCATTAATTGTGCCAAATGTACTGTACTGTGCATTTTTCTTCTCAAGCTCTGATTATAGGAAAATGTCTCTTGTACTTTTGAAAAAAATGAATAGCATATRTGGAAATATGAAGATTTGTGAAGACCTGAAATATCTTAATTAGAGTTTTTTGCAGAATGGAAGAACCATGTTAGCATGCCATGACTGTTCTTCTGAGAGGAAAACAACAAATGTAAAGRAATAAAAATAAACCAGTTTTAGAATAGTTTCCATGCAGTAAAATGACAGCATTTAATTTTAGTATTATTTACTGGACAAATGATAACAGATCCCATATCTAGGATTTTAATAAAGCCATCAAGGCCAGTTTACTTACTGTAAAGTCTCTGGCAATCAGTCAGATAAGCATACAATGAAAATTTGACTTGCACACTGACTTTATCATAACGTGCATTTGTTTCAAACAAGGCAAAATCTCATCACTGATAATTACATTGTTTTAAAAGAATTTTTAAAATAATCAAATAAATAGAGACAACAGGAAGATCTCATTTCCCAGCTATATTTACACCAGATGAACCRTTTTGATTGCAAGGCAATCTGGTGCAGGACTCCATCTTAGCTTCCTTTTTCCTTGTTTATACATGCCAAAATGCAAACTRATTCTCTATTGTGCACAGATTTCATCCCCCTGCTACCTGCAGCTGTTGATTGTGACTGCAAGAATCTGAGGCTGCTGGCTGCAGTAATTTGTTYGTTGTTTGGCCACAGTGAGCAGAGGCTGCTCAGGCTCCCATCCCACTCAGGGCACCCCAGTGATAAGACAGCTTCCAAATAACCTCCTGTGTACTTTGGACAGGGAAAAATCTCAGYCTGAAAGTGTTTCTCCATGCCTCGTTTTTGTTTGTCATGTCACTACAGCAACAGGGAGTTGTATTTTTATGGTTCTATTGTATAKAATTCCTTTTCCTGCTGATGACCTTTAACTTGTAAATTTTTGATTGTGAACTGGTTTAATGGACACGTGAAAATCCCTGTTTCATTAAAAGTAATTCAGAACTATCCTGACATTAAAACCTGATAATTTTATGTGGGCTAAGGAAAAAAAAATTCAGTGTGGGAGAGAAAGGGAGAAATGTGTTTGGATTTGCATCTCAGGTCTGTTGACTTTACCTCAGCCACAACATTCTTAGAGATATCTCTTGCCAGGAATGAAAAATAATCAATTTTAAAAACATTTTTAGGCAGAGCAAATAGCTAGTCTTCAAGCTATCCCTTTTCCAAGGTCAGCAGGCTGTGTTTCCAGGAATGATATTTTACTGTTGAAAAGGTAAGAAGTTCCTTWCTAGCCAGTGTAATATGTGTCATTTCATTGGGGATTGTTGTGGTGGTATTGCCCTCACTGATTCGTAAAAACTCTGTAACTCCAGATCCATGTAAATGAGAACCCTGTTTTGCTAGAAGCCATCCTCTGTCTGAAAGCTCCAGTGATGAAAAACAATTCTGTTCAGTTACTGTAGTGAGAATGTTTATTTACATATAAAACACAAACATGCGACTGAAATACACTGACAGAAAAATGAACACTTAAATGCCAAGCTGCAGACTACCAAATCAAAGAAAAAGGAGAATTGTGTAGATAAACTAAGCTAAATTAGCAACATCAAAGCTTTATGCAGGCTGCAGTCAAAAGCTTTTTATGTGAAATAMACACTTGAAATCAATACAAATATCATGCTGCAAGGGTGAAAGCCCCATAGGGGCACCTAATTTCTTCTGGCCTTCCCTGACAATCCTCTGCTGTGTGGGTGAAGAGCTATGAAGGAAAAGACCATGTGCTCCATCTGGAAGTGAGGGGGCTGCACAAAGAGCAAGGCTCTTTCAGTCTGGGGCTTCAGTTGCACTATTGTATGATGCACAATACTGCTTTGCACAGGGAAACATGGTGACAATCTCAAAAATTGCCACCACATATGCCTGAATACAGTTCCCTCCTAGTTAGCATCTGCTCACTGATTTTTGTAATTGACAACAGTAGCCCCTTATTTTCTTCCTTTTTGGAAGCATACAAATTATATGGTACCGAGGGGAATATAATCAGAATATTTAGCATCACTTTTTAGTGTATCAACACAGCAGCACTGAAATACATCTGCAATTTCATATGAGAACTATACAAATAAACAAGGCATAGTTAGTAACCCCTGCTTGTGGAAGGYTTGGCTTTTATATTATATGCAATTTTACTCCTGTTGAACAAGAGTGCATGTCATGGATTCGATAATTCATTGTATAACTTAATTCCTGTAACACTGCAAAGCTAATAAGAACATATTGCTGGCCTTGTAAATTATAAAGAAGCTTTTCAAGTAACCATTACCTGATGCTGTTGCAATGCTGCTGGGGGAAGACTTGATTTTGGTGATCTAAGTTAATACATCTATAATATAAGGTGTTGTTTTTTTTTTTTTTAAACAGAATAACTACCATTTTACTGCCAATGTGTAATGGYTAAATATGGAGCTATAGTTAGCTCTGTATTTCACACTTCATTGTATCAGCTGTTCCACAAATAGATAACTAGACTAAGGTTGGGTATTTTGTTTGATATTGTAATGTATGGTAAGTATTACACACTTTATGGAATTTAGACATAATYCCTTCAAGGACATTGTGGCTTCATAAACTACTCTTTAAAAAAATCAGGTGTTTAGAGGTAGTTAGCAAGAGGTCTACAGAGTGGGCTGCAGAGTGCTGTTGTCCTTTCCAGCAAACCTCTTGACACATGTGGSAGAGCAGCATAATAATCTGCTGAGCCTTTTTGTTCAGAGCACTGACACTGTAAACACCACACCATAACAACCCCAGGAGAACATCTGCCCATCCTGCACAGCAGAAGAGCACAAAAGCAGCTCCACAATTTGGAGCGGGTTAATGCAAGACAATCATGTGCTCTGCRAGGGGACAATGTGGGAATGCTGTGGTGAAACAGACTGAACCCACAGTGGCTGCTGCACTTCAGATTAAAGACATTTCTCCAGGGAAAGTTTGGTTTAGGGCTTGGTTTACGCTTGTGACCACTGGCAATGTATCAGAATGGGTAAGAATCTTCCTATGAATGGGGTTAATTTTCATGTCAAATGAAAGCAGAATTATTAGCATGTGGTCTCTTCTCTCTTTATAAATGCTAATGTTGATTTATTGGGAGAAACAGAATGGCAGGAGAGCAWTTTTTTCCTTGTTTTCCCCACACATTTCCCCTGAGTAAAACTTAGTATTTAGCAAAAATTCAATGTATTTTCCAGGCTGTTTACTTTTGTGGTGAAGTCAAAGCTTTTGATTTYTTCAAATATTTATTCTTTATAACCTTTATCTCCCTTTCTGAGGGCATCAGGGACTGCTTTTAAAATATGATAGAAATGAAGTCTGAAAATAATGATCTTCCMCAGCCATGTGGCATAACCTTTGAATGAAGAGGTGTGTTTGACAAGAATTGRGGCTGGTATGCAGCACAGGCTGCAGAAGGAGTACAAAATTTTGATAGGCCCAAAGGCATCGTTAAATTCTCCCTGAACAGCAGAAACATAATCAAATATAAAATTTTATCTATATTCTGCCACTGTCAGCTGGGTCTAGGAGTCATGCTCAGGATAAATGGATGGATTATCATGCTACAACTGTAAGCAGACTCTCCTGTTTGCTGTATGATGTACTGCAGAATGGGGGGGTTATGAAGTACCCTCAGCTTTTTGGCATAATGAAATAGGAATTTTGGGACTTGGATCTTAATTTTTCAAATTTTTATGCGATTGCTTTGGGCTGACAGCCAGGGCACTGACAGCATTTCTACATTGTGTATCTACATTGTGAAGGACTAAGTTACTCTCTCTCTCTCCTTTAATATCTCCAACCAAGGTACAAACTGTTCCATAGCAACTCTTAAACATTGGTCTTTGACAAAGAAGGGAAATACACAGCACCTCTCTTAAATGACTGAAAAAACATTGAGTCAAAGTGAATCATCCATTCCCCACTGAGCGCAAGGCAAGATAAACACCTGTACACTGCACATACCAAACCCTCGTGATAGAAACCTCCCTTCTTCTGTGACTAGGGCAGGACTGTTACCAGCAGTACAGCAGCAACAGACTGAGATAAAATAAGCTCCAGTAACCTCTTCTCTTCCCAGCCTTCATTTCACATCCAAGTCATGACAAAAGGCAGCAAACACAGGAATCCTCTCTGCTTCAGTTGCTATAAGAGGAATARTATTATTTCTCTGTCAGTGGATAGACCACCTATTTACTCTTCAAGGATGCTGTGAGACTTCTAATTGTATTCTAATCTCCCTATTGATGGTGTGGGAAACTATCAGGATGATTTTCAGTAAAGATGTAAAAAAAAAAATTAAATTTTGGCTAAGATGGCTGTGTGACTGATGGACATGGCAGCACCCATTACTGGCAGCACCAACAGGAGCTTAAGAAGGGTCTGRAMYTCAGTGCAGTATCTAAAACAAGGATTCTCTTCTCAGGTGCTTCTGCCATCAGCCAATGTGTGAGAATTTTTCATTTTCCRTTCCTCTAGACATAAGAACACAACTGACGTGTAAAGAAGGTGTTTTGTTAGCAACAGAGATATTCTTTTGCTCTTCCATCAGCACTGTCTTACTATACCATTGCTTTGGAGGAATATTTCCCTTTGAGGTAGGAACTGACCAGACATCAGAATTATTGCAAAACGGAGTGGAAATTTAGAGTTGCTGTCTGAGAAACTGTTCAGGAGTTATGCTTTGTCCGCAGTATAGTTTTGCATAGCAGAACTAGGTTAACCCAAAAAGTGCTTTACCCTGTCAGTAGTCACAAAACCATTAGTATCACTACTTTAAACTCCACATAAAGTTGCTTTGTGTATTTCTAAATTGCAAAAGAATTTTCAGTGGCCATTAAAATGTGTATTTGGTTCCTGCCAATAACACATCAGTACATATTCTTCAAAAATGGTGAGTCAGTGTGTTCCTGGAGAAAGAATGAGAAAGGTAAGGGGAAATATGGGATGTGGGGGGACATGTAGCTACATGGTGCTGTGTATTGGGAAGGGTCAGTGATAACTTTGTGTATCATGCACTGGAAAGAGTTTAGGAGCTCTCCTGGGACAGGAAAATGGATGTGTGGTGGGTTTGAATAGAGGCCATGTGACCATCAAAGTCACACTATCAGATGAGCAGGGRTTTATGGGTCARGATAAGGACAAGGAGACATCASTCCCATKTACTGTCACAGGCAAARCAGACTTGACTGGGGGAAATTAGCTGAATTTATTACCAACCRAATCAGAGTAGGATAATGAGAAATAAAAACTAAATCTTAAAACTCTTTTACCACCKCCTCTCCTTTCTTGCCAGGTTTTACTCCAGAATTCTCTAACTCCTTCGTCTGAGTGGCGCAGGAGGACAGGGAATGGGGGCTRTGCTCAGTCCMTCACATGTCTCCAAWGTTCCTTTGRCTTCAATGGGAGGCCACTCCTGCTGACAGGAGTTTTCTGAATAGGGTAAGATTGTCAGAAATTTTCTGGCAGAAATTCTTCTGACAGGATAGTTAGAAAAAGAGACCAAGCTCAGGCAGGATCATCAAGCTGTAGAAGACCTGCAACACCATCTAGACTTGCTGCTCCTGCCAGTGGCAGAGAGATGGTGATTTCTGTCACAGGAAAAGCCCCTCTTGTCTTCCAATGTTCTGCCAGCTTCCATGGCAGACAGCAGGCTGGGTTGGAGGGGGTAAGATCAATTTTGGGCAGCTGTGGTTTAACAAATGGTGCCTTCCTCTCTGTCTCAGCACCTATTCCATGACACTCGATAGCAGGGACAATGCCAGCTCACTTCTCTCACCAACTTGTTACCAAGATTAATTATCCAGCTTTTTAAAAACTGCAGCCATACCTGAGTAGCCTTTGTGCTTTTTCTTGGTCTAGGTGACTATTATGCAACAGCCAGGATGTAGGGTGATGTTTGACTTCAGATACATTCCTGTGGCCAGCCAAAGGAAATCAGTATGCAGTGTGCTCAGGGGAACCTGCTCTGCTGACAGGAAATCCCAAAGAATCTACTAGGATTTGTGCTTTACCTGGAATTCTGATTCTGTATTCAGTGCATGTGCCTTTCCATWGCAAGATGAAGAAATTCTTCAAGGAAAGAACAAGGACTGTTCACAAGGTTCATGTATGAATACTCAGCTCTAATATCCAGGACGAAGGTGTCCAAATTCAAAGGCAGTCACAACCACAACATGCTGCTCACATCTCTCCAGCAGTTTCTAGTACTGGTTCACTTGGAGCAGTCTCACTGRAAGAGCAGTGCTGTTGATTTCACAGGAATTTTAATGAAAATGAAGGCTTGTGTTTAACCTCAGCTCACTTTTTATTCATCTGGTAGTAAATTCGGTTTAATTTATATCATCTGATACATGGTTTAAAAGTCTGAGTTKCCTTTCTAAAATCCTGTGCCTTTTTTTGTCAACACAGATCCTTGGACAAAAAAAGGAACTGTGTTAGTGCTTAGATTCCTCCCTACAATGCTGGTAAAGATTAAAAGAGCTAGAGCATGCTTTTCAGAAGAGGGTGACACTTCTCTTATCTTATAGCAGCTATGTCCTGTTATTTCTGATTCCAAATTAATTTACCGAGTATGTCTCCTCTACATATAGTAAAAGTAATGGAGTTTCAGTCCACTCTTATCTAAACAGGAAAATTTTCATGGATTTTACCTTATATGACCTAACTTTGGTAAATTTTTACTGTAAACTTCCCTTCATTAATAAATAGCTACCTGGTGTTGTTTTGGAGCTCAAATCCCAGAGAGCATATTTACTTAATAATAGATGATCTGTGCAGCAACATATGGGCAGGTCATTAAAAGGGGTTCACATTATCTAATTGAAACTAGTTCACTGCTTGRCTTTCTGCACAGTGAATTAAGGCTYGGCTCACAACTCTGCTTCTCTRCTCCCCTGGGAGCTTCAGTTCAACACCAGGCTAAAACTGTAACTGACCCGAGTTGAACCATTTTCAGCAATTTCTGCCTCTCAGCCCACAAATTACTGTCCTTTCCCAAGTAACCTTGAACCTTGGGTGGCTGCCTGAGGAGCACATGGGTGTGTGTTTCCCTTCTGTACATTCTACAGAGCATCCTGCTTGATGTCTATTTGACCATGGACAAGCCTGCTGGCTGCAGAGGCAGGGAGGGAGGAAGAAAAGGTTTTTGAGTGCCCTGAAGAACAYGAAAGGCTCCCTAACCTCTGGTGTTGATATACACTATATCTAGCTTTTCAWGCTTGAGAAAGAAAAGGCTGAGAAAAGAAGTTTAAGGGAACTCTTATCACCATGTTCCCATATTTAAAGGATGGTTACCAAGAACCTGGAGATTCTGTTCTTAAAAGGAATCACATAGAAAAGACGAGAARCAATGGGTACAAGTTACTTTTGGGGTGATTCTGATTAGACACAAGAGAAATTTTTTTCACAGTGAGAACAGTCAACCGTTGGAATAATCTCCCTAGGGAAATTGTGGACTCCTTGACATTGAACACTTTTAAGATACATTCAGRCAAAATTCTGGGCTATCTTGTCTGGACCGTGGTTTTGCCAAGAAAAGTTGGACCAGTTCATCCCTGAGGTCTTTGATACTACTGCTGGCTGTTCTCAATGCTAGATATAGATKATTACTTAGTGATGAAAGTTATCAATAAACAAGGAGTTAAGGAAAAGGCTAACACTTTTCTGGAAATGTTATGCTGTTCTGCTAACTTAAAATTCCAGTAAATTTTTACCTATAAACAGAGTTACAAAAGAATAGCACATGCAGTTTCTTCACATAATATTTTCTGAACATCATGTGATTCAGAAACTGCTTCTCATAATTTTTTCTTAATGCAGGTGACAATGGATAATTCCCTTCCTCTACAGAGCATCATATTTCTATGAGGGAATTCCTAGGCTATGATTGATATACCATCATTGTTCTTTATTATATAGTCTAAATATAGCATGCAGTTAGATAAATCAGTTAGAAGAGCACAGAATACAGATGACAAGCTGGTTAGCTTCTGGGATGCCCTGGCCCAGGATCTCCTGGAGACCTATGTTCTCTGCTGTCTTAATTCAGGCTAATAGGCTCCAATGAACTGYTSCTGGATTCTRTTTTACCTTTTGAGTCATGCTGAARCAATGCTGTTAAATTTTCAGAATTATTTGTCTAGATTACTGTTGCAATTCTAATCCAGACCAGTGTTTCAGAGATGTCATTTTTAGACAGTGAATTTTTATTTTTTCTTTGTGACATGTTCTGGAATTGATAAGGGGTCCCTCATAGAAAAAACTTGCTTTCAACACCTTATGTTATAGCATCATAGCACTCTATTCCATGAAAATACATTTTAAAAACACACTAAGGATTCATGCTTGARCTGGTTCAAGCCTGAAAAGCTGTTCTCCTCCAGTCTGTGAACAAGTTGATACAGCTTTACACAAAACGCATCACAACTTGTTCATTGCTGTACCTCAGTTCCTCAAAGCAGGAGCTTCTGGCAGGTTGAACAGTACTGGCAGTGGAGACCAGCTTACAGAGTACTCATAGCTCACCTAAACAGTTCCAGGTTATCTGTGCATGCATGGACTCTCACAGGTTTGGGCAGAATCCCTTTTCCAGCTGACTCAGCCAATTGTGAAATTTTCAGTTCCCTGTTCAAAGATCCTGTGAGATGTTGTCTGCTTCATCTAGGAAGTAAGAAATTCCAGGCTTACTTCTAGGATTGGGCATAGAYAGCTCAGAGAAGCCCAGAGTCCACAACAAAACTCCGAAGGGCAGATGTATGAGAGTTTTGTTTCAAAGAGCTGACTTTGGAAGCCCAGGGCCTTTGAGTTAGACAAGGGGAATGCTGTGTATGTACACAGGAGCTGTTTAATTTGAATACGAATGTGGTTCAAAACTGAAACAAAAACAACTCATTGGGACACTATTTAGCTTGAACTGACTTCAAATAACTTGTATATGTTTTTAATGTGTTTTTTCCATGTCTAGAATGCTAAGATGTCAGGAGACTTATTAAACAACAAAGCCAGATGTTTCTCCTGGGCTTGTGGTAGGCTGAATAATTAAACTCAAAGATCAAACAAAGAGACAGATTTTTAAATTTATACTTTTCATATATTGCCTTATAATAATGGGTGTCTTCACTAATGRTCCTATATCTTTTTCATTCTGCTTACAGCAGAATACATTTGTTTTTGAAGTTCATCAAACTAGTATTATAATCTAGGTACAGTTAAGGTGGTATGCATATTCCTTTAGTTAGCACATGATAAAAGATGACTGCCATATACTGGAGGTAATCTGAMAAACAAGGCATTAAATATGCAAGTAGCTGTATTAGTGGGATTAGTTATGTGCCTAAARAGAGAAGCTGATGTGAATATATTACTGGCCCATGGCTACTGTTACAAACCTGAGTCTGCAGGAAATGCAGAATGAGTGTTATCAGGCTGACAGTTCTCATTTTTCATATCCAAGATGAATTGGAATATTTTTAATRTAACTGGGATGGGATAAAAGATATGAACAAAGAGAGAACTAAGTTTATTAGGGATTTATGTTTTTTTCTTTTGTATTTCCATTTTCTCCATTCACTTCTAAGTGTGAACATCTTATGATACACTTTTTCTGATGAGTCTGGAAAAGTTTGCACTGAACTACAGTGGCTAATGCATGGTTTGCTCAGATTTCTTCCAAACACCTTAATCATCCTAATTTATGCAATAGAAGATTCCAATTCTTCGTCTCCCTAAGCACATGAGACAAATGAGATTGTACTAGTCACCATATGGGTCAATGAAGAAAACAGTATTTTTCGATATTTTTTTTTACTGCAGATGCCTAGTCTTTGGAAAAAAAAAGGAGGTAAAAAAGAAATATTGTGTGGACCACTCCAGGGTGAAGACCAAAGTGGAAGAAAAAAGGGGAAGGAATATTTTGACATTCCAGGTTTTTCTGCTCTAATATTCAAGAYTTTCTTTAGTTAATCAGACTAATGCTGAATTTAGACTTCTGCCACTAATCTTGCTTTCAACTTTACCGTGCCCATGTTGTGATATTGGAAGAGAGGTATTTCCTTGCCTTTAATCTAACAGTCCCAATCTTATTTCAGCTTACTTTTCTTCTACAGATATTAGAAAATGAGTTTTAAATTAATTTTTACAGGAAATGYTTCTGAGTAAATCACAGGATTTTTGAATGAAACTAAGCAGAGACTTCAGGCATGATGTTTTTAGCTATGAAAAACAGAAGTTTTCAGTTGTAAAAATGGTGTAATTGATTTCTTTATCTTGCTTGGACTTAATAACTAGGCCATTTTTAACTAAGCCGTTTAAATTTTTCTTCTTTGTGTGTTTGAGAGAAACACCAAMATTTAAAACTAATAACTTGCGTGTCAGAGTGACACAACAGATAAAGGAAAAGCYGGGGATGCTGTCTATCTGGACTTAAATAAACCATGTCCCACAGCACCTTCCTGAAGAAACTGGCTTTTCCTGCTGTGAAGGGGTGCATTACTTGCTGAGTGAAAAACTGGCTGGATGGGTGGGTCCAAAGGGTGGTGGGGAACCAAGCTACATCCAACTGTCAGCCAGTCACTGGTGGTGTTCTCTGGGACTCACTACTGGGGCCAGTTCAGTTTAAGATCTTCATCTGGATTAGGATCGAGTGCACCATCAGTAAACTCACAGACACCAAGCTGGGCAGGAGTGTTSATCTGCTGGAGGGCAGGAAGGCTCCGAAGAGGGATCCTGACAGGCTGGATTGATGGGCAGGGGACAATAACATGAACTTAAACAAGACTGTGTGCCAGGTCCTGCCCTTGGGTCACAACAAGCCCAGGCAGTGCCACAGGCTGAGGTAGAGAGGCTGGAAAAGTTGTTCACTGGAAAAGGACCTGGGGGTGCTGGTGACAGCAGCTGAACMTGAGCCAGGGTGTGCCCAGGTGGCCAAGAAGGCCAATGGYATCCTGGCCTGTACCAGCAGCAGCATGGCCAGCAGGARCAGGGCAGGGATTGTCCYCCTGYACTGATGAGGCCACTCCYCAAATGCTGTGTTCAGTTCTGCACCAGTCAGTAAAAGAATGACATTACTCCCTGCAATTACCCAAACATTACTCTCTACAATTACCTGAAAGGAGGTTGTAAAAAGGYGAGATCATCTCTTCTGCTGCATTTCATGCGAAAGGACAATAGAAAACAGCGTCAAGTGGTGCCAGGTTTGATAGTAGACATGTTTTATGAAAAGAGTGGTTAGGCACTGGAATAAGTTGCTCAAAGAGGTGGTGAGTCACCATCTGTCAAAGTGTTAAAGAGGCATGGATCCTGAGGATATGGTTTAAGAGTTATTATGGTGGTGCTATGTTGACATTTGAGCAAGAAGATTTGAAGAACTCTTTGAACCTTGRTGATTCTGTGATTCTGTCYCTGGATTCTGGAAGTTAATTGTGGAAAATAGGTTAAAGAACCATCTGTAGGGGAGAGTTCACAACCTATGTCAAGTAAAGAGAGTTGTGCATGGAGTAACTGCACTTCTATTCTCCAAATTACCCAGAGTATTCTTTAATTCCTGCTTCCTATAGAAAAAAAAACAATTGAACCACAGACACCCTATGGTAAACGGTGATGAGAAAACACCACCCTGAATTTCGAATATCTGAAGGCTGGAAAAACATGCTGCCTTTAAACTCTCCAGAACACTTCAGGTGGTAAAGTAACAATTGATATTTAAATATGCACCAACTTTTACAAAATTACTTCAGCTAATTCAATGTTTTCTTTACCTCATTGCAACAATAAGATTCTGATGACATACTTGTTAGTTTTTGTTTCTTACATCACTATGAAAACATTTCTCTTTCAAAAGCTCTTGCTGCTCTTGGACACTGCCCTAAAGTGGAAACAAAATGAAAACAAAAAGTCACAAGTGGAGTGTTATATATTTCAGTGCTATGTTTATTGCATTCTGTCAGGATAGGCAGCAGAATAAACCAAGATCCAGCCCAGTGTGATGTTGTGTTCAGGGGGGAAGAACAGCACTGCTGTAAAGGAAGACAGCACAATCATGAAGTAGGTTGGCAGCTTTTAAAGGTGCATTCTTTTTTCARGGTAATTATTTGTACTATTAATGTTACTAAAGGGGATATGGATTGAGAGATTTAAAGATACAGTGGAGAAAATCTTGGTTTAAAGCCCCAAAAAGMGAGATAGAACTACCCTAAGGGTTTTTTTCTAAGAGTTCTAGAGGCAACTAAGGCCACTAGCCATAGCTAAGACTATTTTTGAGGAAATAATAGGCTTATATTTTACACACAATTCCTTTATGTGTTCCCTTTTGGAAGGAATATGGCAGGGGGAGAGGGAGACGGTACAATAAGCCCTGAATTGTCTTTTCTTGACATGTTTTCTAGGCAGATAAGGTGCTCTCTCTAGCAGCTTTTTTCATGWGCTGAAATCAAATTTCTAGGTTAAAAAGGCTATTGCTTCAGTAGAGTTGATTTTATGATAACACAAAAAAATTTTGTGTTATCAKGGAAGTCACTATGATGAATTGAAGAATTTGCAGAAAAACGTATTTTGACATTGGAAGCCAAACTTCAGGATATTGGGCCTTATTCCAAATTGGATGAAAACCCAAGGTATTGGCATATATAAGCATTTAAAAAAATTCATCTCTTCCACATGCTTTATTGACATCCTTGGCACCATTTTCATTGGATTTTCCCAGTCAGGTCTCACCTAGGGAAAGAACTGGGGAGACAGATGGAACTCTAAAGAACCTAAACAAAGCAGTTTGGCCAGGTAAGTTTCACCTTCAGTTTCATTTTTGTGAATCTTTAGTAACTGCATCCATATGGAGCTTACTTTAAATTTACATTAGTATAACTCATTGCAGAACTTGGGTCCAAGTGCCCAGTGTGAATAAACAAAGTGATTGCATTTTAATGGTGAAGGCTTTGCCCCACGTTTACTGTGAACAACAGATGAATATTACACTGCTATATATCAGTTGTTTATTGCAAGCATAGGAGCTACTACAATTATTTCAGTATGTGTATCCTCCACAGAAGTTCCAGTGACTGTAAATTCTGTTGCAGAGGGGGCTTTTAAATCTGTTGCTGCAGATGAGGAMRGAGAAAATATTAAAGTTTGAGAGAATTTTGAACTTTTTTGAGACTTGTCTGAGGCCCAGAAGGAAAAGTGTCATGTTTTGAATCTATTCAGTCTAGAGGTGTAATTAATGTCATGATGACATCAGGAATGTATCAGTAATAATGTTGGTGAGTCTTTTTATGCCTATGGGGACATAGGCAGAGCCACATGTACACCCACCAGCACCTCAGATACTGCTGATCCTTAGGTTTGAGAGCAGGTATCTCACTGTGGTTTAATYCTCTATAAAACAAGAATATTACAACTTTTTTTACAAGCAAAATAAAAATGTGGTCAAAARTTTCAGATATCCAGTTATTGTTAGTGGCCTTTCTCAGAGAGTGGCAGTCCTCAACTACTTATTACTGTGTGATCCTTCTCTTATCTTCAGTAAGCTGAACTGAGCTCTGACTGTTTTATTTTCCTTTGAGTTCAGCCAATTAATTTTCTTACTTTTTTTTTTTTTGAGTACTACCAGTCCAGAAGTCTTCTGTCTCTAGGTGCTGAGTTGATCTCTACCTTCAAATAAAGAGAAAGAGCAACACAAATATATACAGGGACAAAATATAAATCATGTCAGCTAGCTMATTTTTCCTCATAAGCTCTCTGAAMTAGAATAAACCTTTTARGTAATGTAGATTTTAACATATTCATTCATACTGCTAGGAAGCCTGGAACATTTTAATCTTCCTATTTGCCAAAGTAAGCCTGTGATGTTGAGGGTGMTGGTGCCCTGGAAGTACAGGATATGTTTGGCCCTTGGGTTGCTTTATCAACTCTCAAGTTATATCCTGAGAATCAGGTACCACTCGTTATCAGTCTAGCCATAGATGAGCTTTAAGGTGAGACAGGCAGCCAAGCCTGCAGGCACATGGCCTGGAATACACAGACTGCGACTCATTTTGGTCAGAGTGAAAATGTGTGCTCTGCAATGAAGAAGTGCTTTATGCAGTTTCAGATCAGAGCATCAATATGCGCTGCAAAGCCCCCTGTGCTCTAAAAAGTTAACCATGTTTGAGCTATGTAGATATGCAYTGCTGTATTTCAAGGTCTCTTGACATACAACCTGAAAGAAAAAGAGAGCTTTAATTATATCTGGTATGTATTTTAGTGCAAAAGCTTTCAGTCACTTGAAGGCTCAAAAGAACTTACATTTCGAAGGCTGGGAGAACCATTAAAAACWATCCTCCAGTGACTTCTATAATTTCTATACCGTACATTTTAAGAAGCAAAATGAAGTGTCTGGTTCTCTGTTCCTGTGAGCCTTTCCATGTGATAACTTCTCTTCAGTGCACTTTCTTCATCCTCAGAAATACAGAGCTGGCACATTAATGTTCTGAAGGGAGGGAAGACATTCAGCAGGCAGTTCTGGAGGGAAGAGGCTGATTACACCCTGATAATGGTGTGAATAATTCAGAAGTCTGAAGTAATGAGAAGCTGAGTACTGATGCTAAGAAAGTACATGGGGGATATCCTTAAGAAACACTTGTTTCATGCCTTACTCACTGACAAAATAAACTGAATACTCTCTTGACCATGTAAAATGACCATCCCACTTCATCAACCTAGAGTTTGTTTTAGATACACAGAGCAGATTTATTTTAAGGCCAAGAAACCTGCAGATGTAATCCCAGAGACTGTTGGTGAACTCTTTCAACAACATGACCTGGGCAGTGACCYAGCTCCCAAGTAACATACCTCAAAAAAATATGGGGAAGAAAAGCAAACAGATCTTCATCAGTACTTCTGTGGAGTCTGATGATTCTGCTGCTAAAACTTCTTTTCCACATAGTCAATGGATTGTTACAGGAGCTGTGAAACAGGTCCTTGTTGAAGAGGCCCATCATTCAATTTCTCACCACCTCTGAAAGGTTACATAYTATGAATTTTCAGATCTTGATTCTTAAAAATGTTTTCTGATTTATGACAGTGGAGATTAAAGAGTTACTGGAATGGCTCTCTYCTGACAGGGGTTTCAAGGATGGATTTTATTACCTCCCCACTGTGCCTTTCACATGTATTCTAAGTAGAAAATGCACAAGAATGAAAAGAACACACCCAGATTTTCCTTGAAGATAATTACTCATTAATTGTATCTTAGATAATAATTTATGAGTCCTTGAAATTATTCCAGACACCAGTAAATAAAACTCAATTTGTTGTAGAAATGTGGTTAATGGGAGGGAATACTTCTGAATTTAAAAAAATTACATTCTTTTCCAAAAATTATAGTTTAACTTTTTGAAGGAAATCCTAGTAACATGTGGCATAACCACATAAAAAGTGACAGCAGATAATGGATCAGTTGTAACAGAGAATGATTTGCATGTGGGTTGGTAACACAAAAGAGAGTACCTTCCAGTTAGATTAAAAATTGACCTGAAAATTAGTTATCATCTGAAATGATGGTTATTATAATTGGGTTATGGTACATCCTGTGGAATTTCTTTTCCAATAGCTTGGTCTATACTATGTTGGTTGTCACTATCAAAGCTAAAGTCAGTTAGGGGCACATTTATGTTACAAGAATTTTTGCAAGATGCAATGTTCTCCAGTTTGCTGATCTCATAGTCAAGATTTACTTTCTAAAACATTTCTAGTAGCAAAAAACTTCAACAGTAAATACAAAAAAGCAGTTAGCTCACTAAAAGTATGTGCTCCTAAGCAATTCTGAATTTTGAGAAACATTGATAAGTGTTCTCAGCCTTTTTCTTGCATGTTTGAGTTTGATGCTGTTGGAGACACATCTCAGTGCTCAAGAAACTYCATCTGAAAACACCAGCATCCTATCTTCTGCTTCCTATTGTTTCCAGAGTATGTTTTTATAAGACAGTGATGAAAACATACTCATGAGTTGTAARTTCAACAATTCAAGCACTTACATGTAAACAAACATGTTCAAATCTTGATCTATGAGTAACTGTTTTTCCAGTTATTTTCCATAATTTTTTTTCATGTGTTTTGGTATTAGAAGACAATGACTTATGAAAGTGGAATTTTCCATAGTTCAAGGAGTTCTGATAGTGAAGTTTGTCTGGATTATATATGTCTATATTCAGGATTTTGAGAGCATATGCCTAGATAARAAATTAATTGTTCTTTCTACTGAGTAATTCAAAAGGCCTCCTCTCTGCATATATTATGACTAGCATCTAGTTAAAATTTTTGCCTGTTGCTTTGCTCCTTGCATTCAAAATTCCATATGCAAGATTTTAATTGCTGGAAYGTTTTGCCTGCCTGCAGCCGAAAACTCAGGGTATTTGTTTTGTGTTTTTGGAGTTTTCTCATTTGGTTTTTTGTTTTGTTGTTGTTTTTGTTGTTGTTGTTGTTTTTCTGTAAAACATATTTTTAAAATAAAATTTTATAAAAATTGAATAATTATTTTAAAACTCCATTACATCATGCTGAAGGTTTTTATATTTTTAAGTTCATACAGATCTTCTATATACTGATAGAAAAGCAGATCTCCCAGTCTGTAAATAAAAATTTAAAATCATCTGTTGCTGTTCCACCTTATATTGTGAATAGGATATTAAACCTTCACCTTTGAATCTTTACAAATTTATTTTTTTCTGTGGCACCACACAAGCAGTCTTGTATGCAAATAAGATCATATCTGGACAAAACTTATTTCACACTCATCTCAAGCCCAGCAGAAAAGAATTTCAGCCCCTGTCTTTGAGTCTTTTAATTACAGAAAAACTGGAAGTTGAATGATAGCTATCACAGGTTACTTTAAGGATAGGCTCAACAGGAGAAAGAATTGTCAGGCCTTCTGAGGGACCATTTTCTGTGCATTGGGGTCTTTGTTCTCAAAGCTGATCTACAAAAGCACTGCACACCTGTGATTTTTCTCAGAAGCATTTCCAGGATGACAAGGTGCTCTCAGCAATACCAAACATTGTTTGCTTTTTTGGAGAAAATCACTGAGATCTGCACTTCCTGTGACTGAYTTACCTCAGAGTGTAATGAATTGGATATTGAATATGATGTTTGCTGATGACTAAATGGGAATCTATCCAGGCAGTCAATGTCCTTTYATACAGCTGAAGTTGGGTGAGATCAACTCCACTCCTTACAAAAAGTGTTGGATTTAAGAAATCTGTCCAGCTAATGTTAAGGCCCAGTAAAACTGACTGAGAGGTGACTGGAATGTCATTGAAGAGGACTCAGTACTAATCCCTGAGCTGCAAGTTGTAAATTATTACTGATCTTAAGTGCTATATTAATACATGGCTGTGTTGCCATAAAGTCAGTGCTAAGTGAAAACAATATATTATTAGTTCTRAGGAAAGGCAGACTGGACAACAAGAATTAAATATTAAACCAGAAAACATCCAACAGTCCCCCTAAGTACCTCAGTGCCTTCTCCATTTATCATTGCTATTCTGTACAAACTGGAAGAGAGGGTGACATCCCCAAAGGCATCATAGAACAGCCTGCATTCTGCTTTGTGGAAAAGAAACTCTTTGTTGTTATACGACAGAAAACTGGGATTAACAATTATAAAACAATGATCATGATCTTAAGTGAGTCTGAGGTTCTATCTGTTGCAAGTTTAACTTAAAAAATTATGAGATTTAGCACTGAATGGGTGCAGGTCTTGGTATTTGTGTCAACACAGGGGTTGTCCCACTGTGGATATGCAGATTAAAAATCTCCAGTAGTTTCAGTAACAAATTAARTTTAATGATTAGCTCATTGTGGGTATCCAAAGCAAAAACTATTCTTCTTTCAGTCTCCTASGTAAGCATGGTGTTAAAAAAAGTCAAGATGATTTTCTCACTCGTGTCTTAGTTGGGACTGCTTGTCATAAAGCATTCTGAGACTGTGGCATTTACTGTCCAACACAAAATTCAAGAGCTTCTTACTGCTAGAAGAAAGCTTTGTTCATAAAGGGTGAAGGCAGGTTGTAGCATTGGCTTCAGGGAATCTGTTCAATGCCAGGTCTTTCCTTTGTACAGGTTTCCTCTTGTTGCTGTTACAGCTGTTGACATCAGTCAGCCTTTGACTTGTGCTGAAAGGTCAGTCAGCCTTAGCTGGACCTGGTGAGGTGTCCCCTGTGTTGCTGGGCTGCCTTGTGGGCACAGGGSTGGTGTCCCTCAYGCTAGCAGTGCCTGGTGCTGGCCTGCTCCCACCTCTGCAGAGGGCTGGGCACTGCTCCCTCACGGGATAGTGCCTGGCAGAGTGGGACCTTCAAACAAAGTTCATTAGCAAAGATTTTCCACTGAGTCACATGGTTCAGGAAGAATCCCCTTGCTCTATGAACTCCTTAGAGAGGAGTCTAGGTGAGGCTGATCAGTTTGGATCTAGGTGATCCAATCCTAGCCCCAGACTTAGTCAACAGTGTATGTTTAAAGATTATACTGGTCTAAGTGGACCTTTATGTGATTTTATCCACAGAATTAAGGATGGCTTACCAAATGTATTTATGCAAATATATTAAATTATTTATTTAAGTCCTTTCACCTTTGGGAGGAGTGCTAGAAGTCCTTGCTGTGCAAAAGTGGCCTTTTATAGTAGTAAGTGACTATAATTTTTATTATTTTATACATTTTATTATTTAATACATTTTATACATTTTTAGACTCTGTGTTGTCATGTTTACTCAGCAAAATATTCTTTAGTGCTGAAAAAGGTGTTATCAGTTCTTTTTTTTTTTTGTTGCTTGAAAATTCTGACTCTCACTTCCACATGGAGGCCTTGCACATCCTTGCTGCTCCCAGGCTCAGTCAGGGAGCATCTTTCTTGCATATCCTCACAACTGGGTTTGGTGGTATGGTCAAGCAGGTCTCAGCATTTTTCAGCACTACAAACAGCAAGCCCTTCTTGCTTGATCTTGTCACTAATAATAAAACCTTGCTCAATCTCTTACTGACAACTTGTAAGCCAGACAAAGTTTGAGCTGCTATATCCCTGCTCATACAAAGCAACCTGCTACAAGTAAAGCAGAGCTGCTTGCTTTCACTGACTAGACTTAATGAAGTTCATCATTAAAACATTATCAGCCCTTGCCTCCAGCTAGATAGAGGGTTGTATATATCAGAGAGATGTACCAAAAAGGAAAGACAGTAGGTAAGGTAGTTGCTTGTAACTTGTGAGCTGTTAAGTGCAGATTCCCAGGGAGTTTTAGGATATGTCTAAGAGAGGATGTCTCCGTGGTGTTTCCATGCAACTGACAGCAGTGCCACATTAACAAGGCTGTTGATATTCGTTAAGGTTACTGCAGGAATTTCTGCACTGAAAGGCACATTTCCCAGCAAAAGTGTGTCAGTACATCAATATATCAGAGAGACTCAGAATTTTKCTCAGTTTCATGTTGAACATTTCATACTTTAGTTAAAAAAGTGGATGGGCTTGTTATTTGCACACCAGGACCAACTCAGCATACCAGCCACTGAAAGTTGCAAGAGAAGTAAGATAACTCCACATGTTCAGGCTGTAACATGAATTAAGTTTTCTCCTTTACAGGAGAAATTCTCCTTAACTCATTATATGTAATCTATCAAAATGATAATATAAAAAAACCCAAGTAATTAAGTGTATAATTTGCTCTCTCTCTCTCTCTATATATATATATATCTACAAATATATAAAAAACTTCTTAGTAGAGTCAATAGGAATCTCTAGATGCATAATCATAAACAAAAAATATAAATGCACTTGAAAAAGTGCAATCTTGATATCCTAGATATATACTCTGCTTATTTAAGGAAATATAATTTCAYTGCATTTTAGAACAATTGAACTAAACTTTTTAATTTCAAGGCTGGACACAAAAATCTTTTGGGAGTTATTTTTTCCAAAATTGACTCAGAATGCCCATTTAAAGGGGGGCAAAAGACATATGTTTTTTTGATGAGATATTTAAATGTAACACTTCAGGCTAGGRTAAACATCATTATCAAGACACTGGCTAAATTGTCACAGATACAGATAAAATGCTAAGCCACACAGTCCATACTTTTCTCCTGCCAGATCTATTAGATTTCCTTTTGTGCATTTTCAGATTTTTCCTTACCAGAATTAGAGTAGTGTTCAGCAAAWTTTCCCTTCACATTTAAACTTGGTTTCTTTGCGTATAAGTTCATTTTAATATCATAAATTAAATATTATTTAATAAATTAAGATGAATTTTTAAAATAAATACTGAAGTAGCATTTTCAATGGTCCCAAAAATTATGTTTGTGGTTGTACAGACGAAGGACTTGGGAATTTTTGGCCCCAAGTTGAAATGTCATAGTTTTTGAGTAAAAACTTTCTGATGATCTTTGCTGGCATATTGCACAACTATAGGACAGTTTTTCTGCAAAGATGATGTATAAAGCACTATACATCTAATAGCTAGTGGAGATTGCCACATGTTGTTTCATGTGGAAAGAACAAATCCTACTGAAATGGGAAAAAACCCCACTTTAATATGATTTAAAAACTTAAATTGTATTTAGAAAATTAAATGATTCACRAGGGATTTATTTAGGAAATATTCACCCTTGGCCATAACTGACAAAGAAACAGATTCCCCAAAGAGTAACAGAAAAAGAATGAGTTTAGAGCAGCATCACCCTATGGTGTCTAACAGTCTGATGTGTGGAGTCCCATCTCCCAGCCAGATCAAAAACACTGACCTGTGCAGAAGTCAAAAAAAAGATAGGCTTCTAGGCAAACATGAATAGAGAAACAAAGACTTCTTCYCCTTCCCTGAGCAAAGTAATTGTGGCATTGGCTGCCATCTCAACCATAATATTGAAATTCATAGAGATAAGGTAAATGCCAGGAAGAAAAAGGAATGTAATAGAAAATGCAACTCTTTGGGCCCAAAGATGTGGACCACTGAACCTTGAATCTCTAGAAAGATACCTTGAAGAACTCATAGTGCTCTAAGTGTCAGAGTTCAATTTTCAAATGAACCAAAATTTCAAACCTTTAACAACTTGACAGCATCAGTATTATGCGCTAAAACCCTTTAAACTTCTTTCAGCACTGGCTTTGGAGGAAACTCAACATGAGTTGTTCCCTCTATACTGTTTTATACTGCCAGTTTTCCTGGGGAATGTAATTGGCAGTCAATGCATAAGGGAGCATAGCAATACATTGTCCCATTGTATGTATATAAGCATATATAAAACATATATATATGTAAGAAATATGTAATAATTATGTACTCTTATCCATTTGTCTGTCTGCCTCTGTATATCTATATCTATATCTATATCTATATCTATATCTATATCTATATCTATATCTATATCTGCTTAAAAAAAAAAGACAAAGAGGAGTTTTGCTGCTCCAAATAAAATCACCTCTGAAGAAGTTATATCTCATTGTCTTCATTTTAGAAGCAGTTAATTTCATGCTGAGCTCCAGATTTTCAAAGGAACAGAAATACTATTAATCAGGATATCCTACCACAGATCACCTTCAGATGTTAAATGAACTGTTGAGAGGAAAAAAAKAGAAAAGAATATAAACTACCATTGCCTAAATGTTTATTGATCATGCAGAAACTTTCTACTTTGCCTAGAAAATATCTAATAAATAGAGCTCCAAGACAGCTGAAAAACAGTGATTAATGCTAACATTAGCTCTCCTATTTCACCAAACTAAAATCTATATAAATGGATCCAAAACAGAAAGCAAGGCTGTGTATTGCCAAGGGTTCTAGCATAAATAACATTGCAGAAGACAGGAATACAGAAATATGAGGAATAGAATAACTGTTTATAGAAACAGAATCATTAAGGTTGGAAAATACCTCCAAGATAATTGAATCCAACTATTACTCCTACACACATTTCTACAAACTTTGGTAATGAGTTGAAAACTCTAAGTGAGCYAATATCTGTGACCCTGAGAATTCCTTATAAAATTGGAATTCCTTATAGAGGGTTCCGTGATGAAACTGCAAAACTGCAGARCAATGTAGATATCTGCCACACTTTCTTACTACACCTACCAGATCAGTACCCATAGTTTACACTTGTGAATCACATATTTAAACTTGCTTATATTKTAGGATTGGATTTCATTTTTTTTCTCTTTCTCCAACACGSTTATMGTGGCTAYTATGGACAGTTGAATGTGGTCATAAATATCTCAGTGAACAGTAAGCTCAATTTTGGTTCCAGATACTTTATTGTCAGAGAGATATTAGTAGACTAAATGGGAATGGAGTGAAGGGGAGCCCTGGAAAAARTAATTTGAAAGCAAGGGTGGTCAATTTTGTTTCAACTGAAGAACAAAAAATGACATAAAAGCAGCTACAGATTGAAATCCATGCCTAAGAGTTCTCTTTAATTGCCAGAGAATGTAGATAACTTTTTTCCCTTCATGGAACCTTTGTTCCTTCCACCTGCACATCTTCCTGGTAGAGTCTGTTCCCTAGAGACAATTCTATGCAGCTCTGAATGAAAAAGGAAGGAAAAGATGAAAAGTTTGAATTTATAGAATTTTCTTCCCCCACATGTTTTTGGGACTCTTCCCTTAGATTTCACTTGGTTTCAGCCATCAAAAAATACCTATCCTACAGTTTTTCATATGACCTGCTATTGTTGTGCCCTGGTTCTGTGTATAAGTGCATGTGACAGTTATAAATGGAAATCAGACAACAGCATTCCTCAAAATTATGCTCATCAGGATCTTGTATTTGTGTGGGCAGATCTAAAGCTCATTTATTTTGTATAGTTAATTTCTTCAGTCTTACTGCAGAGAGACAAGAGCAGAGTGAAAATACAAAATGGTATGTGTGTTACCCAAAGGGTAAAGCTGCTTAAAAAATGATGTAGCCAGATTCAAACTCTCTCTGGTTTGTTTCAAGTTATGGTCGTAAGAAGTGGTATTAGAAAGGGATTTTTCTTCCGTGGCTGAAAATGAAATGCCCTCATGTTAAAAATAATAAGATTGTACTAGCTTCCATGTCATAYTTACTTCTTTTTTCCTTCTTCAGTGTCAGATAATTTTTGAAGGTCATTATGAATTTGGCAGGAAATGCTAGCAGCAGAATTTCTAATTTGTGTTTGAAACCATTCTTCAATTAAATCATGGCCCAGGTGAAAACAAACAAACAAGAAACTGTAATTGTGATTACCAGTGAAACAATAATTCATCGCAAATGAATTCTGATTAATAGCTGATCAAAGAAAATGTGTTTCTGCTATGAGGAAGAAAAAACTATTATATCATCCATATTTGTTAAATGCAAATGACCATGAAAGAAAAACATAACTATTTTCAATAGGCAGCCTGAGAAAAAACCCTCAAAACYAAAGAACTTTGGTACATATAATAATTACACTGTAAATATGAGTATGAAAAGTTAAAAAGAACAATTATTCATGTACCCTTATATGCCTAGATATTTCTAATTCTAATAGAGAACAACTTTGGAAGTAAATATGTCCACTAAGACGCCTATCTAGCTTCATCTTTTGCTGTATTTTTCAAGGGACTGGTAATTGTATAGAATCACAGAATATGCTGGTTTAGGAGGGGCCCACCAGGTTCATCAAGTCCAACTCCTGACCCTTCACAGGGCATCCAAAGAGTCACACCATGTGCCTGAGAGYRCTGTCCAAATGCTTCTTGAACTCTCTCAGGCTGATGCTGTGACCACTCCCTGGGGAACCTGTTCCAGCACCTAGTCACCACATGGATRAAAAACCTTTCCCTGGTAATCAGCCTAAACCTCCCCTGGTTAATTTTCATGCAATTACCTCATGACCTGTCACTGGTCACAAGTAAAGAGATTGGTCCAGGTGCCTCCACTTCCTGTAATTAAGATGTTGAAGATTACAGTGAGTCTCCCCTCAGCCTCCTTTTCTCCAGGCTGAACAAATTAAATGACCCCACCCACTCCTCACACAGCTTCCCCTCAAGGCTCTTCACCRTCCTCACTGCCCTCCTTTGGACACTCTCTAACAGTTTCATGTCTTTCTTATACTGAGGTGACCAAACCAGTCCCCAGCACTGGAGGTGAGGCTGCCCCAGCTCAGAGCAGGGCAGGGCAATCCCCTCCCTTGCTCAGCTGGTGATGCTGGGCCTGATGTCCCCAGGACAGGGTTGGCCCTCTTGGCTGCCAGGGCACTGCTGGCTCCTATTCAGCTTGCCATCAAACAGGATTCCCTGGTCCCTTTCCACAGGGCTGCTCTYAAGCCTCCCACTCCCCAGTGTGGGCATTCTTTCAGCCAGTGAATGGCATAGTGTACAGGAGCCTTACTGGCTGACAGAATATATTTCTTTTCTTTTCAGAGATTTTCTTTTTTGTAGATGACTAGACCACATTGTATGAAACCTGCATACCTTACTGCAGTACAGCTGTGGAGCACTATCCAGTGTGTCTGTAGATCCAGGAGTGACCCAGATGCAGCATCTTTCCCTTGTTTAATTTCATATGGTTGGTGGTTTCCCAGCCTTCCAATTTGTCAAGGGCCCCTCTGCCCTCCAGGGAGTCAACAGCTGTACCCAATTTAGTGTTGGCAACATTATTCAACATTCCTTMAAGTCCTGCATTCAGGGTGTTAATGAAGATGTTGAAGAGTACAGGGCCGASTTGCTCCACCAGWGACAGGTCCCCAGTCTGSTGTCACCCCATTCACTGTAACCCCTTGTGCCTGACCCATGAGCCACTTGCTCACCCATCACATGATGTGTGTAYCCAGCTGTGGCTGCACAWTCTGTCCAGAAGGATCCTGTGAGGAACATTATCAAAACCCTTGCTGAAGTCTAAAAGGATTACATCAACTGGCTTTCCTRGATCAGCTAGGTGGGTTCCTCTGTTGTAGAAAGAAATAAGATTTGACAGCAGGACATTCCCCTCAYGAAAGTGTACTGGCTCAAACTGTGACAGGTGGCTTCATTGTTCTCCAGGTGTTTTTTCAATACTACCCAGAATAATCTTTTCCATGATTTTACCASGCACAGAAGTAAGAATGAAAGGCCTKTAATTTCCAGGGTTCTYCTTCTTGCCCTTCTWAACAATCAGGRCAAGGTTTGCCAATTTCCAGTCAGCTGGGACTGCTTGAGTTTCCCAAGGCAGCTCGAAAATCATCAGYTGAGGTTTTGCAAAGATATCAGCCAGCTTCTTGAAGATTCTTGGACAAATCCCATTAGGCTCCATAGAGTTCAACAAATACAAAACACAGATTGATCTTACCTTATTATGGTCTTTCCAGTGTACCAAGAAGTAAAACTATTTATGTATCTGAAGCTCATGGTAAAATAAATAAAGCAGTACCTAGCTCTCAGAAGTTACTGCAGTTTCTTTAAACAGAGRTAATATTTTTTCCAGATTTGRTACTCCCTGMCATTTTKCCCAGTGTCATATCAACTTGGGGACTGTGGTCAACTGAGAAAAATTGCAGGAGCTCCACAGCTGTACTGCAGTAAGGTATGCAGGTTYCATACAAYGTGGTCTAGTCATCTACAAAAAAGAAAATCTCTGAAAAGAAAAGAAATAYATTCTGTCAGSCAGTAAGRCTCCTGTWCACTATGCCATTCACTGGCTGAAAGRATGCCAGCATAATAAAACACAGTTCTGGAAGTTTCACAGCATGTTGGGCATAAGTTTGTCTTTCACCTATGTACTGTAGGTATGCATGTGCATGCACAGCATAATTTCAGCTCCCCTATTTATGAATCTGAAGTAAAATATTGAAACTGTCCARTTCTGGTGCCCCTGAATTGCTGGCGTTTTTAACCACAGCCCTATGCAGCTGTTCACTCACTCTCCCACCAGTGGGACAGGGGAGAGAATTGGAAGGGCAAAAGTTAGAAAACTAATGGATTGAGAGAAAGACAGTTTAATAGGGAAAACAAATGTGCATAGAAGCAAAGCAAAACAAGGAATTAATTCACTTCTTCCCATGGGCATGTAGGTGTTCATCCATCTTTGGGAGACCAGGCCCCATCATACATAATGGTTAATTGGGAAGACAAACACTATCACACCAAATGTTCCCCCTCCCCTTTGTGTTTCTTTTCCCATTTTGTACACTGAACATGATGTTKTATGGTACAGAATATSCCTTTGGTCAGCTGGGGTCAYCTGCCCCTGCTGTCTTTCCTCCCAGTCTCCCAAGCATCCTCAACTTCCTGGAGTACAAAAAGCAGAAAAGGCTTTGGCYGTGTGTAAGCCCTGCTCACCAAGAACAAAAATATCCCTGTATTACTGACCACGTGTTCAGCTCAAATCCAAAACACCMCYCCACACCARCCACTGTGAAGAAAAGTAACCCTACCCCAGCCAAAACCAGCACAAGTACCTAACACAAGATACCATCAAAGAACATTTCTTGTTTTGATGACACATGCYACWTAGCTATCTGCCCTGCTGTACRTCCTTTCTGCTTTGTTTATAACATCAGTGATGCATGCTGAACTGGAAAGCATCAACAGCAAAAATACAGTACAAGTAAGGGGTCAAGTGTATTGTTGGAGGTCATCAGTGTTGGCAGACTTATTATCATGGAAAACCCTATAATGAGACAAAATGTTAAGATGAGCTTCTCTGTGSTGAACCTGCTGACAAAGAAATCTCTAAACTGCCCCATAAAAGAACAGGTAGTCAAAATTTTAGGCAAACGGTTAAAAAAAAATTAAGTGCGTGCAGAAAGCGCTGCAGTTGAAGGAATTGATACAATATCCTGTTGTATCCTAAAATATATTAAACCAGTATTTCTCCAGCATTTGCTAACCTGTGTCTGATTTCATAGACGATGGTTTTACCCCATAAATATTTCTGTATAATAATCTATCTTCATTYTCAGTAATCAAATCAGAGGTATCTTCAAAGGATCATGTATTAAGACTGGGGGGGGGGATGGAATTCATTGCTAAAAATCCTTGTATCAAACCACAACTGCCCAGAGTGCTAAAACTGAGTTAGTGGGCTTTGATTGCTTAGTTCTGTGGATGAGAAAGGACTTCATATGAATGAAAAAWTTTTCACAGTTTTTATTTTTTAATCACATAAATCTTTATCCAACATTGATGTTTCTTTCTACAAGGAAAATGCATAAGATAAAATGGAGAGAAACATCTATATTAAACTGCATAAATTTAATTCCTTTTGCCAGCAAAAAAACAACATTTCTTCAAAGTTATTCATCATGGAGAAATTTTAGAGTTAGTCAGTTTTTGCTGCTACCCAGACATTTGTTTCTCTGTCAGTACTTCCACCACTGGCTCACAGGAAGGCAAAGCATTTCCTCCACATCAGTGCTCTTGCAGCACAACAATTATTGCGTCCTAGATTCTGGTTCTGCTACTTTCAATGGATTCCCCCCCCCTTTTTTTTTTTTTTAAGATTCATAGAAGAAAACCTCTTTCATAACAGATGTAATACTTCATTTTTTGCCTTTAGTTTTCCAGCTGCAACAGTTGAATGTTTTAATCAGCCCAAAGCAGAAAAGGGAGTCAGGCACATTGTAGTTTTTATCCCTTAAAAGCCACTTTTATCCTGATCTCAGTGATTAGATTTTATGCCATAGAACAGTGAACATTATGAAGATAAATTTTATAAGTCATTAYAATTTTAACTATAGTTATTAATATTTCACTTAATGATGCATAGGAAAAGAGTTTTAGAAAACATTTCTCCATATAAATATTTAAAAAAGAGTATTTATTAATGGAAAAATTTGGAAAATAGAAAGATTCTAATGTTTTAACATAAAAATTTTGTACTTTCAAACTGCTGAATAAAGTATGTGGTCACCATGCACAGAACTGTTAGAGGATTAGATGCTTCCCAMATTGTCTTTACCTGAGTTCACCCCAAAATCTTTCACTCACCAGCTGTCAGGAAGGGGATGATTATTATGCCTTTTGCTGCAACAAAGAGAGCCAGGCCATCAAGGGCAAATGCCTGACTTATGCCACTGGTGCCTCTCTTGCTTCACACTCTTCAAATCCAAATAAACCATCCTACAGCTTTCCACAACCTCATGGTTACTTAAAAGTTTTCTCAAGTCATGRCATTTCAGCTCCTCTACCTTGCTTTACACATCAAAGGCTACTTTACTGTTCCATGAATTCCAGGCAACTCTTTCAGCTCTGTTTTCGGCTTAGTGCAATTACAAAATACCCTGCTGTGTGCAAGCACCGACTGTGCAGGTTTTTTCAGACAGACAATCTCAACTGACAACAATCCAAGTTTCCTCAACTCATTCCTTCACTTCTTTCTGATGCTTTCCCCTTTYTCAGACACTGGAGACATTCCCTTCACAGATTGAGACTAGCTTCTGAGCCATCTTGAAAGTCTGCCTCTCTCTTCCAAGTTTTCAATAATTAGGGAAACTGGAAACCTCTGGCAAATACTACAATATAAAAAATAGTCATAAAATTCAGGCTACTCCAAAGTCATGATGATGGAGAAACCAACTATGTCACATACACTTCATTTGCAGGCTGCAAAATCTCCTTTCTATGTGGAAAAGTTTAGATTTTCCTCTCCTGTAAACTGAGGAACCTGTAACTTAATCTGCTCAGGAGACATAAATGTGCCAAAGAGCTGGAAAAGAAGGGGAAACAGTGGAAAGGGAAAAGTTAGGATTGATTTATTTCACACACATCCCTCCTGTTTGACTGCTCTTTTGGGAAATCTGGCATCAAAACTGTTCTGCTTTCCTCTTATCTGCAAATCTCTTTGACAAACCAGTCAGACAGACACTCTAAAACTCAGGATGGATAAGCTTCTTCATCAGTGGCATTTCTGGTATTTTAGTGTTTATATAGAGAGTGSAGTTTCAGTCCATGTGATTCAATGGAAAAGAGTAATGAGGCTGTATGCCTTTCAGACTTTGTCCCCCACAGTGAACTGTATTAGTTATCCAAAAACAAAGTATAAAGAAAGAAACARCACATTTATCCTAGTGACAGAAGGGGTTTTTTTCCTGTTACATTGTTAAGCTATGAGGCTGGTGCACCACCAAACATCTAAACACAGCAGTGCTTTGAAGGAATCCTTAAAGAGACATTTGGTGAAGATTTATCTTCTTAGCACTTGTTTATAAGCTAAACCCTTTGAACATAATTTCCATTGCCACATGTTTTATGGAATAGTGTTTGTCTGTGGGGCTACTGACAAAGGAGAAACAGGGAAAAATAAATTTGCAGGAAGGGCATGAGAGCTCCTAAAAGGGAGCTTTTTTTTGGTTTTGGATCAATTAATGTGGTAGATGAGCTTTATGGGGCTGCAAGGGAAGCTTCTCAGGCGTGGTGTAAAGGTGTATCTGGAAGGAGAGCTTTTTATGTATATATTGAGAAGCAGTTTCAAAATGAAAGATMACTTTGGATGTTCTACTCYTTCAGTCCAAATATTACTGAGTAAATAAAGTTTATSTCTACTGGATGCTTRAGAACTTAAAGATGCATCTCAGTGRAGAGTAACTTTTTAAAAAATGTGCAGTCTAATTTYACAAAGGTGTTCAAGATTAACTGATTCTTGATCCATTCATTAATTTCACTCAAGTATCTTAGAGRTGCATATCAAGATGGTTCTGAAACTGACTGTGGGCCAATGAAAGTCTTCAAAAACCTAAATCCATTTTAAACATGTAACCACGTGCAATTGTTTAAAATTTCTCTTCCTTTCTTTCGTATTAATAAAGGTATCAACCATGTGTTGAAATACTAATGAGTCAGCTGAAATCCATTTGGATTCCCTGGGTAATAACATGAGCATCTTCTAAGAGAATYTTTAATACAAATGTCCCACAGTCTTGGCCATTGGTTCTTGAAACCAGCATGATCAAATCTGAACAAATCCAGAAAAAAGGTTGAAAATTTTTACTATTAATATTAAATATTTTCATGAAGGATGAATCTTAGTTTGAAATGTAAAAGGTAAATTAAAAACTTGTCATTTTTATGCTCAGATCTATATGTATGATAATAAGTTATRAAAGAAATAACTATTTTAATAGGACCCCATATGATTTTTTTCCCCTAATTATAGATTTGATTCTGAAGGAAACATTGCAGCTACCCTTGTCTAGAGGTTTCCTGAGCAAGCTGGTATGGGATGCTAGCATTTTCAAGAACAAGAACACAGAAGTTCACAGATTACTGAGGAAACAAATTGGATTCCAGAATATTTTAAAGATGGATTTTTTTATGGGGATAAAAGATAAAAGGTAGTTTGCATTCCAAAATGTGTATTTATTAAAAGAGGTAAAGTGCACTTTTCATATAAGATTCTTCTTGAGAGGACCAGAAAGCAGTAAAACTGAAACATGGTTATTGCTTTATACCATTAGTAGCAAGGGCAGTCATTATTTTTCAATTGATTTGGTCAATTTGTTTCTCCTATCAGTTCCCTCCAGAATCACAGCTGCATTCTTTGTCCCCAACCCCTACATCAGAGTAAAYTTTACAATACCTAAACCAGTGTGTGAGGGCTATGTTATCAAGGTGTTTTTTAATAAACATGGTGTTTGTTGATCAATGATTTAAAAACCTTACTGATACTCCTTAACAATTTCTGCCTGTTCAGGTGACAGAAAACTTGTAAAGTGCTGTACCAMGCTCTGCTACCTCAGAGCTGCAGAAACTTCTATTACTTGACATCACGCAGAAAATGCAGCTAACTGGTAAAAGGTCTCCTATGCTAAAGGCAGACACCCATTTTAGTTTGAGAAAAATGGAAGTGACATTTGACAAATATCAAAGTTCACTGGTTACAAAAGTGAAAATCAGAAAGGGATTTGCTGCTTACAAATCTGAATTCATAAAATCTGTGTTGTTATAAAAGAAAAAGACATCTTTTGTAGGAAAAAAACAGTTCAGTGGTATTTCCTGGAGATTGAAATTGCATTTACAAGAAGGATTCCTGAGCTAAAATAGGATTGTTTATCACGGATGAAATGTATTTTGTGATTTCTTTTTAAAACACCTATCTCTTGACCCAACTGCATTGCTGAAGAACAGGCCAAGGTGTTCCTATTCATTYTGTAGGAGAGAATTATGAGTCCACATCTTTATACTGCCATTGMCTCATTTAATTTCTGAGTTTAGTGATCCAGAACTCATGATTTAAAAACTGCAGACAGCAGAAACTGATTAAAAAAATAAGTTGTATAAAAGCTTGGTGAATAGAAAACCAACCCTGGCTTGCCTTGAGATGGCTGAACAACTCTACTTTCTTACATAATGTATTTTCTTACATCTTTCATCATGTTCTTACATAATTGTCTTATGTAAAGTGGTAGATAGAGATACACATAGGAAGGAGAAGAGACCTGTGGCTGTTTTCAACACCTAGGGAATCTTGTTAATCTTTTCTCTCTCTTTTTTTTTTTTTTTTAATTTCTAGATTTTGACCTAAGAATATACTGTGACTGGAATTTCTAGCCTTGTAAAATTCTTGGAATAAGTAGAAATATATTATGCTTTAGTTGTTATGCTTGTACAATAGAACTAGCCTTGCGTAGCCTTAGAAACACATATTTTATTTGTCTTTTCACAGGGCTGAACAAAGAAACACAGTTTTACAGATGACAGAGGTGACATATGGGGCTTCGAATATTCAGCCTTCCAGAGAATGATCAAAACATTTTGAGTTTTGGAATGAATTATAAAAAGTAAAGCATAATAAAGAAGCATTCATTCAATGTGCTCTAAAAGCAAAGATCAGAGATAAGAGCAAATCCATTCCTGTTTAAACAGGAAAAAACTTATTCAGGTTTACTGTTGCTCTTAGTTCACAAGGATTTTCTGTTACAGTTCATTGGTCTACTCAATCTTATTTTAATTAAAACTACTTGCTACACCAGGTTTAAGATAATCCCTGAGAATTATAGACACAAACAGATATATAAACAAGCAGAGAGAAAATAGTTACTGATAGCAACTCATGGAGAACAGATTTGGGCTCTTTCAAGTTACCACTCATGTGTTTCAAAAGTGAGGATTAACGCATAGGTAGGCATTTAAGATTTTTTTCAAAATAACCCCAAATCATGAATATCCACAGTTCCTCTCTRGTCTGGATCTAAATAGCTACAGCAAACAAGGGAATGAGGAGGTGTGAGAGGCAGTGGGAGAATGAAGGGAGGAAAGGAGGGAAAGAATGTAAAGCAGAGCAGCACAGTCACTTAGCAATATGTTCTCAGTGCTGTATTCTCCCCAGTAAATATTCTCAAGCACTTTTCCTTAAAGTATTAATAGTTGTGTTTCTGTTCAGGGCTGCTGCACTCTGCATTAAGGCAGGTCACAAACAAGGACCAYTCCCATGGTACATTCAACAAATTTTTGAATGATAATGATTTCAGATTTTCTCTCTGTCTTGCAGACTCAGCAAGTAAAATATCTGTTTTTACTGCAAAGATGTAAAGTGAAATGTGTTCTGTTATCACTGGACTTTAARATCCTCATGTCTCCTAGGTGTGTACTGTGGGGAACACAAAGGAAATTGTGTCACAGAAAAGACCATAATGTTGACTGCATCAGAGATTCTCATGGTTCAGGTTAACCTGCACAAATTGTTTCAACCCAGAAATGAAGGGAAGAAGGGTTTAACTCACACTATTTAATGACAACAAGGTCATTTATTAAGATGAGGCTTTGCTCCTAGTTTTGAACTATCATAAAGTGAAACCATCMTGCATATTTGTAAAGATTGCTGCAAACTACTACTGCTCTTGCCAGCAGAATGGGGGGGAAAACTCTTTATGATAGTGTGGCTGCTTCCTTCTTTCTTTTCTAAAACCTATTGTTTGAGAAAGTATTGTACACAGATAACTYATAAATGGTACAAGAAATGGAGTTACCTTTGCTCATTTTTAAATGGCTATCAAGGGAAAGCTTTCAACGCAATAAACAACTTTTGATTCTCCACTGAGTTAAGATGAACATCTATAAGATGTCCTCTAAAAATTTCTTGACTTGATCCTAGGTATCTGGATTAAACTTGGAACAAATTGGCAMCAAAATTTTTGTTGTTCCTTGCCAATGTGTTGTCAGGAAATAAAAACATTTGTCTCTGAAAGCCAAGGGAAATGATAAAATGAAGAATTATTTATATGTTGTTTATCATCTTGCCTTGCACAAGATTTTTATCTTTTTATTGGACAGAAAGACAAAATAATAATTAYACAAAACCAATTGAAAGAAAGAGAGAAAAGATAAATCTTGAAATGGGAAACAGAACTACATTAAGTACCTTCATGTGTGCACTCTAGTCTAAACTAACCTTGCTAAAAATCATGACTTTCATAAGATTGGAATCCCCTGGCTGGAACCAAGGAATGCAATGCATCAAGTTTGTTTAGCTCCTTCACCAGCCATGAGGATGCCAGGTTTGATAATTATACTTTGTTAACTGGAGGAAAGGCTTCTCCAATGTTCCCTGATAAACAGTTATGATTAACTTGACAAGTCAAGAGACCTGTCACCTGTCAGTTCTWCCTTTCTTCTATATTCTTGTTCGTATGCAAAGATTTGGTCTACTAACTTGAATAATTGTGCTTTCAATTGCATGTATCAGGGCAATTTACAAACAATCATTCATCAATAAGAACAAATGAGTAGGGGTTTAACTATCTTAGCTATCTTAGTTTATTATTTTTTTAACTTCCTTATTACTGATTTGAAATACTAAACCAACACCAAGCCATWGAAAAATAGAAATACAGTATTAATTCCCTATGTATTATTCTTTCCATCACTTCCCACCATAGAATTAAAATTATCTGTGAGTTTATKACCAACATATTTTAACAGGGATTCAATAGTTCTTACACGTTTGGAAAATTTTAATGTCTTCTAATCCAAACTGCTAAAAAAGGAAAGGTTTACAATATAAAAATAAAAGAAAGGGATTAGGAACAAAAACTTTTAGATAATAAGAATTTTATAAAGGAAAATTGAATTTTTTAAATTTTATTTTTATATGCTTTGACTATGGAATATTGTCTTTTAGAACATGTTTATGTCTCTTTCAATTGAGTAGTTTAGAAAGACCTGGGAACAGRTTTTTAAAAAATTTTTGTTGTAAAACTAATTTATTGAGATTAGTTGSCCAAAGTTTTGTACTTGTGCAAAATTTCTAAGGCAATAGTAGCTAAAGAAAGCTATTAGAAAGTTGCATTTTAGTCTTCCTAATACTCAAGGGAGACACTTTGTGATTTCTAGGCTCTCTGCTGATAAACAGGAAATCTCTAACAGGTAATACAGCAGCTATTCTTGAAACAACAATGAAGGATTGCTTAGCATCAGAAATGTTTTAATTGTGAAACAAGGACTGATCCTGGAAGCCTGGAAGCCTCCAGGAAGCCTGGAGGAAGCCACACAGGAGCCTCAAGCTGTTTAAAAGGTTAAAGCTTAAAAAGAAATTAYCCATTGCTGAGAAAATGAATAGCAGTTTGGGAATGGGAAAAAAAGCCTGGGATACAATGCTGCTGCTCCTACAGAAATCATGTTTTCCAAAGTACAGAACAGCTTTTCCACATTTCACCTACACTGTCTCAGCTTTGTGGAATACAGGAATACAATATTGAATAACTGGAGAGCTAATTCTTAAATTTCTCTCAGGAAGAAAGGTTCAGGAGAGCAAAGCTCATGACATAGCTTAGAACCTATAGGAGTTTCTTACATATAATTTGACCAATCTCTTCTCTGGAATGACAGTATGCCTAGTTGGTAACATGCAAGTGAAGCACACAGTGCCTGTGTCATACTTTCATTGTCAGCTCGTAGAAACTGCACTGTGYGTGGCAAAAATGTGTAGGACTCCTGGCCTGCACCTTTTTTCCTCCTGAATTAGCTCACACCAAAACTAGGGGAATCTCAGCCACAAGCAGTACAACAGGCTGAGATCTGAAGCATGATCTGAAACTTTCCCAGTCCACAAAGGAGAAATTAAGTTCTGACCAACAGCACAACACTGGTATTGTTGCATTTAACTTATCATTTCTGTTTGAATTACAGTGCATCTTGTGAAAAGACAGCTTGTATTGACTGAGGAGTTTCAGGTGGCACGGAAATCATTCCACTGCTAACACAGTGCTTTATTTTTAGTTCACATYCACCTCCATCAGCTTTCTTCTCTTGATCTCTTTTCTCTTTCTTTTCTGCTAAAATCCATAAATCTCTTCTATGCAGATACTTCGAAAATGAGATCAAGGCACAGGCTAACCTCATGTTGGATTATCTGATGGATTGATACCTTAAATCATCCACAGGAGAAGGATCTTAAATCTTACCCTTCATAGTCCATTATTCAGATTTCAGWCCATCTCACTAGACCTCTTCCAATTTTATATATTGCTTTTAAATATGTCTTTCAGACATAGTAATAGCCTCACTGATGCTATAAAGTGTAAGAGCATTTTCCTCCTTCTCCTAATATTCTTCAGCTGTTCTGATCTGAGGCTRYATTTGAGAGGTKTTTCTCTAGMTTCTTCTTAAATTAAAGGTCAACCYTTTAAAAAAAGGTGGAAATTTTAGTAAAGCAAGCCATCCTTCGATGAAATTTTTCTATGGATCTTTTAAACTCAGTTTGTCCATTCAGTAGAGGCTMTAATAATTGTATGGTATGTTTTTAAAATCAGAATATGTGAACTGAGCCAAAAATGTTCTTGGCCTGATTCTCTTAACAGTGAACATATCATCCTACTCTGCAGCRCTATTTTAAGTATTAAAAAATATGGTCCTCAGTCAATGGAGGACCAGAGTTTTACTCTGCAGCACTTTCCTCCCAAACAGGATATAAATATTTTTTCAAACATTGCTGTTCACACAAACGTGAAAAACAAAACGTTGCATGTCAGTGAGCATACCTGCTGCAATCTTTCCTTCAAACATTTTTTTCTCTCTGAATGCTAAGAGAAACACAGGGCTTTAGAGCACAAAACACTGAGCCTGAAATTTCACACTCTGCACTTAGTTGAAATAGTGTGGAAAACAGATTGCGCTTCCTTTTCCTTTAAAAATGAAAGGAGAAGAAATGCATTTTGCCATATGGGTGGGAAGGGTAGAGGTAAAAGAATGTGCAGTGGTTCTATCAGCATGTTGGACAAAAGGTTCTTGCTGTATATAGTGCATAGTGCCTCGCTGCACACCGATGTTGAACCAAACACATGTGGTTTTTTAAGGCCATGAGGGTAAAAAAGTGAGGCAATGCATAAGGAAACATAACAAAAAGTGCTTTTGTTTTTTATAGTGGTTTATAGATAGGAACTCTTATGTCACCATATTGAAGCTCTGGAGATGGAACTACTTGCCCAAGGTCTGAAAAAAAGTTTAAAACCAAGCTGATTTCACAAGCATTCAAGCTTCTGTACCTTCCTTTGAGAGCTATAAGTGAGATTGTAAATTATCCAAATTTAAACTCTTGGGGTAAGACCACTGCCCTGGAATATTTTAAAAAGCACCTAACACATTTTGAGAAAAGAATAATTATTCTTGGGTTTTCTAGTGAACACCTAAAAGTGACAGTACAGCATGCAAACCATTTCTCAAGAACAGTGAATAATTCAGTGAAATCACAGAAAAATAGGTCTGAATCTTTCATTGCAGAATTCCTGAACCAGTCTTTACATCTCTCCAGAGATTTTATGTCTGGTGATTGAACTTTCCCTAYTCATTACAGAATGAAACCCACCAAAGTATGTTTCAGTTATATTTATTATTAGGCCTGCTCAAACATTTTCTCTTGATTGGTTCTGTTGGAAAAGACCTTTTTTTTTTAATGGAAACGATTTCTCTGTGAATTCTTGCTGCAGAAACAGCAGGGCTCCACTTACCTGTTTTTTAAAGKAGGGTTCAAAGTCACCTTGTTCCCAGTTATGTGCCAGATTGCAGCCCAAAGCAGTGGGGCCTGGCAAACGAGCCAGAAAGGATTCCAGGCACTTGTCATGATGATTCTTCTTGTCCACAAGGTTTCGCGGGAGAGGTGAATTTTGAATCATTATGCTAACAGACTGTCTTAGGAATGGAATTCTCCATATAGCTCTCAAAAAAAAGAGGATGTGTGATGACTGGATAAAAAGTATACRGCAATTTGATGCTGCACAAGGAAGAAGCCAGCCTTTTTCAGTAAACAATAGTGGAAGGTGTGAAATGCCYTCAACAATACCTGYAGGTAGTGTGTATGTACCAAACAGAYACTGACATCTAACTGCCTAGGAGTAATGTCTTTCAAGAAAAGAAATGTTCACTTTCCTTAACTCCTTTTTGACATAGGATGGGTCTTTGTCAATATCCATGACACCTTGGATCAAACTCCATGATAGGAGGCTATGAAATGTTTTAGAGCAACAGTTTTCAGGTGTACCGTTTTAACCTTCCAAGGCTTTCTCTGTTGGGGGTGGTTTGTGGCTTTTTGGCGTTTTTTTGTTTGGTTTTTTTTTTTTGTTTTTTTTTTKTTTTTTTTTKTTWTYKTGGGKTTTTTKGTTTTATTTGGTTTTTTTTTTTCTTAAAAAGAAAATCCCAAACCAACCCCCTCTTATCAATAAATCTAAACTTTGAAACTTTAAAGCACCATCCTATTTTTTCTTTTGCTATGAATAAATACCATTTACTAGGTTCCAAGCATCAAAAACCTTTGTGGGAATATTTGTATATCCTATCTGCAGTATAATTTCAAGTAAAATATTTCCTGTTCAGGTCATAAAGACCTCATCACTGGTCCTTCAAGTCCAGACCTATGCTTGATAAAACTGATGCCTTCCTATTTTCCATACAAAGCTGTCTTAAACATTTTCTCATTCCTTAAGAAACAAGAAGTCTTTTCAAGGTTATTATTCATGTATGAATACTTTCTAAGAACTGTTATTAAAATCATTTTTATACTTGTTCAAAACAATTCAGAGAGTGGTGGTTTTGCATAGTCTCAGCCTCCTTTTTCAACAACATTGTGATTAGAGAGCAAATATTTTGATGCAGCCTTGGAATTAGTCTTTCCATGGGCAAACTAAATCAAACAATACTTTTCTTTCTACAGCTGAACATAGATTTTGCATCATTAGAACAATTCTCTATAACTGGGCTGAAGCTTCATTCTTGCATTTTACAGGACATCTTTCTCAATTATTTCATTATTTAGTTTTTATGATATAGCATTTTCTTTATTTCCAACACCTTAAATTTCTGCACAGGYTACTTAGGACCAGGACTTAATATGATGTGGTGGTTAGGGTCTGAGCATAAACCTAAACTTCCTCTTAGTCATAACTTCAGCCTTCTGTATTTTAGTACTGCATTTAAATTAGAATGGCAATAATGGCAAATTTATGACATTTTTTACTGATTAATTAAATTAATTAATGAAATTCTGAGGGTTTTGTATACAAAAAATAACRCATACAGATAAATTCCAAAGGCAGAAGCATTGACATGGATATGCCTCTAAGTTCCAAACTACTTTTACTAATCTGAACTCTTGTTTTACCAACTACGCCAGGAAGGAAAATGGGGAGGGAAAAAAGAAAGATATCAGATAGCACATACACAGATTACACTACGAGTTATRGTAAAAATATTAATTAAAAATAATGCTTTATGTGGCAAAATAATTCATAACAGAAGACAGTGGATGCCAAAGAGATCCACCTTAACTTTTGTTTCACTTATTTTACTAACTGATGAACTTAAAGCAATAAGAAATGGAATGTGAATGATATTTACATGTTATAAGGTTTAATCTGGTAAAAGAAGAATGCTAAAACTAGACAAGAAATGAGAGAAGTTAGAAATTTCATCAGAGAAAAAAAAAATTGTCTAATTTGGAAAAGATGCAGGCTACTCTGGGGGAAGAATAACCTGAAACAAACATCAGAAGAAGGGCTCCACCAAAATCCCTCAGGGTGATTCCAGATAGCAAATTAYAAGGTATCTTGCAAAGGAACACAGCAACAATGCCAGTGTAAATTTAARCTGTACGTGTAGAGGCACAATGCTGTGGCCTGGGGTAAAGATGTCTCTAGTCTGTGTAGCATGAAAGAGACCACACCATCCATGCAGCTTATGGGAACAAGCACCTCTGTGCCAAGGAACTCCAGCACCCTGGGGGCAGTGCAGAGAGAGCAACGGAAATAAACATGTGGTTGTAGGGATTATTTTATGAGGAAAGWTCAAATGAAATAAATACTTTGATTTGACTAAACAGTTACTAGGGGGAAATATGATTACATGCTTCAAACACTTCAGGACTGTTATCATCAAGGAAGAAGATAAATAGGATGCACRGAAGATCTGGCTCTACATCTACTTTCAAAGTGTTCATATGCTTGAAAACAACTTCTGTATTGTCTTCCAGATGGACTCTTTATTCTTACACCAAATTTGCCTCAAAAACTGACATATCAGTATGGAGGTCAAACTGAAAGAAAAAAAAAGTAATTTTATGTAAAACTAAAAGAAATATTTAACTTAAAATATTGTTTTGCTTTTACGTACCTTTTAGCTTGGTTYATAAGAACACATTAGGAAAAAGGTTAGCTCTTTCATAGAAGATGAGCCCTTCAGATTTTCTGAAGCTGATGTGGTCCTATTTCGTACAAAACACACATAAAACTTCATTGACACCAGGACTGAAACTCAAATGTGTCAGTTCCTAGGGGAGTGGTTTAAACTATAAACCATATGACTGAATGGGGAAAWATCTAGAGGGAAAGAAATGGAAATTAGTGTAGAATGGATCTGAATCAGGATTTTCACATCTTAATGGAAGGCTGAATTATAGGCTACAAGAAAAATAATTTCCTTATTTATTTGGAAGACAGGGTTTGGCTGCCTTTCAAAGGCTGGAGAGGAAACTTGAAATAGCACGTTCACAAAAAGCCAAAATGAAATTTCTTTCTATCTCAAAACAAATTCTTCATTCAGCTCAATCTAAACCACTAACYGAATAAGGGCTGGATTTATAAATARTTTTAATGCRGCAAAGTTGGCATGTTYCAGCCAAGACAGTTATTAAAAGAAACATGAAACAAAAACAGTTCCATACCTTAGAACTCATTAGGCTGTAAATACTTCCTGTGCAGATCTGTTTATTCAACTGATATCTACAGCTGAACTGATGCTCATGAAGTCCAAGTCAATTTTGAATTTGATAGAGTTAAATAATTAATGAAAGTGTTCAATCATGTGCACATTTAATTGATTAATATGAAGTTAATGGGCATTCTGAACTTAGCTTCACCACTGGTGGCTTAGAGTTCAATCATGTGCACATTTAATTGATTAATATGAAGTTAATGGGCATTCTGAACTTAGCTTCACCACTGGTGGCTTAGAGCTGGTAAAATGAGTCTTTGTTAGTGGAAAGATGTTTAATCTGGGTATGAGTCAAGCAACAAGCCAAAATTAAATCAATAGCCAGAGTCATCTTGGTAGGACTCCTTATAAACACAGTTGAACCGAAATCTTCAAGCTTACTGGGAAGAGCARGMATTTTGTCCTGCTTTCTTGATCAAAGGACTTTGTGATGTGTATCTCATTTGTGCACTTACTACACKTCTCCAGACACAATTGAAGGCATGAACACAGAATTTAAGATGTTAATACCTTCTGCTAAGATGTTGTCAATACCTTCTGCCAAGTAGAAGGCATAAATGTGATGAATATGTGGTTCTGTGGTGCTGTGGGATACTGGACTAATCCATGTTCACTTAAATATGGATCTATTTGCTGAGTTTCAGGCAATACATTTTTAAGCTGTTGACTTTTRTTTCAGGACAACTTCTTCAAGTCAAACTATCAAACTCTCACTGAATTAAAAAATAGTTATTGTTAAAAATATCTAAACTGTATTGTAAAATTGGCAAGTTCATCTATTTCTGTTGACAGAGGAAGTCAATCCACCATCTAAGAGATTCACATTGAAAAATAATTKACTGTAGCTGCACAAACTTTTCAAAGCACCAGGATACATACTTCTGTAGGGAAAACATAAATATGAACCTCATATATGGAAATATCTCCAAAAACCAGTAAAAAATGTCAAGGACATTTTTATTGATTTTTTGACAGTGTTTGATAGTTCTGTTTTCACCTTTTTGAGCAAGAAAACTGTATTTTGTCTATGTAGACTGGTATTGTTCATGATTCAATTTAACACTTCTGTGAGATGCTGGCCCAAATTATTTGTGTTCTTCCACAACAATCTGGAAGCTTTTCCCATGTAATCAACATGGAATCCCCTGCAGCTATTTTGCTACATAGCTTTACAGAGTGCAGTGAATATAAATTGATGGTTTACTCCTAATGCAATTACAGACATTCCAGCTCTTGTCAGACTAGATTGGGCCCTTCTARACATTTAGACAATTCTGAAAGTATTTATTCCACCCATGTTTTTTGCCACAAAGATATTATCATATTTTGACAAGAATAACTGTCTCTGTACTGCTACTCCCTCTCAGTGAAAGTAACACTTAGATTAGATAATAGTTCCAAGGGCTTTTTCCATTGCCTAAGCAGAACAAAGCTTTGAAAGTTAAAACACTTGCATGTATTTATATGCTTATRCCCTGAGGATGCAATATACTGTAATCATTCTTTTTTCAACAGGCATTGATTCTTCTGCACTGGTCAATACTTACTTAATTCCAGAGCCTATTATACAGATTTCTTGGTTCTTGCATTCTATTTGGTATRATCCATTTAATGTGATCCAGCCAACCATTTGTCTGAACGTCCTTGAGCTTCACAGTGAATCAAATGATCATTTCCTAAACAATCTTGCATTTCTAACAGCACATTCCGGTAAGCATGAACCACTTTTATATTTAAAAATGTAAAGTATATTAAAGGAATAAGAAATAAATACGTGGTAATTTTGTTGCAAGACAGTTTTGCATTTAAAATAAAAAAAATCCCTCACCAGAGCACAATAGAAATGGATTTAATCTATAAAATGGCAGTTGGGTCTCCTCTTTTGCATGTCTGCTTGTTCCAAGACTACCAGCCTTCTGGATTTAGGCTGCTTATGGTCTCACACCAGAGTTTGATTCTTTCTACCATGTCTAGGTTATTTAGAAGTGATAGTACACACACATGAGAAGAAGACAGTACAAGAGATAGAAAAGAGTAAATTAGATAGGTCACAGTGTGTGGCACTAATATGTAGTATACTGTGTATCCCTAATTGTCACACAAGTCATTCTGGCAAAATTCCTGGGACAATTTGGATAAATTAACCACAGCAAATGTGCAGCTTTTGGCAGAAAGAAGCTCTTCAAGCATTTTTAATGGATTCTGTTCATGCTAAGATCTTATTGTTATATTTTCATTTTAAATGTGAGCTATTTTTATACATTTCTGCTTTCTCATCCWTAGAACTACTAAGTTCTAATGCTAATGGGGTCTGTGAGAAAGTGTGGAGATAGTTAGGCCACATTTAACTTTTTCTACTMATTTTAAAAGAAAAAAGGAATTGCTTTTAAACAATCTGTAACCAGCTCCAGAGACACTCAATGGAAAGTGACTAGTATGTCTGARCCTCTTGATCAGAAGACACAAATGCTCCATGATACCATGCACACTTATACAGCCCCAATAAGAAGGATACTTTCTGGTGCATTTACATCCCTTTTTCTGTGATAGCCCAAATGGCTCCCTAGGAGAAAATAAAAAAAGAAGAGGCTTTTATTGCTTGTCCTTTATTGATAGGCAGTGGTATAACTCCACTATAAGAGAAGCATTAGAAAAAAAAAAAACAAAAACAAAACCAAAATCCAACCTTTGCCTATATTCTGAGCTTAGTCACTACCAGTTGACAATTCTTGGAATGAGGMTATCAGTGAAAATACAATCGGGACTTAGGAAGAGTATTCACACAGAACAGACAGAGAATTATAAATGGATTTCCCCTTCATTTTCCTGATCTCATTCTTCCACATTTGAATAACACATTTATTGTCTTCAGGGAGAACACTACAGTATATCAGCGCACAACTCAGGGGAGGACATGCTAACAATATTTAGCATGGCTCTTCAGGGAAAGAACTGAGGAGTGTTTCCTTTACTCAGTAAGATGAAACAGCTTCCCTAATCCTTACCAAAAAAATGGGGGGAAAAGTAATTTGTAAGGTGGTCGGTTTTTTGGTTTGGTTTGGTTTGGTTTGGTCTGGTTTTTTTCTCCCCCAATCCAGCATAATTTGAAGATATCTGGCAGGTTGACACAGAAACCAGGAATTTTAAACATCTTAAGCCACGATATACAGTAGTGCTGAATGAACTATGACTGAATGATTAATATTTTCCCTTCTCCTGTCACAATGCAKATTTTCCCTTCTTTTTGAAAGACTGACTGCAAAGTTAGCCTAGATTACAAAATACCTTTAAACAAGTACTGACATTTGAAAAAAAGGAAAACAAACTTATATTCTGACTAATAAACCCCCTATATTTTGACTGAACCCTAGTTTGGTCACAATTTCAATTGCACCATTATGGGAAAATATTGCTACACGATGATCTCTGTAAAGATTAAGAAGAAAACAACTGAAAGGTGAATTGYCTGTCAGTAATGTGATGATAACAGAAGCATTGTAGAGCCAGTGAAAACAATGAACTCTGGATACTAAGTGAAGACCGTTTGGCAAACTTTCATCTGGAGAGATTCAGAGTCTGCACAGAGTTGTCTCTGTGCAGGCTCAAAGAATAACCAGAAGGAATTAGTTCCTGATTCAGCCGGGCATTTAAGGACATGAATAGTCCCATTGAAATCAATGAGATTACTCACTCACTTGAAGTTAACCACATACTTAAGTATCTTTCTGGAGTGAATGCCTAATGAATGCCTACACTTGCAGAAGGGTTGTAGGAAACTGGTTTGCCAGAGAGACTGGCTACAAATCAGCTTTGTAATGTTTGTTTGGAAAGTCTGTCAGAACTTTCCCATGAATTTTTCTACCCTGCTGAACTGCCGGTATAGCTAGGGGCAAGTAGGTAAAACAGATAAAACAGTCCTTTGACCTGTTCTAAGAAGATTATGCTGTGGCATAGAGTAAGCTCTTCCTACCTTGCCTAGTGTGTCAAGAAAGCCAGTTGTTTTCCAGACTAGATTGTCTTGCATTTGCACCTTAATGATTGAGCTTATTACTGTAGCAAATGTTCCTCCTGGGAAGCACTTCTAAAATGAAATTAAAGTGSTGACTGATTTGCAAGATTTGCAAAATGTTATTCATGTGTTCTTTTTTTTTCAGAAATGCAAAAATACCCCACCAGCATTGTTCCAAAAGTTTGAAAGGAAGTATCTTGTCACTGTGAAAAATGAGTGCTCTCAGTTGAAAACAAAATGAAGCTAAAGGGGAATATCATACTACTAGTCTTACCTAAATTCAGTTAGGTAAATTAAAGAGAAAACAGTGTCCATGCTTTAGTGTTATGAAAATTAGAAACTCAAAAAAAACAGGTGAATCATTCAATTAAAATAATTTTAAACAATTTTAAAATGTAAACAGTGACTGCTTAGTATTGCTAAACAATGAACCTATACACAGAACAAAAGTCCTCCAAATTTCCAAGATGAGGCTAACTGTCCAAGAATTCTACATATAAAGTATAACATTTACAGAAAAAAAGAGAAGATATATATAGTATAATTTTTATACTATATATATCTTCTACTAATATAAGATATATATAGTATAATTTCCCTTACAGCCATCAGCCATATTTGAAGATGAGATATCTATAGCAGAGAACAGAATTTTTTCAAAATAAAAAGATAGTTCTTGATCAAGTTATGTGACTTAGRTACTCCAGGCTATATTCCAAACTGTATTTTGAACTTCCCTCATTATCAAGAAAAAGYGACAAACCTTTGTACCTTATTGCTCCATATAAAAAACTTATGCAATTCTTCTTCGTTTTTAAATTTATTTTTAATTTCTTTGTGGGAAAAGCTAGATTTTCTGACCTGCTATTKTGATGTTTTGACTGAAACAAAAGCAGAATACAGTGTTGGTGAATTAAGCAATTTTAAACCTTTAAACTTTGTCATTCATCACTTTTTGGSTMATAAACTTYYRTTTACTGTACTGGTTAACTCAAATRATCAGCTAGTAAAGCCTGGAGTGCAGTTCTGAGAGGGCAAGGTGGGTTGAGTAGTGGTCAGTTCTTCCTCTGCCAGAATTCCTTGTTTGAGTGTTAAAAGGCAGAGATTAAGCTTTCTAAGGTGAAAAAGGAAAGTAGCCTGGGACTAGAGATAGAAGAGACAAGCAAGCTGTGGCACTGTAAGTGTTTTGTGAAATTTTCCCCTATATGTCCAGAGAAAGCCTGTGTAAAGGAATGATGTCTCGTGAGTGTATGTATTCATGAGATCTGCAGGGGAGATAGAGTGGTCAGAGGAGATGCAATTGTTTTGCCAGTTCCTGTCTTTCATGACTGGTCTTGCTTTGTGATTTTGGTTCCTAACCAGCRTCTGAAACCTAAATGACAAACCGTSTTTTGACATTAGCTGTGGTATAATCCTTTCTCTCCTCTCTCTCCAGCTCCTGATCTTTCTCACTAAACASTCCTCTTTAATATCAGACAAACACCAACTTTAAGTTTCACATAAAATAACCTGGTGCTGATGGAAATGTGTGTTCCTTTTCCAGGCCTGGTTGTGAGAAAACCCAGCAAAGCAAGYTGAGGGTTTTTATCTGGCTTCTGTTCAATAACATGTCAAGTTTGTCAAAACTGTCTGACTGAAGCCCTTTATTATCACACAGTGGTGAAATGATTTGCCTGAAGGGGAAACAGAGCATTAATAAATTTAATGAATTGTACATTGTTCATGACAGTCTCTAATGGTACAGTCTTCAGTGTACTGTACATTCCAGATACCACCTCAGGTCTACTAATTAATAGTCATCAGTATAGAAGCACAAAACTCAATTTGGGATTTGTAGCACAAATCAGCCATTCCCAGGATGCCTCACTGAATGCATTTCCCAGGCTAGATCATAAGCCACCTAGTCTTAAAACRTGTCAATAGGTTGTGTTTACCTTGTCAGTGGTTTATCAGCCTGATGTCATGGCAAAACTGGCAATTCAGACTTTAAATATTCATGTCATAATGTCAAGATTAGCATCCACTTAGAAATGTATAGGAAACCAGACTTGTTTCTTTTWCTGCCCTAATTGCCATGGTAAATGATCTGAAATAGTAGATGTTGCCTTGTAAAGTCCTATACTATTTTTTAGCTCATYGAAAARAAAATAGTAAATCTGTCTTTCTGAATAATTTCAACATCTTTAAGAAATAACAACAAAGCTTTCAAAGCCTTGCTAGAATTTTGTTGGCCCAAATGAAAAAGGTAACAGAGCTGCAGCCCCCCTCCCTCCCTATAATTTACTGTATCCTGGATTTATTACATTATGGAAAAGGGAACTGCAAAAAAATCAATGAATTCATATTGGGCAGAAATGTAMGGAAACCTTGGTCCAGGATTGATTTCCGTAGTAAACTGCTTCAAGTTGATTTCCTACCATGGAAATTCAAATGCATACTAAARTATTTCAAGCATGCTTATTTAAAGRTACAGAAAGGCCAGCATTTTAGCAGAAAATCCAACTTCAAAGGCATAGTGTTAGCATTATTTGGTGAATRTCTTGGTGTTTCTAATTGCTAAACWCTTGGCAGCACACACAGAAAAAGAGAAGTAATTTGATTAAACCATAGATTACTATAGATACAATTTTTTTACCTTACCATTGTACAGGGTGGAAAAAAAACCACCCAAACAACCAAACTCAACCCCAAAAACTGCAGCCACCAAACACCTGCCCATAAGGAAGTTTCCACAAATACTGTTTCAAATTACCTTTGTTTTTAAGATCCACCTCTGGAAATCAATCAGATTGCAATWGTCTTCCAGGACCTTTGCTAGTGCATACTTAACGTGGATCAATGGCATAGTCTGTTTATTCAAATATTCTGTCTGTATTCAGTCACTTCCTCATCTGTGTGCTTCACTCCACCAAGAAACTGCTCTCTCTGGATAGCTTGTATTCTCTCTCTGAGATAAAAAGAAAGAAAAAAAAAAAGTCCTTATCCAGGGTAGCATTGTAAATTTTAATTCATTTCAGAGTAAAAAGTATAATGGYAATATTTTCATAACATTTTTGACGGTATCTTTCTCTTTTTTATGTGTTTCAGTGTGAAGGGTCATCAAAAAATCAGTCTTCCTCTTACAAGCTGAAACTCACCCAGCTTTCATCAGTGGCCAGAGTAATTTAAGCTACTGTAAGACAAATGAAACAATAAGACTGAAAACCCTAGGTTTACATTTTTTTTAAACATAATTACTATCTGAAAGCCTATCTCAACTCTGCCTTTCGTAATGACGGTGTGCTGAAGAACAATCAATTTTATGTGAAGRTTAAACAAGTTGGTAGCTTCCCATACAGCCCTGTGACTCATTCTGAAAATCTCTGTGCTGCTATCAGCRTGTTGAATACCAGAAAGAAAGTGACCCAGCAGTGACTCTGGGTAGCTTCATGGACTGAAGCAAATATTTACATTAATTCCGACAACAGGGAGGTGGGGTGGCACCATGAAAGCCATATTTGTYCCAAGAGTTATGTCACTGTTCCAAACACAGCTTCTCTGTGCAAAAAGCGAGGAGCATTTTAATTACTCCTCTCCTCCCCCCTCATCAAAATATTTTTAGGATGACTTGACTGTGCAAACTGTGACAGCCAGTTGTCAGGAACAAAGGGCACTGTATTTCTGAGAGAAAGAAATGGTCTGAGCAATCAAAATTCTCAGAAATGCACAAAAGGGGAAGAAGTTCTCCCTAATTTGATTACTTGTGATATCAACAAGGCAGTTAACTTTGACGAAAAAATTGGATTGTAAAGTATATACATATTGTGAAAGTCCTCTCATATTCACTGGAAAAGCCTGCCTTTTAGAAAAAAGTGGCTCTCAGAAAATGAGTAGGGGRAAAAAAATGAACTACTGTTAAATAGCTTTTTATATTCATGCACTACTTTAATATAACTGTAGCAGTTTCTCTTCAAACATTTGAACAGTTCCCTGRAAATCAGTATGTCTTAGGGATAGAATAAGCAATCTGGAAAGCCAGACTCCCAAGGCCAGGCTCATTTTTATTTTTCCTTGGTATAACAAGTGCTTTTAGGTAGCATTCAGTAAATTGAAAACGCAGAGGAAGTATTCAAATTTGTTTTCTATGTATAAAACATTTAGGCTGCCTTCTGCAAGCCTGGCCATAGGGTCAGATTTGTCCATAACATATTGAGATCCCATATTTTGATGCACACAGAACTGGGTGTAGAGATAACTACTCTGTTATTGTCTCTCTTCCTTCCTTTCCTAGAGAAATGTCTTGGTGGTTTCTTTTGTATTTTCCCCCCTAAAAAGGCAGCACTATTACTTTATTACAAATACTTCTTCATGCTGTACTGCATTTGCCTGATAAGATATATGCTATTGTTTAGACATTCATCTGGTAAGATGATGGGAACACKTCTATAGTAAAGCTTGAACAAAGAATTAACCAGAATTAAGATTAAGATTTTCTTCAACCTATCTGACAGATAGCATTTATTGTTCTCTTTCTGTAGTGTTGGTTCCTGGAAATTTACTTGGAATGTAAATAAAGTAGTATTTTTAGAGCCCAAAAGATATTTTCTTTAAAATGAAATTAGCAGAAATAGCCATGTTACCAGCAATAAATAGCTGAAGTTATAATTTCTAAATCTTAAATATTTTATTTCAGTATTTCATGCACTGTTTTAATGCTTTTAAAACTTTAACTATTTCTGAAAAGGCCTCACATAATGCCATCTGAAAAAAGTAAACTGTTYTTTATTCTTTTGGGATATATCATACATTGAAGATAAACAATCCCCAACAACATTGAAAAGAAATGCAGGGTACCTCAATACAGGTCTAACACAAAAATATTGTTACTTCTGTTGTGTACYTTGTTCTTTGAGTTCATAATTCAAAACTCATGATTTATTGTATTGTATTCTAACAATAACACTTAAAAAATCAAAGCAGCATCATTTCTAAATTTGAAAGGTTTTCATGGTCTTACAGTTTTCTAGAAGATGAGCAATAGAGTCATCATGTGAAAGGGTTTTAAAGTATTAAAATGTTTTATCTGTTAGCTATAAAATTTTGGACCCAGCAATGGTGACAAATTTGCTCAGGACAAGTGTTCATAGGTAAAAGCATTATTTCAAACCTTTGGGCTCAAGCTTGCTGCTCTCTCTCCAAAAGAATGTCAAAAAATGGTGGAAAAAATTTTTAAAACTGMTCAGAAATACCAACTTGGTTATTTACAGCCAGCTTAAAAAAAAACAAAAAAAGGAAAGAAAAATATRAAAAAAACCCTGCCAAGGAAGGAAGAACAACCCTTCCYCCYCYGCCCTAAACCAAATTTTTACTAGTATTTATTACCAGATATTTGTATCTTGTGGTCCCCTAACAGTAACTAAAAGACATATTTTATCAAACATCCTCCTTTTGAGATCCAGCCAACATAACCAAGCAAGATGATATCAGTTCAGAAGACCAGACATGTTTGCTGGAAGAGTAGGCTTTTCAAAGGACTTCATAAAGATTGCTTGCCCGATTGGTGGTATGCCATAGCATAGAAAATTCCATGGTGGGGGGAAAGAAATTGTTGTATTTTCATTCCAGACATACTTCGTAGGGAAATTTAATGTCTGGCCAATGGGAAGGTCAAGTGTAGGCAGCATGAATCTCTTTTAATTTATGTAAGAGAAAAGCTTCTGTTTGTTTCAGGGTAGGATGCTCTTGAACTGTTTCTACAGTCAATTCATAGGTATTCTGAGAAAGACAAACTTACTGTAAGTGTATTTAAAGCAAAACAAAGCCTCCTTTGCTGTAAGGTGATTGATGCTTTCTACTGATCTCATGTTTATTTGATATATGATAATTCTTTAAATCAAAGACACATCTTTAAGACTTGGTTCAGAAGTGTTGGCAAGATGAAAAATACTAGCACAGCTATTTTCGACAGTTTAGTAACTGTTCAAGACTATTAAACAAAACCTCCAGTTTCTCAGTYGATTACATAGGGTTATATGAGATGCAGCTACCAGACATTACTTCAGACTTCATCCACCTTGACTAACTAGTTCTCTTTTTCAAAGAGAAATGCAGAGAAAGATTTTTTTTTAAACTTCAAATTATTCAATAGCATTTYCAGCATTTTACCACTCCCTTCAAAAGTTAGAATTTGCTTTAAGAAGATACACCAGATTTCTGTATTTTCTAAGCCTCTTGTTTCTATCATAGGGTAATGGTAGTTTCCCTTCCAAAGGSAGAGATGCTTTTCTATCTTTGGTCTCCTAGTGCCATGTCTCCAGCCTCCTGATGGATGATTCAAGAGCTCCTGCTTGCTTGTTCATGAGCCAATGCAACTTTGAGATCAATACCAGACTTGGCAGCTGGCAGGTAGATTTCAAAGAATTTTCATTGCTCCTTTGAAAGTGCCCCAAAACGTCATGGACTGTCTTGGCAGAATCTTTAAAGTCCCAGTTTTCAGACGTGAAAATGTTAGGTTTTTTTTTTCCCCCCCTCCTTCAATAGTTTTTTTGTGGACCAGAGCACATCCATTTACTAGCTGGTTCCCATTGGCAGGAAACAATCATCTTAAAACAGAAAGTGTACTAAATTTACCTTATTTTTGGGTGTCCCTTATTGTCTCTGAATTACACAATTTACACAGCAGAATGTTTTTCAAAGACAAAACTTCTGTGGTATATAAATAGGAATGGACTGGATATTGCTTGTCACCTGTGATTTTACAAACTGTCTTGAAACTGTTTGCCATTCCTGAAAGCAAGCTAAGTCTCAAAAGAGCTAAGGGGACATAAAACGATACAGAATAAATAATAGTTACTATTTATCCATGCTTTTTTTTTTTTTATTCTGTTGCTTTTATCCATTTGAAACAGATATAGGTTTTGAATGTGCTTTCAGATACTTTACCCTATTATACTAAATTTTTTTTATTCTGGAAATCAGATAATAACTGAAAAGGAAGTCCATGCTGGAATGGGAGAGGGCATCCTGATTCCTTTATGCCACATAAAGATTTTGCAAGACCAAGGTCAATCAGGTAAAGAAGAAGCTSGGAAAAATATGTAAACTGTTTAAAAACAAAATAAACAAGCCAATAAGGATAGTTTTTTAATGATCATTGTCTAAGCAGTCAAGCTGTGKTTCATTTTTAAGTTATTTGATTAATTTTAGGAGATGATCAAGTTTCATGTCTGTCTTTAAGTGGCAAGCCAAGGGTATATCATTATCCTTTGACTATGAAATCCTGTTAATTCCAATTAGGAAATACAAGTTACTCCWAATATTTGAAGCTTTTATGTTTCAAAAATAAACACCAAGATGTTCTTGTTCTTAGACATCAGAAACACAACACCTGGAAACACTTGTTTCCTTCTAGCAGTTTTCTGACATCTTTGTTTTGGCACTTGTACTCTTTCTTCCAGTCAAAAGATACAGAGGAATAAAAGCTTCTAATCACATACAGCTCTTACTTTACCACTTCTAGTAATAGGCTTTTTGTTTCCCCAGCTTTGATTCCCATATAAATGGACTTCTAAATCATAATGTGATAAATCTCATTAAGTTACTTCTTATCCAGTGTTATGAGTAAATAGGTGACAGCTACAGCCTGCATTTTCCTTCAAGTAATTTCAGCATAGCTTGATATTTGAGAAGGTATGTTAAGAATATTCTTTTATTTTCTTCAGAGAGAAAAAAAAAATTATGTACTTGTTGGCCTTCTGCCCAAGAAACCAAAAGTTGGAGAAGACTGTATATTGCACATTCATACTTGATTTAAAGAGATTACACATCCTGATGTGCAACTTCCATGCCAAGCAATAAAACTAGAAAAACTTTCAAGAGAGTCATGCTTTTATATCAGGGGGTTAGTTCTGTTCCCTAGATTAAAATAACAGAAAATAATAAAATAAATTTTGAATTCCCAGTCAATATTCTACTTAACATCACCCTGAGAAGAAATTTTTGCCAAGATTTTTTCTTCAAACTTTATTCTTTTTTAAGCAGCAGTCATAAGCTGCAGTAGGAATTAAAATAAACCTTAGAAAAGGTAAATCAGCACAGCATTGCTGTTTGAGGGCTTGCCTCATTTTTCTTCAAGCTACCTGCAATAYCCAGGTTGATCCCAGAAGTAGAACTGAGAAGGCTCATTTTTGGYAACCAAATATTTCTTCACCATCTATCTGTTAAATAGTGATGACCAAAACAAAGTATGCATCTTGTTTTTTAATTCTGAGAGACACAAGCATGCTCTGTATTGAGAAGTGATGGAATTGGTCACAAAGCACAAATTACCACTTTCAATTTCTTGATTTTTTACCTTTTCTTCACACTTGATGTTGCTCAAGACTGGACAAGATGAATCTCTGGAAATGTGGCGTGGACTAGCAGAACCTTATTGGACTGTCTCAGAATGAACCAAAACCAYAGACATCAACTGCTGCATGCACTTGTATTCCTTCAGAACGTGTACAGTAGTGTTTTAAATGGGAGCCTGCCTTATATTTAGTAAACATGACTTTAGTGAGGGAATTTCATGCCTTCAGTGGCAATAAGAATACTGTCAAACTTGTTGAAACAGAACACTTTTAGATTATGTGTAAGTATCAACACACACACACACACACACACACACACACACACACACACACATATATATATATATATACATTCATCATCTTTTAAGAGTGTCTAGTTCTTTGAGTCTATTTTTTTTTCTTACTGTTGAAGGATAAAATCTTTGGGGGGAGTTGTTTCTTATGACTCTGAAGCACTTAAAATAAATATCTACCACCTAATCTGCACAAAAGCACGGACCAGGGCAGCCACAAAGCCAGAGATTACAAACAACAGTTACTGCTTTACTTCTCAACTACTTCCAATTTAACTAATTAGCTGCAGCTCTCAACTGCATCAGTAGGCACAAAAAAGTTAAGGCAAACTCTTACGTGTTAAAAAGGAAAGAAAAAGACAGCAGGGAAACACTGCTGAATTCAATTTAGAATCAGAATTTAACATCAAAATTACACAAGAGACAAGAAGAAATACAAAGTATTCTAAATTTTTCTGTGTGGTTTCTTTCATTTTCCACACAGCAAAGTTACRAATACTTTATATTCCAGATAAAGACATCTTAACAGAATCAAATTTCACTGGTTAGAAAAAACAAATTATTTTCTAGAGGTATTTCCAAGATTTAAGGCTCAATAAGAATAGTATATTTGGAAAGGCCAGACCTGGTAGTGAAGAAAATTTATGACAACATAAATTTATCAGAAGATATTTTATTGACAACAAATACAAAACTGTTCCTTTCATTCCCTGATGTTTCATTTTAATTATAAAGCTTTTCTTTCACTACTTTTACAGACTTGTAAATGCAGCATTGTAAAATATCAAAACAAAARAAATTGTGACAATAAATTAAGAAAATGTGAGGAGGAGGAAGAGGAGAAAAGCCCAACCCATAAAGGAGAAAATGAATKAGAAGCAATAGAAAAGTTATGCAATAGAATTGAAGTGTCATATTATATTCTCCTTCCAAGAGAACTTTTGGGGTTTTGCACAGGAAATAAAATAGCAGCAAAGAAAAAGGAAAAATACAAGTGCATTTGTGTCCACTARAACTTGTTCTTGTTAACCAAAACAGTAGTACTCATCAGAATCAATTTTGGGATGCTTATGCAGAGACTGAGAGTCCTCYATGACAGAAGAATCACTGAACTTGTCCATATCTGAAGGGGTTTGGTGACCAGGGACATCATCCACTAAGGTGTCCAAATAACTCCCCACTGATATTCCATCCAGTCCATCACTACAGTCTTGTAAACTGTTACAGCTGCCATGGAGAGATGTCTCCTGACTTTCTAGCAAGCTGCACAGGCTTCCACTCAAACTGCTGCCTCTGCTGGCAATGGCTTTCTCTTCAATCATCCACTTGATTGATTCAATGCTCTCATTGATRAGGAGGAGCTGGCGCATAAGCTTCACATCAGTGGCTCGGAGATTCACCTACAAGGCAAAAGTGATTTAAAAAAATTACTCTCTTCATAATCAAGCCGAAGAGAAGGCTTGAATGGGATTAAAGAAAACATACAACAAGAAATCTAGCTTTCATATCTAGGACAAATCTACTTCAGTAACTAGTAAAAAAAAGCCCACAAGCAAACAAATAAAAACCCCAAAAGATAGCTGTACTAATACTTTCAGTGAAGGTCAGGTGGGAACCTGGTCAGCCTCCCTAAGCACTCTATTTAACAGCACTGCTAGTCAGTAACAAGGCTTGTACACACACTGATACAACACTGTTTAGATGAGAAACACAGCTGCTATGACAACTCCTGGGGATAGCTTTCACTAATMAGAGAATCAAGTCACAAAGCCATTTCTATTTACCATTACTCTAAGCTACGTACAGCTACAGAAATCTAGGCATTCACCTCAAGTAATCCTTACCATGGCTACTTGGGCAACCTAAAATTTTCAGATGTGCATAATTTGGAAAAAAAGCTTGGGAATATTTAACTTTTACTCGCACTACTCCTGAGTGGACATGAAAACCTGCTATATAAATGTCTGAGAGTTGAAATATTTAGTTTATTGAAACTGTAACTTTCAGTTATTTAAACCCATATTGGATGAAGGTGGTGAAGTTCAGAGTTAACCATGCATTACAGACACGGACCAAGCACTTGCCACAGCTAACTAAATAAAAAGTGGACATTAAGAACAAACTCCTACTTTCTCACTTAGTTGTGGTGGTTGATGCAAAAACACAGAAACATTAATAGTAATGCACAGTGGAACATTACAGTGCTGTATTTCATAGATATATTTGAGTTAACCATCTTAATGTTTTCCTTATAAGCCTMTTTTTAAGTCACTTCAGCTGACAAATAAAAGTGAGACCTAAGGTTTATATTCATTGCTTCTTTCACTTCATCTGAAACATCACAGGTACTGGAAAAAATACCTGTGACCCTGTCTTATGTGCCATATTAAAAATTTGAAAGTCTTCACTCAAATGAAAAATAAAGAAAAAACAAGTAAGATCTATTATATCAGACAATAGATATTTTATACAATTCTCCAAGTACACAACTGTTGTACAGAAAAATAGCACCTGTATTATTCATACACAATGGACTGGAACAGAATCAGTATTCTCAGGAAGCAAAGACTGTATCTTGYTTTGCTAAGAGTATAATCTGAACATGATCCTTTCCATACTCAAATGCCATCTTCTCAGTGTCCCAAATTTCACTGAGCTGGTACAGTTGTTCAAAAATTATTTTAATGTATTTTTATTCTCTTAGATACTGCAGAAGRTTGTTGTGGATCCAGCTGGGACTCCTCCTAGCAGCTGGTATAGTTTTGTTCTCTGTGTCAGTAACCAAACCATGTTGGGAGCATTCCAGTGTTTCAGCTCTTGCTGAGCAGTGAGTGCAATTAAGGCCTTCTCTGTTTTTCACTCTGCACCCTCAGCAAGTAGACTAGGACTGAGAAAGATGTTTAGAGTGGACAGAGATGGGACAGTTGACTAGAATTCATCAAACAGGTATTTCTTGCCATACAATGTGGTGCCCAGCAACAAAACCTGTGCATCTATCTTTCCTATACAGCTGTTGCTTGGGGGCTGGCTTGGTCTACTGGTGGGAGATGGTGTGTCACTGACTTTGCATCACTTGTTCATTTAATTTATTTCCTTCATTTTTTAAACTGTCCTTATTCCAATCTAAGGTTTTCTCACTTTGTTCTTCTAATTCTCTCCCCTGACCCCACTGGAAGAGGGAAGGGGAGTGAGTGAGGASCTGGTGGGTGCTTAGTTACTGGTCAGGGACAACCTAATGCAAAGACACTTCAAGCTTTGCCAGTATAAGACTGCCTGTGTAAACTGTCATATGTATTCCCAGCTTCCTTCCCTAGTCAGTCCCCAGAATGACTTCTGAATTATTCCCAATCTTGTATCAAAGATGTAACACACTAACCTGGTATTGTGCAAAACAGCTCTACCTACCATTCACATTTTTAACACTACTGCCCATCTATCATTGTTTCAGGAGGGAGGTTATGGAAACAGATTGACCATTTTGTAGTTCTCCGGCTCAAGCCAATTCCTCTACTCTAACCAATAAATCACYATAAACCATTTGCTCAGCAACCAGGCTGTCATGAAAGCAGTAAATTACCCAACTTCTCAAATGCAACTACAGACTTCAGCAACTTGAATATAATCATGCTCAGAGRCAAGTTTCCCAAAAGGCTGATTTAGGAAATGTTTAACAGAACTAGCACCAACGTGACTCTAACAAAACCATCCCTTTTAGATAAAGTAGACATCCCGTATATTTCAGATTCACTTCACAAGAAATCACTTTTTTTCTCTAAATCCAGCAACAGCTTCAGCATTTTTGTGGAACAGCCTTACTGGAAGCAATTCTTTTACATTGCTGAGTACTAGAGTCATCATCCTCCTCCTAGCTACCATATCATTCCAAGTTTCCCATATCAAGAGTGAGCTTTTCCTAAAACAAATACTAAAAAGTAGTTTAACAAGTGTCATCTTCTTTAATATGGTTTACAAAATGTCAAAATGACATTTTTTGCCCTTTATGTGCTTTAGCACAGACACAATCACATTAGCTTTTACTCGCTTATGTAGCTCCAACCCATTTATCTTGGAAGTTGCTGGAGTATACAAGTTGGGAGTGTTTTTGGAGTAAACAAATCAGTCCAAGACAGTTCAGCTAACAGGACTAAACACAATAAAATCTCACTATGCTTGGCAGCTCCATTTGTTATGCACAGTGACAGGTACATTTCAGGAACAATCTAAACAGTGTATCTTAGCTAATAAAGGCTTTTTAGAACAGTTTTTGTATCTGTCCTTTGAGCTAAAACTAGAGCACAGAACCACCACAGGGAAAGTATGTTTTATTATGGATCAGTCCTCAGCAAAAACTTATGGTGTATAAAAAAAACTACAAGAGAGTAAAAACTAATTTTCTGTTACAGGTTAACTTCTGTATATTTTGCTTAGTTTTGCTCTTATATTTGCAATTGTGCTGATCACAGAAAKGATACTAAATGTTTAACATGAAGAGCTAGTCACAGTAAGAGAAAATAATGAAATTAACGTGACAGCATCTTTCAAGTAAGACATCCTGGTAGCATAAGTGCACAGATTAGCATTCAAACAGAACCAGAACTTTAATCTGGAAGGAATATCTGGACTAAACACCTGTCTGTGCCTCTACCATACTTGTTCTAACAGAATATTTCTTCCTTTCTTTTGGTCTTCTGTAATAATATGTACAACACTGTCACAATTTATTTAAGAAAACTGATATATATACAAACACTTTATATATAAAGAGCTTTTGTGTATGTACAGATGCAGAGAGACACACAAATATTCATATTTTTCTATGTAATTCATTGTTTTTGAGGAAGAACTTGACTAGGTAATTGCTTTTAGAATGAAACTCTTAATGACCAGGACTGCTAACAAGGACAATTATTGCTTCCTCTCACCCAAAGTAGTGCATGAGCTGTCCCTAGCCTGATCACCTAGCTTTCGGRTGAAAGTCTAACATGTAGTCACCATTTGAGCAAAATGGCCTTGCTGCTGCATGTTCTGCAGRCATAGCTTCCAGTCAGCTCCAAACACAGTGGGTCACTTTGCCCTCCAGAAATGGCAAAGCTAAAATGTCTGTTAAATAGACCCTTCTAATCTGCAAAAGCTATTTGGAACTCTAATTTCTTCCTCCAGATGACTTTCTTTTAAATTCCCGGATCCACATCTTGCCTCTTCTAACTACAGGAACTCTGCAGGAATATTAATGGCAACCATAAATTTTTGAGGAAAGATATCCCTAATTTTAATTAAATTATTTCAGTTTCATTTTTTTCTCAACATTTTTATGTTCTGTGCTGTGAAGAGTATAGTAGTAAAAGGTAAAGAAGTGAGTTACCTAAATAATAAGGTTTTTTTTTCAGGATATGTCTTTTAACCAGAGCACAGTGAAGTAAGTCCTTACAACAGACAAAACCTTACACTTACAACTTAATGGATTCAGGGAGCTACTTAAGTCACTCAGATCAGAAGCTCTGCTCCGCAAAGAATCTCAAGATGAATCTAGGGTTGGCTGCTGTGTTCTAGAACATCTTGAGTTTGGACAGAAATTCCCTAAGTGTCCAAACTCAAATTTGGATGGAAACAGTGGAAGTGGATGGAAACAGTAGCAAAGTATAGTAGCCCCAACGAAGCCCCACAGAGGTTCAGTCCTGGGGAGTCTTGCAGAAGGTAACAAACGTGAGGAAAGGTTAGATGAAACTAACTGCAGTTAACTCCATCTGTTGCTAAACACTACCATACCAATCTCTATCACATTTTTTGCAAACARAATTTCAAACCAGTAGAACTTTTCTATACCAAACAGGTGTGCATGACCACTATGGTTCAGGAGTATTAATGCTACTATTGTTTCCATTTCCTAGGATGAGTCAGAGATAGCTTTCCATCTTCCTATTCAATCTCTTCTATTTCCCRTATCATTCAGGATGAAGAGCTTGCCAGCTATGCCTACCTCCCCTTTCACTTTTAAAAGGGAAATTACCTCAGCTTCTCATAAAACAGTAAATCCCATCAATTAATTTGAGATGCAATTAAAAAAAATCTAACAATAAATGTCAAAATAATATTTTGTTTTGCATTCTCTTCTTCAAAAAAGCTAATGTTATTCCACTTTCTTCTGCTGTTACTTTTACTATTACAAATACTGAATAACAAGTTTTAAAGTAACTAAGGAAATTAATTTATGAGGCAAAAGATGAGGGTGACGAAAATAAAACAGCGGTTGACAATTCCTCAAGTCTTATCAAGATACAAATATAGTAAGGAGATACGTAAGGATAAAAAAATGGTCAATAAAACTTCATTGACTAATTCTGTGAGACCATAACAAGCTAAAACACCATAAGCAACTTCTTCAAAATCCAAAATTCAGAATATGTCATTTCAAGCATTATTTAACTGGAGTCACCCACCTAACATGTTTACAACAGGGAAAAGTCTGGTGACACAGACAGGATTTGTTTATTAAGCATGAAGCATGCYATTTGAAGGTGAGCAAGCTCAAAGAGATACTACAACAGCTTCTCAACACCAGTGAGTAAAAGAGATGCTCCTTTTTTCCCCATTTAACATGTCAGGATAAAAAACCAAAACACAAATAACAGATAATGTCTGCTCCTTTAACACACAGGATGATTAATAAGCTGTGCAGGAGCTACATCCTACTTAAATTAAAATATATGCAAGTACACGTCTTTAAACTTCTTGTCTTCTTCTAAATTCTACCACTGATTCAAGGTGTTTGCATTGGTTTCTTCATATAATTATGCTGCTTTAAGCAATGGTATTTCAGGATCAAGATGACAAAAACTAAATTGCCTAGGCTGACTTCTGAATTTTAACTTCTCCTGAATTTGAATTTCCTRTTAAAAATCAGGGAGTTTTATGTGACAAAGAGTAAGAAGACAAGCTTGCTGTCATCAACTGGAAGGCATCTTCTATGCACTGGTGGAACAGTTACTGTTGTGGGAATGCGCCACATGCACTCCACAGCAAAGCCAACTAAATGTGGTAAACTTACACACCACAATAATTCCAGCTAACCCAACCAACCTGACTGAAACTCTGTATGAGCTCTCTTCAAACAATGGACCAAAGCCTGGCAGAGAATGAGACTGTCAGAGTTGAAGCAGGTGCTTCAATGTTCATCATTATGTCTTGGGTCTCTCCCTGTGATTCACCTCACACTGATTTAGCAAAATTAAATTTCAGTCAACAGTCATAAATGTAGACCAACAGCTTTTTCTGCCTCTGGTTCCTTTCAGCAGAGACTTACTTGGAGTTATAATGTATTGCTGCATCGTTTTCCCATTTATTCTCTCCTGTTTTTACRCTTGTGGTAAGCTTCAGACAATGAGGGAGCACATACAAAAGGTACAAATATACACAAAAGCTAAATTTATGAAATCTAGTGTTGATTTGTAGTTATGGCTTGCTGATCTACTGTCTATTGGCAAAGTGAGCAAATTACACTGACTCAGCTGTACTTCACAATGAGTTGCAATAAAAACACTATGACAAACCAATAGTTTTGATCCCTTAATCTTTGACTTCTTCTGCAAGACTGTTTATGCTCTTGCATGTTTTGAAGACTCCAAAATTGTTAAAACCCTCATACTGGATTTTTTAGGTAGCATTTGTTACTATCACTGGACCCCCAGCTGCTCATAGGGGGAGTAGTCATTGGGTTTTCAGTTTCTGTCTGCACCCTTTGCTKCTTTAAACAGAGGCTCTAGCCTAGKCACTGTCCTGCTTCAAGTTCCACCATTTCCACTGCAATCCTTCACCRAGTCCTTGCAATAAATATTTCCCCACGTTTGTCTGTAAAGTTTGGCAGTCACATAACMCAGTTTTGAGCACAGTGACTTTTAAATAGGAAGGAGGAAGAGAGACCTTGTGATTCCACATCAGCYACATAAGGATTTTACTGTAAGGAGAGCTTAACAACCCATTAGCTAAAGCAAGGAAGTGGGCAGGGCAGGTCTGAGCCACTGCCAGAATAATGTAGAATACACCAGAATGATTAGGAATCAGAGCAACTTCATGAGACAGCAAGTTAGTTCAGTAGGCAAACAGAGCAAATAGCTCAGTGAGCAAGTCCAAGGACATTTCTTGCAAATATATGAACAAATTATGCTAATATGGTTATCATATGATACAGGAAATTACAGTATTGACAATTTACATTTCTCTTGTAACACCCTATTACAATATTTTAATTTCATGCACACTAATTGTTTCCCTTATACTCGACAGGAAAATACATACTACCAAGTTGTGCAATTGTTTAGTCATATTATCTCTGAAAAAAAAACCCTAAAAAGTGAATCTCAAGGCCTTTATTCACTGCCTTGAAATATGCAGGGTCCTTGTCTGGAGTAGGTGTGGGGAATATGTGTGGGCACCTTGCCAAGTGTATTCATAATTTTGATAATAMAATATCAATTATTATGATGAATCATCTAATCAGTAGGGTACATTTTTTTCTTTTAACAGTATACTGTTTGAGGTATCTTGTATGCGTAAATGTAATAAAAAATTCCCAGGGGGGAAAGYATATTTTTATTTGTTTGTTTTAGTTTTTTGGCCATCTCTTTATTCTATTGTGAAAAAGAAGGAACTATTTAAGTATCCCCTAAGTAGATATGATGATGATCATCAAAAATAAACATGACGTACAACTGAGAGCAAATAGAAGGAAAAAAGAAGTTAATTAGTTAGGTTCTTATTTTCTCACCTCCTGTCCAAGTAAAAGAAATGTTAAATAAGCTCTTTAAATGAATGGAAGTACCACAGAAAAAGCAGAGAAACATCCAGTATCAGAAGGATGAAAAATGTAAAAGGAAAATCCTGACTCTTTTTAGTTTAATTGAATTAGCATGAAAGGGAGCAGTGACAAAATGTAGGGATTTACAAAGAGGAAAAACTTTGAATGCTGCTGGAAGGTTTTACTGAATGCTTCTAAATATCTCATACTACTGTCATAAAAGCATCATCCGACCTTAGAAATGTATCTACTGTGACAAAGGTGAACATGTCCAGAACAATCCATAATATGGACCCACATTTGTTGACAGACAAGATAACTCCACTCCAAACATTTGGGTCAATATGGAGCTGTACATTTGGCTGTRGGTGTCAGAAAGTGTTACAGCAGATGGACCATCACAGCATCATTATAAAGTGATCTGGACACCAGCCACAATGYTGATGTACAATGCACAAAGTCTTCTGACCAACATGAGACAGCACTGGCTCCCAAGAACATGTCTATTTTTTTTTYCCCATTGGATTTTGGTCTCTGCATTATTTATGTTTGTCTTGACCAAAACATATTCTTAGAAACACTATGGAAAAACTGAAAAAATATAATAACCACTCCATAGCTGTTCATCCCTTTAAAATGAATTAATTTCAATGCTGGCACTGTGGAACTATACTCAAAAGCATACAAGTAAAATAAAAGAAGATAATGGGGTTTGCTTACAGGTATACCCAAAGTTTGAAAATACTGCCTTTATAGAGATAACAGCAAACTTTTWAAACATTTCAAAATGTAAAAGAAAGGGAAAAACCCAAATCTGACAAAAACCTCACCAAAACACCCACCTTATTTCATTAAATCCCTGAGACACAATAATAGTAATGCTGGGGAGAAATCTGAACTATCTTGAAATTCAAGTCTGCTTTCACAATACCACTGGAGAGACACATACAATTAAAAAAAAAAAAAAAAAAAAAAAGGAGATCTTTTCTGAATCTCCCCAGAATTCAAAACAAAATTCTGTTTGAAACAATTCTTTATTCCTGGAGATGGGGTATATCCTATTGAAACACATTTTTAATCTAACTATCAAGTATCTAGGTAAAGGCAACATGCAATCCTATTTATTGAAGGTTTATCTGGGTAAGAATAAAAAACAACTTCAAGACAGCCTTGATATCATAAATGATCACATGTGCTCCTATGAATGCTTTAGTAGTCCTAGAAACTAATTTGCTGATCACTGGGATTTTTCCCCAATTAAAACATTATGAACATTATGYTTCATACTAAATTTTTGAATAAAAATGAGTCAGTATCTTAAAAAATAAGGAGTTTGGTTTTGTTTTCTTTATGTCAATTTTGTGACATATTTGAAATTCCATGTCTTTCAAATTCAGCTTCATTTTTCTTTTTAATGCAAAACATCCAAATCTCCTCAGTGCTGTAAACACCATTCTCCTAAAATATGGTCCCTACATAGTCTTCACATCTCCCTGAAAGCACTAGCAAGTTTTATATCTTTCAGATAACATCAAGTTGCCTACTTTGAGTCTTTTGAACAAAAACATCTTTTCAAACTTCCTGGTATCTGTAAAAAAGTTAAGTAGTTTTGTTCTTTCTCAAGCACTAATAAGGGACCAAACAGCTAGCACCTCACCTGCATCTGGGACCTACAGATCAAAAATCTAGGAGCAAGCAACAGGCTACAATCAGCCAAGCAGGCTGTTGAGAACTGCACCAGTGTAACTTTTGAGCCCTTTTGGCCCCTTTTGGTTCAAAAACCCACAGACCCCTTTGTTTCCTACAGAACACACACCACAGCAATTAATTCTAGAGGTCACAAGGCACGATTATCAATGCAAATTAACAATCAAACAAAGACACATCCTATGCTTCCAGCAAGGATGTGAGAAGGTAGTAAGAGTAACCAGTCATGAACTATAAACTTCAAGGCAAAACCAGGCACTCTAGTTAACATTTTCTTCCCACGTTATTTGATTCCTTCTCTSATCAATAACTATTATCCACACCATATAGTGCAGTTCTCAGCTTCTACACCACTCTAGCTAATGTTATATTGCTCTTTTTATACTCTAAACCTGTTCTTAGCAAAGCTTTCYACATAGCAAAGCACTGGGGCATTGTGGTGTGATTCTACTTCAGCACATTATGTAAACCAATGCAGTCATCAGATGTATGAGTAGATTTAGAAGGAATCAAGGTAATTGCTTRTATTTCCCATTTCTTCTACTAACTACTAAACTAGATGGAGAGCAAAAATAAGGTGCAAGACTTGCAAAACATGGCTAGGAAAAGACAAATACAGCCTTTGCRAATAATCAAAGATAAGCTGGGAAAAGAGAGAACTAGTCAAGGAAAACAGTAGATTTGGACTAGAGAAGTTTGGTTGTTTTTGAAAAGAGCTGGTAACAGCTCTTCTTTTGAAGTGATTTTGTTGCTAAACTTCACCAGAGTACAAATTAATAAAAATGAAGGAGAGAAACTACAAATTATTAAGGATCATAGTGTTGCTTTGGTTGCATTTTCTTTCTTGTCTGAAATGGGTGGACTGATGCTCTGCACTGGTGAATGCCTAAATAGCTTTATGAAGTTACCATCACATGGGTACCTCATCTGGCTGTGGGGAAAACAGCAACCGTGCCTTCACTGCCCTGCCTCAGCACAGCAACCAATGGCAGGTGCTAATGAAGGAGGATGTAAATTCCACAGGCCTTTGAAGAACATCGCTGTTGCTTTGGTATGCTAGTAGTACTGCTCTTCTCTTGCAAAGAGGCTTTCTCCTCTCTCTGCTGTAGCAGGATTTACACTTTTCTCCTACAAACCTGTAACCCTAGAACCTTGCCACACAACACCACTTGAAATAAAACTATTTCAGTGCACTGCACAATTCTGCCAAGACGTGTGGACAAGCCATTAACATTCATAGTAGTTGAAATAGCCCTGTGAAGGTAAAATGTAGTTGACATCACATAATAGGAAAAATCCTGTAAAATTATCATTCTGGCTTCGTATTTGCTCCTGTCATAGCTGTATAGTTTTGAGAAGACTAGAAAAACAGTGTAAAGTTTACAATGACTCCTTGAATGACTTCTCCAARTTGTCATGTTTTTGTGTAGACCTACCTAAACCCCCCATTAGAAGAAAACCTTCTTGCCCATGGTAAGGATTTTTCAACACCAAAACCAACATAAACCCATACATTGCCACTGTTCTATTATTAAGTATTTTGTTCTTAACATGCACCATTTGCCTTTGACAAACAAAGAAAATGGTCCGTATTAGCTGCCAAACTCCACCCTTTCAATGTCTCCAGAACAGGCCTCCTCCAGGCACTCTTAATAAAGATACATATTAATCTCACTCCAAGAAGAACACTATATATTCAGAATCAGAGAATCATAGAGAGTTGGGGTTGGAAAGGACCTCTGAAGATCCTCTAAACCCACATTACTGCTATGGCAAGCTGAATAGGATTGAGTCCGGGCAGGTTCAAAAAATTTCCAGAGGTAAGACTCCACAACCTCTCTAGGCACCCTCAAAGAAAAAAGCTTTTTCTTATTTTTGGATGGAATCTCCTGTATTTCAGTTTGTGCTCATTATCYCTTGTCCTGTCACTGGGCACCACTGAAAAGAGTCTGGTTCCGTCTTCTTGACAGCCACTCTTAAGGTATTTTTACACATTCATAAAATCCCTGTTCAGCTGTCTCTTCTCCAGGCCAAACCGGCCCAGTTTCTTCAGCCTTCCCTCATAAGAGAGAAGATGCTCCAGACCCCTACASATCTTTATAGCCCCTGCTGGACCAGCTCGCCAGTAGTTGCTTGTCTTAAACTGGAAAGAACAAAATGGATCCCCAAACAGCACTCCAGATATGGCTGCACCAGGGCTGAGTAGATGTACACTGTGCACATAATTTTCACTAGTTTTCTAAAGAGGTGGCTAAACAACACAGATCCTATTCCTCTTTCCACAGAAATGCTTCATAGGTTCCTCCTCGGTGTCAGGACTGTTTTTTTTTCTAGTAACTTATAATTATTGGAAGGATCAAGGTCTGAGTCTGAAGTTTTTAAATTAAAAAGTCTTTTAAACTGAATGTTAAGAAAGTCATGTCCATTGTTTGCTGTATCCCATAAGCAAGTGTCTGAGCTAACAAAAGCTGTGCAACTATCTCAATACAACACTTCTGTAAACCWATGGAAACTCTGCAGGAAGACAGGAAAAAAATTACAAAGCAACCAAGCTGTTCTGCTTTTGCTTCTAACTTGGGGTAAAAACGTGTGAGACACTTTTGGAGACACTTGTTGCATTATAGTTCTTGGATGTGTTTCCTTCTGTACCTATAGAGAGGCAGATTTCATAGCCAAACCAGATGCAGTATAATGGCTCTTTTTCTGGAAGCATTGGAGTCATGAATGCAGCTGATATCTCACAGCAGAGAACAAAATCACAAATTATGCCAGAATCTGAAACCCCCTGTAGTTACATACTAATTTGCCATTGCTTTAAAGTCACTAAATGTTTTCACTTCATCTGGCACTGTACCCAGCAGGGCCATAAAGCAYTGAGAGGAGTTCATTGCACAGCATGGCAAATGAAACATTCGGATAACTTCTCTGGCAGCTTAGCTAGTTTGTATTTAAAATTAATTAAGGAATGTGCCATATCATTCCCTGGACAAACTGTAAGTGTTAAGAAAGGCTAGGTTGGTGGGGAAAGACAAGGATTGGATTGCTGAGGCCAAGGTTGCATTGGTGTGCCAGTATGCTCTTCTCCATGTTTATGGAAGCTCTACGTGTGTTTGCATATCCTAACAAAACGTTGTAGCTGACTCTACATACTTATATACCCAACATATATATATGCTCTAGAGTCCTTCCTTATCTTCTTTYATGGAAGAAAACTCCTTGAGAGTTACTTCAAAGGGGGGCATCCTCAGACACATTTTATTCCACACACTCTCATCTGCAGCAGGCACCAGAGGGATGCAGCACTGAAACACAGAACAAGTGACCTGGGAAATAGGTAACTGTCCCAATATCCTCTAGATTTGAAAAAACCTGAAAGCTTAAACTACATTGTTTATATCTTTCAAAGATATAAATACAAGGCGGCTTATGGACCCTCTGGATGTGTTTTGGTCTCTCATTTTGGTCACTTTTCTCCTACACACTCATTTTGGTCACCCTCCACATTAGGGCTGCTTCCAGTGCCTACCATGAACACGTCCACTACAGGAAAAAGCCTATAATTAGAAGCCACATTTATGGGAGTGAGGTGAAATAATGAAGGCTGTAAGTCTGTCTTCACAACAAAGAAGTTTTATTATCGGATTGTCTGTAATTCAGAGTTATTCATCTTTACAAACAGTAAACTGAGAGCCAGCTTTTGGAACTGCTTACATATAGTAAGTATAACTTCCATGTTTATAAATACAAGTTAAATCCATCAGAGAAATTGCACTCAATTTAATTGAAGTCCAATTGCTTTTCAACACATCAGATCCTCCGTCTTTTTACTCCTGTAACTTTGTCTTCATTTGTTACAGATTCCAGCAACCAGCCKCAATTCCAGGACATGGACAGAAATGAAACACATAGAAAATAAACACACCCACCGTGGAAAGTTTACTAGGTTTTGACTTTGAGGGTAGAGAACAGACAAATAATATAGTAACCTTTAAAACATGAATTGAAAATGCATTCTTTTTCTTTTACTATTTACTATTAAGAAAAAAGAAAGTATTGAAGAGTAGAAATGCACTTGCTGGCCATCACCTCTGCCTAATATATATATTTGGTATTGTGCATTTCAAGTTTTTCCTGCTCATATACAAAAAGTGATTTTAAATGGTTGTTGTCATAAGTAACCACATAAAAGAAAGTGCCCACACAAAAGTAGCATGATCAAAGGGCTGGAAAATCTGCYATATGAGGTGACTTAAGGAGTTAGGTCTTTTCTCCCTAGAGAAGTCTTGGGGATAGGGATATCTCCTCACAGCATTCCAATAATTTGGGCTGATACAAAGAGGACCAGGAAAGGTTTCATCTTAATACAAGCTCAATTTTTTTCAGTGAAGGCAAGCAATCATGAGAACAATCTCCCCAGTTACATGGCTGAGGTTTTCAAGATGGACAGGGTGCTTGACAATGTCACCCAGACTCTCTTTCCTTTYAAAGGTGAAATCAGATGTCTTCTGAAGTCCTTTAAGGAATAGCCCTTCARCACCAGGCCATTCTATGAAAATCATGCTATTATGCTGATTTCAACAGAAAGGTTATAATCTGTTTGCTAAAAGTTATCATAAACTGTACAACTCTGTGCAGAAGTGGTTCAAAATTCACATAGTTTCATTACAAATTGTCAGGAATCAGACTTCAAAAATCAACTTTAATGATTCTTCTCCTCTTGAAAAAGTAAACCAGGAAGGAATAATTAAATTATAATATATATTCTCTGAARTAAATGCTGGCAAAAGTCCTACAGTACATGGGCAGTCTGACTGGAAGTYTTGGCTGTAGTATCCCTGACGCTGTTGTGATGATTCACACCAGATGGATGCATGTGTACCGAAGTATCTCACACTGATGCTGCTCAGTCAGGTACCAGCAATGTTTTATGGGCTCTTGGCCATGCAGCAGCTAGTAATGTAAGCACATATTCATATGGACTTCCTGGGGACTTAAACCCTTCAGCAGCTGCTAGAGCTGAGTAAGAACAGACAKTAAGTTCTGAGTGAGTACAACAACAAGATGTTCCACAATTAAATCCTTCTGCCAGGCACTGAGTGAGATTTGCCAGTCAAAACATATGTTTAAATATGCATTAATTTAAATAACCTTGTTCACCTCATCCTTCCAGAGATGATCTGAAAAGATGGAAAACTTGGCAAAATTCTGGCTCTATAAGTAGCAAATTTTTCCTTATTAAACTTATTTTCCATAAGGATTAATCTACAACTCCATTKTAACATGAGCAACTGTTATGAACACTGCCCAATCTGCATTATATGAAAAAATTACAAACTCCTCTACTACATCATGCCAACTGGAGGGYATGGAGAGAACTTGCTAGCAAGATTACAGGATTAACCCCTTTTTCAGTCAACTTCAGGACTTGGGGAAATTATTTCTATTTCYATATGCCTTCTTTGTACGTCTAAGAGCCTCACTTTAGGGACTCATTGAATAACGGCTCATTAAGAAACAAAAGTTAATCAAACTCTCCTGCAAAGGTTTGAGGCTTAGCCACTAGTAATTTTATATTTAAGATTTTATCTTTGGTCAAGTGTTTAACCAAAAATTATACGTAATCTAATCGAAAACCAGCATCTTAAACACAGCTTTGCATTGCTGACTGGGCACACTGAAGCCAGATCTTGGCTTCAGTTAAGACAACTGATGTTATCATACAAAACAGTAAATGTAGCAGCCTCTACCGACAGCATGTTAAGGAGATATTTCAAGTCAAAGTTGTAGACTTCCTAAAATCAGTCCTTCAAAGCAACTAACAAATGCAGATCCCCTGCAAGCATGGATCTAACAAATCGAAGCAAATATGAATTTTGTCAGACTCTTTAGATCTGGTAGACTAGGGTTACAACAGCTCAGCCTTCGAACCTGAAACTTCATTACTGTGCTAGGGACAGTTAAAAAAAACCAAACTCAAAACCAATAAGAAAAGCATAATAAAAACAAGACAAACCAACCATTGAAAACATCAAGGAGGACTGCCATTATAATGATCACATTTGCCTTAATTCCAGTCTTATTTTGTCAGGGATCRATGTTAATTGCCTTTAAAAAATAGTTACGCTAAAATTAAACTAGGAGAACAAAGGATAAGAAAACTCAGCTAACAAGTTAGCATAAGAATATGCCTCTACCTCAAATGGCTTTAGCCTAAATCTGGAATGCTCAGCTCCTTGGAAATATGATTGTTTCAATTACTTTATCCTTCACCTGCTGCATTCARTATACCCAGCTGGATGTTCAGATTCAACARCAAAATTTGATTCTCAACAGTGTTCACTGGAAGGAATCTCAATGAAAGTCCCAACRTCACCATCCACCCCTCACTTTCAAGATACAACTTATCTTTTCTGCCTTAAATATTTTTATGTAATGCTTTTTTAAAATTGTTTTTTATTATTGTATGTAGTGCAGTAATGTTTATATTTTTAGCTTTCAAAGAGGCATTAAAGAGTTGATTTTGGAAATGTTTGAATTAAAAGGAAAAACCCCATCCAGTCTCTTTCTTTGACTGCTAAAGAAAACCTCCCTTTGAGTAATCCCAGAACTTGTGAAGGAGAAATGATGCTCTAGAAGCAGTATCATTTCAGGCTGCAGAATRAGCCTCACAAGATTATTTCACTGCAGCAAAGGTGTTATGTGTTGAATGGTGACCTCAGGAGCACGGGTACACTAGAAAAAAGGCTGCAGCTATAAAGGTTTATGATCAACTCCCCAACAGAGTGCCCCACCTAGAAGACCACAGGAAGAAAGATCTGAACAGTAATACCCTGACAAATTTCATACTGAATCAAGGGTCAGATAGCGGGAGGTATTAATTGCACCAGAGTTTGACCACAGCACAGTATTTTGACTCACGCTGGCAATTACATCTTGCTTCTTCTCTAATTTATGGCCTTTTAACTCAAGGCTTTTCAGGATCCAATGTGGTCTCCACCATGGCCTTCATGGGAAAATGAASGATTAGAAAAGGGAAGTAAACCTGGCCAATCAGGTATTTCAAGAACCATACTCTGTGTGCTTTGCTTGATTCCAGTGACCATTAGCAAAATCAGGTTTGAGGTAAAAAGAGCCCTTTTGAACAACAAAAGAATCTGAAGGAAGAGAAAGGGAAAGCCTCAAGTCCTTCATCCAGATGGACCACTGGAATACACTGGAATAAACCTGACCTATTTGTCAGGTACTGCAGCTCATAGTCAAACCCAGCATTTCCAAGTCAAATATTGTCTTTTTTTATATACCACTAGAAAAGAAGAACCTGAATAACCTTGTTTGTTTGTCTCAAGTCTGGAACAAGTGAGTAAAAAAGCAGAGGTAGGTCCATCCAAAATTCAGTGAGTGGGCTGTAGAAACTGCCATCATACTACAACTAGAAAAAGAAAGCTTGATGGATGACACTTGGTTTGCTAAACTTTAGTCTTTTTCTTTTTTTCCATGTTCTTACTGCAGCAGCTATAGACTACTTTTGAACATATCCAAAACCTCCTATGCCTTGCAGCAAAGCCAAAGAATAATGCATTAGAACAAGGTATGAAAAAAGAAAATAGAGGTTTTGGGTCCATTTTAGAAATTATATGCAGTAAAAAAAAGGAAAGAAGCATAGAAAGGCACCACAATTTTTACCTGATATCATTTTTAAACTTACAAAATATGTCCACACAGACAGAAAACCGCAGAGGGGAAAGTGACAGATTAAGAAACTGAAAGATTGAGGAAAATCCTGAAGATGCCAGARACTAGAGAAAAATATCCAGGAAGGTAGTTCACTTTCACACTCTGGATTACAGAAGACAGTTGAGAGTATGAAAGAAGTATAGACAGGGCACCAATACCATTAGTAATTGTAATGGTGGTTTAATGGGCATGTACAGACCAGAAGTCRAATGGGAAGAACATTGTAACTTAAACTCCTCTTACTCATCATGAGAAATTAGCTCRGATAAGAAAAGTCAGTCAGTTATTGGAGTGACAAAGAACAGRGGAGGTCAAAGCTTTTGGGACTAAAACATGTTTGTGCTGAGGGCAGTGAGAGAAAAGAGAGAAACTAGATGGTGCAAGGAAGAACAGGCAAAAGACAGACTGTGACATGACATTTGCAAGTGTGAAGTAGCTGAAGAGACCAACTTGAAAGGAAAAGGCGATATGGGCAATTCCCTCAGGTCTCCTCTCTTAACAGGCACAGTTGTCTTGACATGTTACAGTTGTGCCAAAAGTTCTGGCTACCTTATTTGCTTCCTTTGCAGTCTAACATCCGATACATTATAAGCCACCTGCAGGTCATTGTACTACCACTGTGCAAGCTTAAAATTAAAAAAAAAAACTTTAGATAAGCAGACAGTGTGYTACTCATTATTAAAACTGGAATTCCCAGTGATCTTTACCCTAAAATCATAGGATAGCTTCGGTTGGAAGGAAAATTAAARATCATCTAGTTCCAACCTCCCTGACATGGGCAGGGACCCCKTCCAAATGACAAGCACAAAGGCACCCACAATGTCTCTGGGCAACCTGTTCCAGTGCCCCATCACCCTCTGACTAAACAACTCCTTCCCAACATCTCTGAATCTATCCTMTTCCARTTTAACGCTGTTCCCMCTCATCCTGTTACTCCATGATGTTGTCACAAGYCCCTCTCTCTAGCTTTCTTGTTTGGCCTGGTCTAGGTACTGAAAGGTGGCTAAAAGATCKCCACAGAATACACTCATAGTTTGAYTAAATAATATRAGGCCATACAACAGCAAGTGTAATTTGAAAGATACACCTCAAAACTAGCATTACCATCCTGGCTATTAACTCTCATAATATCTCTTCTCTTCCCCTTTTTGCCCAACGCTTCTTCTTTAAAAAACTTTACAAACCCACACATCTCCGTACCTATATGTAGCACTGTAGAGGGACTTGCCGTATGGCATTGCACTCATTCACACAGAACGATATTGATTTATTTGCTGTAAATGGCYGAGTTCCAAGATTGTTGCATAAAGTTATCTCAACACTTTGCCATAAAAATCTCCATCTCAACCCCATCAAATTCCATCCCATTTTCCATATAAGCTTAGTGGCAGGAGCTATGGAAAAAACTGCTACTAAAAAGTAGTTTTTGGAACTCGCATAACAAACACTAATAAAAATTAAAGCTATCTATGCTCACGTATCTGAGGTGCCCAGCATTTTCAAGTTCRTATCTGCTGAGTGTTCACTAATCACTCGATCACTTGCTTGCAAAGAGTTTACTTTTGGTTTGTCTTGTTAAAAGTTAAGCGCGTTGCATGGCATCATTTTATGACAAAATAAATTTATTGAGATGGTGGCATACAAAGTAGGACAAGCACCTGCACTAAGACAGTAAACAAGACAGAGGATCTGAACTACGTACATAGTAGATCATCACAGATCACTGGCAAAAGAAAATGCACCATTCAACCAAAATATAAATAGTTGTTTYTTTCAAGAATTACTATGCATCATCTACAGCCTGTTTGGAACTAATTAAGTCTCTGAGGACTAAAGTCCAGCAATCAAGTCCCTGAATTCCAGGCCAAATTTCCAGCCTGTGTGTCTTTAGGTGTTAGTCACGAGCAGGAAACAGGTGCAATGCAGAAAACGCAATTACAACTAAGGGAGAAAAGTGAATTGTTTCGTTTATTGGCACTCCAGCTTTCAGTACTTCTAACAAGTAGACAGGAAGAGAAGCCAACTGCGAGTCCCTGGCGTACTGCGAGGAAAAGAGCCGGTAAGTCCCTCACTCTACGCCGCACCGACGAGCGGCCTCTGGCTCTCCTGGCCGACAGCAGAGCCCTGGCTGCCGCCCGGCCGCCCCGGGAGATGGATGCGCGCAGCTGCTGCTCCCGGGGCATGCGGCACCTCCTGCCCGCGCCGGGCCGGCCGGCGGGGCGCAGGCGGMGCAGTCCCCGTCCCGGGCCGCCGCTGCCGAGCGGGAGGCGGCGGTGCGGAAGGGCTGCGGCTACTCACCATCTCCTGCCTCAGGAGCTGAAGTTTCGTCTCCAGACGGGCCAGGGCGGCAGCGCGGCGGCGGCGGGGGCCGGGGGCCGCGGCGGCGGGGCGGGCCGGGAGCTCCTCCCCGCGCAGGGGCCGCGCCAGGCTCTCGGGCACTTTGCGCCCCAGCTTCTGCTCGACGTCGCGGAGGTCAGGCRGGGCGCCGGGCTCCATGGCTCGCCCTGCAGGGGCCCGAGGCGGCAGCGGCGGCGCTACCGGCGCCCGCCCGGCCGCTGCCGGGGCGCGGAGGCGCGGAGAACCGCGGCAGCGCCAGGGACGCCGGGCACGGGCATCTCCCGGGCGCACCGGCCCCTCCCGCCACCTCCCCGGCCGCCGGGGAAAGGCAACAGAGAGCGGGCGGGGTCGATGGAGAAAAGCGGCCCCGCTTCGCGTAGGAGACTGCGACGCGCCCCGGCAGCTGCGGCCGGCACGGCGCGACCCGAGTCATCGCGCGTCCCGCCCGGCCGCAACTTTAAAGCCGCGGGCAGGTGGAAGAGGCGCGGCGCGGCCCTCCCACCGCCGGGCCCAAGCGCACAGGCACCGCACGGCCGTGGGGCGCCCCCGCACGGCGGGGAATGCACCACCCGCACGGACCGCAGGGAACGGCCAGTCCCTCGGGAACTGGGACAGGAGAAGCGAAAAGAAAGGGAAAAGGCAAAAAAATAAAAAAAAGATAAGAAAAAGAGAAAAAAAGAGGGAAGGGAGGAAGGGAGGAAGGGAGGAAGGGAGGAAGGGAGGAAGGGAGGAAGGGAGGAAGGAAGGAAGGAAGGAAGGAAGGAAGGAAGGAAGGAAGGAAGATTCAGGAAGTAAACTACAATATGTCCCCTATGCATTCATGAATTTATGCTTTACCATTTGATGGCCTGATTCTTACCTCCCACTGCCC
>CADDXX010000228.1:816887-873220 GCA_902810485.1 Alauda arvensis
GAAGGAAGGAAGGAAGGAAGGAAGGAAGGAAGGAAGGAAGGAAGGAAGGAAGGAAGGAAGGAAGGAAGGAAGGAAGGAAGGAAGGAAGGAAGGAAAAGAGTCACCCCTTCTAACAGTGATAGCAGCATAAGTACAGTGTGAATGGTAATCCTACTCATCAAACAAATTTTATTCCAGGCAAGTGTGTTGCTCCCAGTCCTTCTTAATATTTCTGTTATTTTTTATCCCCCTGCTCTTTAAGAAGCAAAGCTTGCGAGCTGAGTCAGTTGCTCCAGCTGATAGCAAGGCACTGATGTTGGCTGTGCAGACAGCAGTACTGGATATGTCCTTGTCCCACGATGCTCCTTGTCCCATGGCACTGAAAAACATTTTAGGCACTAAAGTATGAATAGCTGCATCTGTGGAGCTACAGCCGACACATACCAAGGGAGTTGAGAAAGTGAGGCCAGCCAGTGTAGGTGTCAGGTCCCCTACAACAACTAGAATCACAAAGTGAGGTGTGGTGAACTTGGGAAAACAAAAGTGGTTTTACAGCAAAGTGGATGCTTTTGGTGAAATAATTTCATCAGTACTTTAAAATCTAAGATTCATTATCAGGGAACTTTGCAAGAATTTAGTACAGTTGAGTAAAAAAATCTGCAGATGTATCTGAAATCTTAAAGGTACATTGATTTTGGACCAGGAAGCTTTATTGTATCACTATAATCATCTGGAAATCCTGTGTGAGTGACACATTAGAAGACATTTCTTTCTCTCATATTTGTCATAAAGATTAAATTTGTATGATAAAAACTGCATTAATATTCTTCTCAGAAAAGAAAGTCATAGCCATCTGTTCACACCAAATAAGAATCTTTCTTCTTACTGACACCACCCCCAAATATTTCCTGAAGTTCTGTTTTAGTATATTGATATTTACAGACTAGCTTCTATATAATCTCATGTTAATATTGATTTATGCCATTCTGTAGATTTGTAGGGATCACACTGAAATTTTTCCTCTGTGAGCTATGAACACCTTGTTAAGTAAAAGTTTAGGTTTACATGACTGTTGTTACATCTTTAAACTGTAGAACTCTTATGTTCTACAAGCAGCATCCTATAAAAAAGGTCATGGTTCAGCAGTATTCAAACTTTCTGTTTTAAGAAACTTAACAAAAATTCTGAAGTATTATTTTTTTTCTTTGAATGTTTCTGATGACCTGAATTACCAAGTTTTTAAAAATGAAAATGGAAGATAAATAATACAAAGAATTTATGCTAGTTTGAAAAAAGGTTTTTCAAATCCTAGTCTAGGTAAATCTAAAAGTAATGAAAATAAGTCCTTCCTGTTATTCCAGATAAGCAACATTCAGAAAGTAAACTACATTATGTACCCTATGCATTCATGAATTTATGCTTTACCATTTGATGGCCTGATTCTTACCTCCCACTGCCCTTGCATTAGTATAGCAGCTAGCAAGTCAATGARTTTTGAATTACAAAGATTAAAAGATATGCCTATGTTGCAGTCACCTTGTTAAATCTTCAAGGCTACCAGATTTGCTAAACTAATAAGTGTTTCAAACAAACAGGTTTCTCCTATGAGTAAAAAAGTTCACATTTTGTTGGACTGAAATACCAAAACTTTTGGCTACAGAAAAAATTGAATGGTTGGCAGGAGTACTTCATAAAGCATTAAAATTAGTAAACACCTCAATAGGGGCACCCACAGCTGCACACAGGTCTTGAGATGGGCTACACCAATGCACTGGAAAGCAGAACAATCACCTTCCTTGACCAGTTGATGATGCTGTGCTTGATGCACCCCAGGACACATCTGTCTCTTTTGACTGCCAGGGCATGTTTTTGACTCCTATCCAACTTGCCATCTACCTAAACCATCAGATGTCTTTCTTTGGTGCTTCTCTTCAGTCCYTCACCCACCAGTTACACATACCCAGGATTACTTTGTCCCAAGCTGAGAATCTGGCACTTGCTTTTGTTAAACTTCATGCAGTTAGTGATTGCCATCTCTTTCGTTTATCCACATCTTTCTGTAAATTCTCTCTATCCTTGAGGGACTTTACAGTTCCTCCTATTTTAGTACAACTGGCAAACTTCCTTAATATAAATTTAATACCTCCATCCAGATAATTTATAAAAACACCAAAGAGCACTGGCTTAAAATTGCACCCTGGTGAACGCCACTGGTGGTGATCGTCTGCCAGCCTGATATGACCCCATTGACTGTAATTCTTTGAGTCAGCCAACTGCTCACCCAACGTATAATGAACTTGAGTAGCTGTGTGCTGGACATTTCACCTAGAAGGATGCTGTGAGACWCAGTATCAAAAGCTTTGTTAAAATTGAAGAACCCACATTCCTTTTCTTGGACAACTAGAAGGGTGACTTTGTCATAAAAGAAAATTAATTTAGTGAAGTAGGACTTTCCCCTTGTGAGCCAGTGCTGGGTATGACTAATGACASTAYTGTGTCTCAGGTATTTTTCACTAAYGCWCTGAATAAATTTACCCATAATTTTTCCAATYGCTGAAGTGAGACTTACAAGCCTGTAATTACTAGAATCTTCCTTCCTACGCTTCTTGAAAATTGTGAGAATATTTGCTATGCTTCCAGTTGGCTAGGATCTCTCTAGACTGCAAACACTGTTGAAAAAATAATAGGCAGAGTTTCTGCAATGCCATTAGCCAGGTTTTTCAGTACACTGGGGTAGGTCCCATTAGGCCACATAAATTTATATGCATCCAACTGGAGCAGCAAGTCTCAAGCTCAGAGTTAGCAGGGAGTTTATCATTTCCATAATCACAGCCTTCCAAAAGAGAGCTTAGRACTCACTGATGTTAAAGACAGAGCAATAAATCCCTCTGCTTCATCTGCATCCAGGTTTTCAGGTGGCTGACCTAATCAATAATGGACCTGTATTATCTCTGGTTCTTCTTTTGAAGTTAACATATTTTAAAAAGAAGGCCTTTTGTTGTCCTTCAAAGTGCTACTTAGTTTGGACTTCAGCTGCCCTTTGGTCRCACAAATTTATTCCCTATAGTGGTAAATAGTATCTCTGTAGTCCTCCTGCATTACTCTGTATTCTTCAGCCCTGCGCTGTCCACTGTCTGGGTGAGATTTAGAGCTTTTTGAGTTGAACTTTTTTAGAGTTGAATCTCTAAGTAAGGTCATTTAGATCAGTGTTTGCTAGYTTGTTTGTTTCTTCCTTTCTTTTGTCTTAAGCCCATACAGAGATGTTTACTAATTTTAATGCCTTGTTAAGTACTCCTGTCAAACATTCAATTTTTTCTGTAGCCAAAAGTCTTGGTATTTCAGTTCAATAAAATGTGAATTTTTTGTACTTATAGGAGACCATACTGTTCAGCTTCTTGTTAGATAGGCTCTCTATTGTCACATGATATCATCTGCATCTCCCACAGGTTTTAAGACAAAAGAAATAAAAGCTTCTTCATGTTCCTCTACTGAGCACAGGCTTAGACTTGCCTTAGGTCAAGCTGTGGTTTTACAAAAGAAAGTGGAGAGTGGATGATGTTATGTTAAACATTTTGAAATTGAAATTATTTCACTGTTTTTTGGGTTTGTGTTTTTGGTTTTTGGTTTTTGGTTTGTTTGTTTTTTTTTTTTTTTTTGGTTGCCTTCAAAATATGAGGTCTGGAACACAGTACTGTCTTCTTCCAGAAAAGTGAAAATACTGTTAAAAAAACCTATAGTGCCATTATGCAACACACCTGTATTTCCAAGATCACATKGTCAACTTGATTTTATGAGCTGCAGACCTGTAGTCTAATCAGGCAACTACTTTCAAGCCTGTAAGGGGTGARCTCTTTATTTCAGTGGTAGTTCTTAATAAGACCTAGCTCTTTAATGATTGCTTAAGCTAGTCACATGGGAAATCAGAGAACAAAAGCCATAAAACAGGACAATATTGGGCAGCTAGAGAAGGAAGGGGCTTTGGAGGCTTGTTTTCAGTTTAGTCCTTCTTTTTTTTTTTTCTGCTTTCCGTGAAAAATGATGCTTATTGAGGAGTGCTAGACTTTAGAATGGAAAAAAACCACCAAAACAAATGCAAATGTATTTACAGTGATGTTATATTTAAGGGATCAGGCAGAGCAGCTCAAATTATTTGCATAACTTATTTTAATATAATGTGTATGTTTATAATACATTTCCATTTATTTTGTATACGGTCTTTAGGATGTTTTAGATGACTAAAACTGTTGTAATAGTATTCTGAAATTTTGGAATTTTCCCAAGGCCAGATGCAAAGCTAGGCACCTATAGTCAGGCCCTCTCTCAGCTAGAATTCATCCAAGATGAATTTGACTCAGTGATGTGGGAAATACTAGCCCAGTCYAGAGACTACTCAAGGTTTTCAGCCRACTGATTGTACAATCAGACAAACCTCAACTTTTGGCCAACATAAAATGCTCCACCATACTGAACTGAACACTCAGTTACTGTCATTTCTGGCTTCCCTTTATAAAAATAATGCTGGAAGAATATGTTGAAAGGCAGACAGCAAGTGCCTTAAGCCTATAGAAGTTTTTTTATTTCCTTAATCTGTCAGGCAGATTCTAATAGTACAGGAAAAAACTGGTTGATATTTAACCTGGAGTTATGTCATATTACACTGGGAATATTTAAGGATTTTAAAAGAAAATAATTTCCTTGAGCACAGCCAGTTTTGTGGGAGTTATTTCTCATATTGTGATAATGTACTTCCCATAATAACCTACCTGTGGAATTTGGGCTACAGAAACGGGATCTCTGACTTGTCTTCAAAAACTACAGGAGTGTTAAGAGAGTTCCAAGTACATGACAACATAGGGTGTGGCAGACAGGAGTCCTGCCTTCCCTGCTTTCAACCAGTTAGTTATCTCACAGTGCCAATATACTTTGTCAGACGCTTCTGGGAAGCAATCATTATTAGTTTATTCAAACCAACACCTAGAGGAGGGTGAGGTGTTTTGAGAAGGATGTTCATTGGTCATGCTTCAGTGTCACATTGCATGACTCCTGCTTGGGGAAAGTGAAGCTGGGCTTCCTAAGTAGTTCCCTTAGGAGGAATGAAGATACTCTAGAACTAAAGCAAGTGAGTRTGGTCAAGTAGATTAACAGGTATTARTAATCATCATCAAGCAAATCCACTWGCAAAATGAAGCCTGGTGCATGTTTATAGAATTGGAGAARTTTGGRTCRTAACAACCAAAGWAAGAACTTTCATCTGGGGCATTGTGTAGGGAATTCACCCCAAAGCAAGCTTTCCCCAAATTTAAGACTTTATGCAGCTGTAAGAAAAAACTATGAAAGTCTGAAATAGCTGTCAAAGATACCTTGCACTCACAGACTGTTACCACCTCAGCAGCCTTAGGAGGAATACCACTGTTATTCATTGTCCTGTGTCCAAAATCTGGTGAACAGTGGAACATGATCAATAATGGTGAGAAAGTAGCAGGACATTTTACTTCTGTCAGTTTTGACGCAATGTCTCAGTGACATTGAGCTATTAATGCCATTCTGGAACTCCTCACCCTGATGTGGGAGAAGATAGCAGAAAAAGGAATGCAGGAAAAGCATTCACAAACACTGATTATTATTTTTTTGGCTTTGTTTAAAGGGAGGAGATGASACTGCTGCATTTGCTGTTTCACAGGCTTTTACAAGAACCCAGATGATTCAGACCTGAGGACATGTTCAGTTTTTCAATGTGTTCAGAGCAACTGCTTATGCCCTCACTCCAGAGGCATTAATCATTGCACACAGAGAACATRTAAGTGTATCTAAAGCAGTTTTGTTCTTTGTCTGTTGCTTTATCCATGTACATATATGATTTCCTTAGCCATTACTGTGAAGAGATTGTAAATACCATTTATACAATCCAGACTTTACTTTAAAAATACATGGAACATGTATTTTTAAATACTGCACCTTCAGGTCAAGTTTGGTGTTAAGGGCCTTAAGGGCTGTGGTACACGTTCACCTCAGAGTTACAGTGGTATTGATTTTTGTAAGGCTGTAAGCAATGTGTGTAGAATTCTGTTCAACATCCAGGGGCATGTAGCCACCTCAACAACTTCCAAGTTCAGTGGTTTAATCTTTTTTCCCAATTGTGAWCTTTGTAATATTTTCCTGCAGAAAGATCCATCACTGCACAGTAGTTTGAAATCTACTGACAGTAGTTTATACAGACCCTTTGGTAAGGGAAGCCTAAGAAACAGGCCACAGATCTCCCAAAGATTTCAAGCCACTGGTTGAAAAACTGTTTCATTAAGCTGTGATCCCAATGCACCAACAGAACATTGTCCTTTAGCTGTTGTGAAATTAATAATGTGTGTCATTTTATAGATAAAGTGAACAAGAGAATGTTACTCARTGCAACAATCTAAACTTAAAAGTTTTCTTTGTGGGATAAAAAATTTTCAACCATTCAATGTTTTTGTACCAAAACCCTCACAACAGGCCCAAACACTGGGCTACATGACATTTGCATAAAAATCCCTAAATTAAACTTCTAGAATCAGTCAGATCTGGCACATAAGGAAGGAAAAGAATAACAACATCCTGTGAATCATGCTCATCCTTTGCAGTTCTGACACATTACAGGAGGAAATGTGAGACTTGCCTAGTCATATTTATAAATCCTTTGACTGCCCTTCTAATATCATAGATACATCATAATATAAACCTTGAATATGGGGATGGGTTCTGCTATTGRAATTGAATTGTTATTTTATTGTGACATCACTTCCAAATGTCACCACTTTTCTRGAGCCATTTTCCTGTTTACTGCCTGCTGACAGAATTAGACCTACCCACAAGCACTGGTAGTTTTATTCTGTTAAAAGTCTCAGCCTGAGTGAGAAAATAGCATCCAWAGTGGAAAGATCAGGTGAAAGATGTTTTATACGTTAGTTAGAGAAAATTTGTGGGGATAATTTTTAGTCTGTTACATATTGATGTAGAAATGTTATGTAAAGATAGTTTCTTGTCCTGAAGAGGRGAAGAAACCTCCAGGGAAAAAGCAGAGTGCATCAATGTAACACAGTTAATACTGAATTAGTGTTCAGAAGAGTGTAGTTCTCTTTCCAGGTATTCTGGAGGTTCTCAGAAAAATCAGCCTTTATGTATCATGTTCCTATCTGTAGAGTGAATTTAACTTGGTCTCTCAGTTAGAAACTTTAAAACCTTATTTTTGCTTATCTGGATGTAGAGTTATTAAGTATTTTTGTTATTATCAAGAAGTTATCGCTGCTTCAGTTTCTGGTACTTTGCTTCCAAAATATTACCTGTTTACCTCTGTCCACAGGGAAGGATTTTCCTTGTGACTGAGAGCACAACCAYCTTTGTGACCCAAAACATCAATGTGTTTCTTCACATAATGCTCATGAAAGCATCAAAAGTATGCCATCCAMGTACCAAAGATATTCTTCCATGCGGCAACAGTTTGTATTTAGTTTTTATAAGTACAACTTTCTGTCCTTCTAGCAAGATAAACTCAAATAGTAAAATAYGCATGTTTCTCTAAAATTTCCTTAGCAATTTTTAAAGAAATGGAATAGGTGAATTGGCTTACAGTACAAGAGGGTGTTCTCTGAAACCATACACTGTTCTGTTCACAAAACAGAAATTATTTTGGAGAACTTGTTCTGAGCACATAGGAACACACTAAACTTACGTGTCACCTTATATGTCTTTTTCCAATTCCCCTTCTTTTCAGAGTGTGTTTCAGCACTACAAACTCAAATGCAGCCTTACTTAGTTGAATCTTGGCTGTAAGCAGGCCTGTGCTGTGTCCTGGCTCAGCTGAGTGAATGGGTCATGTTTGGGTGAAAAATGCTGTAGCAATTCCTATTGGCTCAGGAATGCAATGAAGCTTTGTGGGGGCCAAGGATTTCTAGAGAGTCTGTGTTTTTCATGTATTCTGTTATGTGCTTTAAACTTCCTGGTCATTTGCCAAAGTACAATTTGTGCCTGTTGAATCTTCAGTTTTACCTGGTAGAGCCTGAGGATGCTGATAAGTTGTACGGCCCTATCTTGCTTTCTCAGTAGGGTCTCTGCCAACATCGGTGCACCCCACATGGTGGGGGAAAGCAATTCTACAAAGATTCTATAATTTTAGTTGAACAGATTCCTTGCTYCTGGCTCAACCACTGAGCATCTTTCTGTACCTGCTGTGAGTTGTTGGACTTGATGATCCTGAAGGTCTTTTCCAACCTAGACAATTCCATGATTCTACAGTTTTTTACTGTGAAAAACAGTTCCTTTGATTGAACTTTGCTTTTTAAATTACTGGTTATCTAAATTATCAAGTTGTTAGTGCAACTTCATTTCCTATATAAGAAGTGTTTATCTGTAAAAAGACTTGGGAAGGTAAGTAAYGGGATAAACATATTTTTGCAAATGAATCCTGCAAATTTTTCTTACCATTTCCAAGACTAACATACATGACAAAATATTAAACCCTTGTAACATATGATGAAAACATTCTTGACCTTGTGGCTTATAACACTGGGACGCAGTGGCTTTAAGCCTTGGTTCAAGTCTTTAAAGAAAATGTGCCATAACAACTTCAACTAAAGAGCAGACACAAGGCAGCAGGAGAGTTCAGTTAAGATTTAGGCCTGCTACCTCCTTCCTTGTTAGCAATATTTCCTGCAAACTGTATGTATCCACTCCAATAGTGGACCCAGAAATTAGGTACTCAGAAATTTAGACAGTGTTACAAAAAGAAATTCAACTCTTTGAAGCACTGCTCAAACTGTCTTACTCTGTATTGCTTCAGTATAAAGCTTTGGCTTTAGATTTAATTACGTGATCACACGCTATAGCTTCAAACACATCTTTTTAACATTCTTGCTTTCTTTCTCACATTCAGCTCCTTCTTGATTCAATATAATTTCTCTCACCCATGTCTTTCAGTTCCTCCCTTTTTTAAGCTTTGTTGTTTCAGTTTTACTTTTCTTACTCTGCTAGTCCTGAGCTTATGAATGAATGTCTAATTTCCATTCTGTCTCTGAAGTGCCAGTTGAAGTCCAATGATGTCAGACTCATAGAATGGTTTGATTTGGAAAAGACCTTAAARAATATCTAGTTCACTCCTCCTATTTTGGGGAGCGATACCTTCCACTGAATAAGTTCCACTGAATAAGTTGCCAAAAAAATCTTAAAATTAGTTTCTTCTCTTTCTCCTCTTTCGCTTACAGTCAGTCAGCTGTTAAATTCCCCRTGATAACTCCAAGCCATTAAGAACCATCATGTAAGACCAAAAAGCCATTTACTTTCCATCTCTCTTTGCTTGAACCTAGATCCATTCTAGTTCACTTACTACCTGCTGAATTCTTCAGAATCTCCTTTACTTTTCATGACATAACACCTTTTCCATTCTTCTTCTGTCTKCCTTTTTTCCCTTCCACTCAATCTCTTCCAGTCTCTTTAATCTACACCTGACTTCTAGGGTTCTGGTTTGTATTTTATTTGGTTTGGGGTTTTTTTGGGGAGGTGGGGATGATTGGAGGAGTACTCTCTTATTGTTTGTTGTTTYGTTTTGTTTTTCTTGGAGGGATCAGTAAAAATAAAGAAAAAAGTMATTTTCTGCTTTTAGTTCTGGCATCTGATTACACAGTTGGACTTGTCAAAAGCAAACATCAGGGCCTGTCCTAGCAGTTAGTGACAAAATTAATGGGTGCATCCACCTTCTCATTGCACTTGGTTTCAARGGGATATAGCAAAGACTGAAGGAGCATGTTGCATGAGGGTATAGAAGTCATTGAGGGCTTTGAGAGGTTCAGGGCAGAGAAAGACAGCTGAGCATAGGTAAGGTAATATTTTCAACAACAGTCATATCTATAAATTTTTTGGGTGTATTACACATATTTTACTTGGAAAGCCAAGGGTTGCTAGAAGAGAAGCAACTTTATATAAAAAATATTTTWTATATCCAAACAAAACAGAAATGGATTTGTAGTTTGTTAGTTGTAGTCTTTGTTAGTATCTCCCCCACTTTCAATCCATGGTAAAAAAAAGGTGTTTCTCTGAGTTTCCACATGTCTTCTGCATCTCTGTTAAAAAAAGAGAGAAAAAAACCCAAACCCTTAAAACTTTCCTTATTTAAGTAGCTGCCATGAAAATCTATTTTACYACATGTCAGGCTACATACAGTTGCCCAGTTGTTGTAGGTGAACTGTGTTCAATAGGCCAAATGTCAGTGCCCTGACTGATTCCCCTGTGCCACCTCAGATACCCCTTGTATCTAGYTTCCTCCTTCAATGATGCCAAGATTGTTCCAGGTTTCAGTCTTGCTAATGGAAATGGACAGACAGCTGGTGCTCTCATTGTTTCATAGTTTAGAGTTTCTAACATATTYATAAAAATAAAAACCATTTCGTGGCTTCAGGGTTTGTGGTTTAACCCTGGAGAGAACTAAGATTAAATGGCTGAAGTTATACCTCTGGGATATAGTAGGTTGCTGAGAAGTTTAAACAACTAATTTTCCTTAGAACTAGTCATTTTTTATCTTGTAAGTTTGCATATTAGTTTTCAGGTATTTGTTCAAGATGGACTGAGGTGAAAGGAAGGCTGTATTTTACCAAAGGGTTATCACTGCTGCTAAGCATAGACTGCAGAAAATGTGACTCTMTTCAGGGCTTGGAGAATTGTTAAAAGGAACTCTTATGCTCAGTAACTATTCCTGGGAACATAGCATTCTGGAGGTGTGAGAAATGCCAAACATCTATATAGCATTAGGTTCAGGCAGAGGCCAGTTAGGTCCAGTTTGCTCAGTAAGCTATAGATACCACACCCTACCTTACCCTTGAGCATTTACAATGGAAGCATCTTTTCATATTATATTGAAATGAAATTAAGTCTGTTTTTAAAATAGCAGCAATTAAATAAAATTAAATAAGAGAAATTAAAAGAGGAAGACCTGTGGAGTGACAGCATTAATGTAAAGGAGAGCTACAGTAATAGCACATACAATTGTGACAATCTAACYAATAAACAAAGAGTAGTTAGTGTAAGATTCTCTTTATTAGATTGATTCATAAGGTACCCCTTGTGATAACTTGTAAAGCCATTCAGATTTATTTTTTGTTCGGCCTGGATGGCCAGTTTAAACCTTCTGGCTTTGTAAGCCAATTCTAATGTATTACTAATGTAATGGAGCCATTATGGCATTAAGGATCCTGAAATTTTTTTATGAAACTGAGTAATGTGAGCGTGCCTATTTTCATTTTCAGCAAAATGTCAGGGAACACTTCTTGTTCCTATCTTTGTTGTTTCAGCAGCATAGATGTAAGGTATTCTACCCATCTGTCATGTTAAGGAGTGGAAGATAGGATTGTTCTTAATATTATATTTATCATCAGCAGTCTGCAAAATTCTAGACTTAAAAAAATATTCAGGTTAGCTATATTCCTAACAGTAAAAGCTGGTCACATATTCAAAGCAAAAATAATTCAAAGAATCACAATCATGARGGGCAAAACTGTATCACCAGAACTCAACACAGTTTCAACAGGAGCTAAGGTGTATTATTCTCAGGATCCATTARCTCAGTCTCTAGACAGGGTGCTTTCCAATTCTTTGTATATGAATGACCTATTTAGGCCCATGCACTAAAACTTCTAGCACTGTGAAGATGCTGTGTAGCTTGACACAGACACCCATTAAGCCTGCTTAAATTCTTTTAGGGTTGCTTCCCATCACACAAAGTCCCATGTTTAAAAACTTGTGCACTCCATAAATTAGGTATTGTCCCCTTGCTTCTTGTCCGTTCTCCCCACTACTCCAGGAAGCTGCTGATCATCTCCCCACTACTCCAGGAAGCTGCTTTCTGCCACTTAACCCTCTATCTGGAAGAGGGCACCTATGCACTGCAGCTCAACAGATCTCTGGACTTCTTTTTGATCTTCCATCCTCACAACACTGGATTGCACTTKGGAGGCCATGGCTCCCAAATATTAGTGGAAAACTTTGAGGGTATGTTCTGTTCTATGTTTAGCTTTACTAGGAAGAATTCCTATTTTCTTGAACACCAGCAAGAAACTGATTTATAAGTCCRGTTTCCAACACAAGTGTTCCTGTGTCTATCCACTGTGGGAGGGTTGAGGGATAGGTGGTGGAAGGAAGGCTCAAAGGGTCAAAAGGCTTTTGACACCACCAGTCATTTTGTACAGTTTCTAAAGGTGTACTTACTTTTCAGTCTCAAAAAATTTGTGTTGAATGAAAGTTATTTTTAATTCAATATAATGGACCTTAATTTTTTTCATTAAAATTGTAAGKGAATGAAGTAGCTTCATTTTTGAGATATGATGTTGTATTCTTTTATTTKTTAATTCCTCTGGATTCTAGTTTTCATAAGTTCACTTCTTGAATTCATAGACTCTTGGAATGGTTAAGGATTTAAAGTGACCTGGAAGAACTTCTAGTACCAATTCCCCTGCCACAGGTGGGGATGCTTTCCTCTGGAACAGGTTGCTCAAAGCCCCATCCAATCTGGCCTTGAAGTAGATTTCTTTCAGTATGTAAGCTAAAATAATTGCTTGGGTTTACRAATTTCATACTGTGTATTAACTGCTATTAACAGTGTATTGGCTTGCCACTAGGGCAAACCTTMTTTCTTCAGCAGAAGTGTTTTATCTTCTGAACAGCAGTCCTTTTGTTTGTAGCTTATTAATAGCTCTTCAGCCAGTTCTGAGTTTTGCAAATAGTGTCTCCAAGGGAAATGACAGTGACTCAAACCCATATCTGGTGTGAATCTTCTGGGCTCTCCTAGAAAGATACCACACTCATTATTCGAAGCACAGGACTTCTCATTGTCCCCAGGCAGACAGGGGAAAAGCATGGGAGGTCAGGAAGTGCATGCAAGGCAGGCCAGAATTGCTGTCCTACTTTTTATCATGCTGTTGAAATACTCACTTTTGACATCTTAAAGTCATTGCTCATGCAGCCTCTCCCCTCTTTTATCATTTGCACACCACTTGATGTCAGCTAGTCTTTGCTTGTTAGGTAAAGGGAGCAGATGTTTATTCACTACAATAGCGGCCATACAGTCAGGCTCAGGACTTGTCACAAACAGTAAGGTCTGTGTTTGGCCTTGCACTGATTAAAAAACCTGTCATGTCACAAGATAAATGTCAATGGAAGTGGCACTGAAGGCTGATCTTATTTATTATGGGAACTGAACTGTGTTATCAAAGCTGTCAGCAGTAGAAGAGTCGTTTATTATAGACAACCTTGAAATCATTGAAAGGAATAATATGAAGAGAACACATCAAATTATTGCCAGGAATGACTCTTCACCCTCCTCAAGACAATTATTTTAAGTGCTATAAGGAGAGGAAATAGCTCATTATTTTAAGTGTCTTGAATTGCTTTCCATCCCTCCCAGTTCTACTGGGAAAATATTTGACATGAAATAAACACAGTGACATCAATAGTCTCYGTTGCGAGTTTTTAACAATAAATTCAGCAACACTTATGAGTAGGGAGCAAGGGGTAAAAAAATTCATAGGTTGATTTTTTCCAGCCTAGATTGGTAAAGCACAGCAAAACTCTAGCCTATTCCCAACTTGGTTACATACAATTTTCATCTAAATACTTTCAGTTGTCCCTTATTCAATATAAACAAACTAATGGCAATCACCAGTGTCCATTAAGGTCAAGCAAAATATCATTCTCTGTCAGTGATGCCCTTTGGTTTTGCAGGAAGTGGATATCTCTTCCAAATATAAGTAAGAATGCAGCACACCTCCAACCTCATCAGCTCCATCCCTCCCACTGGCTCTGCTTCAACCAGCCAGCAAGTTCAAGCAGGATAGTGTGTGGATCTGTTCCAGTAACCCCCATTTTTRCATGTTCATTTGAACCTTGGTTCTTTGACTGATCCCAAGTCCCACTGGTCAGCCCTAAACCACTCTCAGCCATTCTCTCTGCCATTTGGTATATGGGTCTAGCAGTGTTATCTGCTCTGAAGCCAAGGACACAAAACATAAATTTAGCACGTGGGATGTTTTCAGCTGGTAAACCCGATTCTGACTGCCAAAACAGCAAAAAAAAATCCTTGATGGTTTGAAACCTAATCTTATAGTAAACTATGGCTTTTATAATTTGATTTATTTATTTTCATATTGATTTAATATTTTCTCTTTGGACAGTCMACCGCAATCCATATTAGCAAATCAGTTCCTCACATATTCTATACCCTAGCACATACCTCTCTACAAAGCACATATGTGGTCTTGAAAACTTTTCTCTCCAAAAAAGTAASTCTTGCTGCTTGTCTTCCCTACCAGAACAAGTATTAATCCCAATGCTAAGTTAACCCATTAATTTTCTATAAAATGAGGTAAAGCATGAATGRAGATTTCTAAACCAGTTATAACACTGTGCACAGTTACTGAAGTCTGCATTAAGTCTCTAGTACAGCTCAAGCCAGTAATCCTCATTTCCTGGAGTCCCCTATCACTGTCCAGCCCCACACCTCTGAGCAGATTTAGCTAGATTTAAATGCAGCTGGATTTCGGCTGTCAGCAGTTATCTGCAATTACATTCAGAGGCACTGTGATATCACTGCTTTGCCTTAGCTGGTGGTGCTTACATGGCCTAGACCTAAAGTTATGTCATTACCAGAAGGCACTGTGAGCATTAAATTCCAGGGCAGCCCCCATGAAGCCCAACTTTCCAACTCCAGTTGATAACCTTCTACTGTATTGAAATGGTTAATCCGTAGTTTTCTTTAGTTAAGCAAGTAAAAATATTAACAGCCTTTAATGACAGCAGAGACTGTAGCCTGAATCACTTAACCTGATATTTCCTGATCCTAACTAACTTTACCTGCCTCAGGAGAAGAGGTGAATTGCAGCCTCAGGAGGTGACTAAGCCTAAAGATCAGGTTTGAGTTCAGGCTCAGGTTAATTGCATCCAGATGATACCACAACAGATACAAWTTTTTCCGGGTTGTTAAGRTTCTTAAATAAAATRAGGTATTTCAAGCCTACTTTYRTTGTCTTYGAGATAGCCCTAAATGCGGCTATTGAAGGATCTCCTGACACCAGCCTTTTCTATAGCTGATCTTCATCCATTGTTTCTCTGATAAGGAAGATGGTGGCTGAGAGCACTAATTTTAGGTGGAAGAACACCATGCTTAGCCATTAGGTGAACMATGTGTCAGCCCAAATTCTAACCTAATTCTAATTCTAGTTAGGAATTTAAATTATTTCTTTTCCTTTGCATGAAAGTTACCCTCCATGCTTCCTGAAGAGAGGTCCAGGCACATGGCTGATGCCAATAAATAGCCTGGGGCAGAGAAATGTGAAGGTTATACAGGCTGGCTTTATGTGCTGTTTAGACATAAGGAAAATCTTAGAGACTAACAACTTATTCCTTATACAATGATAAAACAATTTTAAAAAACCAGATCTTTAGGGAAGTATCTGTTCACTTAATACTTGGTGATCTCAAGCAAATAGTCAAGAAATCATTTGGCTTTTGAGCCCCCAAAGTGTTACTCTAAAATTCTGTTTTATGTTTAAAAAGCAGTCTTTGATCTGTAGACTTTTCTCACTGAATTAAGTGCAAATCCAGAACAAAATGTGATACCTCATTGACTAGTTCTATGGTAGCACAGATGTCTTACCAGACCCTTGTTCCTATGGAGGAAGCTAAGCTGCAGTCATGATCTCACACTGGTACTTTGGTCTTGCTCCAGATGCTGGATGAACTATGTCCACATGTAGCATCTATCATGTGCTCATCTCTCAGGGAGTACCACCAGTGCCTCCCACGGGTGGCTACAAGTGAAATTCCAATGTCACAACATCTAGTTGTAGATGATAAAAATYTCCCTCATCTCTTCAGACTCTGCATACCTGAAACATCARTACAATGTTAYTTGRGAATTRTTTGGCTCYRTTTTCTTCTCTGTCTGGAAAARCAWCTCAAGGTGATTGAGAAGCTGGAWACTGTGCCCAGAAGTGCCTGAGCASTGAGCACTGGGGCTGAAGTTGATCTGCTTGTCAGTGGCTGTACAACAGGATTCAGAGGGCCTGGAGAGTCCCAGGCTGTGTCCCTGAAGGCAGCCTTGGTCAAAATAGCTGTGCAGGCTGCTACATCCAGCTCCTGGGGAGGACCCATGAATATCCAGCGCTGTGCTGCCTGTCAGCCTTCTCCTGGGGTTGTAGAAGAGGCTACTGCCTGCAGAAAGGGGTGATAAGAACAGGCTGCTTTTCAGTTTGGATGTTTGCTTTTTGAGAAATTTAATGGAAGGCAAAGCACATTATTTTTTGCATAAGACACATGGATATGAAACACTGAACAGGATTATTTGCTGTCCTGAAAAGAAGGCTTTGCTAGAATGATATTGCAAGAGCTACTTAAACAGAAAGATCTATGCAGGAAGGAAAAAAAACTACAGCTGTTTAAATGCAGACAAGTATTTCCACAATGGAATGCACACTCATCCTTTTTTAAACATAATCCAAAAACTTGATTAGAACAAGCAATAGTCATTTAGGTTTTTGTTCTCATTTCTCTTTCTGGCTTCCCATGCCTCAATCTTTCTTAAAAGTCTTTTTTTGTTGTTGTTTTTTTTTCCTTTTTTCACCTTTTTTGTTTTGTTTTCCATATTTTTTTCACTTGTTGGTAAAACATTTAATATTGTACTTTGGATGGAAATTTTCAAGTCAAAACTTTGAATAAAAATGTTTTTTTTCAGAAGACAAAATAGGTGAAGTTCATCCACATTCAGAGGKCCTGCTTTCAGTAAGGCAGGATGCCAGCTATCCCAAGTCCTTTGGAGATAGAGATCGTGAGCAGACATCATGCAGAAAGAWACATTTCTGCCTGAAGAAAATTTTCCCCCAGAAGTAACCTCTGTTTTCCTCTCTCCYTTGTTTATGGAGTTCTCCTCACCTGTCCATCTCTCCATTGCTGACTTGACCATAAACTTTTTGCAGATTTCCAGTGAGCAGGATGGAGACAGGTTGGAAAAGCAAACYCTCGCTGTTCCTGCTGTCTCACCCATAAGCCTCAGTGCTGCTGAGCTTTACCTGAATAAAGGCTGAGAGATGACATGGAACAAGAGGTRTTTTTCCAGTAAAAGCAGTAAAGCATTAATAAAAAGTCCCAAAAAACAGTAAAGCAGGTGAAACACTGGTCACCAACCAGTCAGGCCTAAGAAGCCCCTCTAGCCTTACATGGTTCAAGCAAATGTCAAAGCTAAGGGTCCTTCTCTGTGGAATGTAAAATTATAGAATCATAGAAAATGCAACCCCTGAGGATGATACAGGACATGACCCTGAGACGTTAAGATTCACAAAATTCACTCCAGATACCCACTATTGGTTGATTACCAAGAATAATGTTTGAATTCTACTTTCCATGTCATTATCCCTCATTGTCTGCATTTTGCCTTATCTTCCATAGCTAAGAGAATAGACTTATTTTTCCTGTCACTTCCCTAACACCTAAAGTATAAGAGCCATAATTAACATTTATGACTATTTTCCTCTGAGTCAGAAATAGTTTTGGGGTAATTTGAACGGTATACACATTTTCTGTGTGTGGGAAGCTGAAGTATGATGTACTCTTTGACCCCAAGTCTCTACTACTAGAAAAGACATTTTAAAGAGTCACTAAGGATAATTATAATAAGCCTGAGACTGATGGCAGAACATCTGAAAAAGTTACTTAAATGGAGGCACTTCTTATTCACTTGAAGAAGTTATGCTCTCTTTGAAGGCCCTGCTGCTTCAGCTGCTGATTTGTCTTCCAAGACTGCCAGAAAAAAAAACCAAATTAGGAGTATTAAAATAACAAATTAATATAAAAAATTGCCCATATCCAATCGTGTCATTATTCAGTAGGCCACCATTTTCTTATCACTCAAGATGCAGGGATAAAAAAATGACACTGACAATCATTTATCTGCCCCGTCAAAAAATAATTTATTATTATTAATACGGATAACAACAGCAGTAATAATTTCCTGACTGGGCAGCGTTTACTTGCTTTTGTGAACCAGTAATGCAGTTACAAATAGGAGACATTTGGGCATGACTTTTTCCTGTCAAGCTTTTGTTCCTAAAATAGTGACTCTGCAGGAATGTAAGTAACATCCCAGTGAAAAAGCAGATAGACTTCTCTTGGAATAGGAAGATGAGGGGCATTAACCCACCTTTTCAGAACCTGTGTGCAGAACATGAAGTGGCCCTGTGGTTTTCTGTTCCTCACAGAGGACGTCCCGGCTTGCTGGGCTCCTTGTGTCCTGGGCTCCTTGTGTCCTGGGCTCCTTGTGTCCTGCGGTGCCCTGCGCTCCCTGCGGGGGCCGGCAGCAGCGGGCGGGGCTTCACTGCCGCCTGGAGCCCTGGTGTAAGCAAAACTCGCCTTGTTCTTAACAAGGCTTATTCTTTGTGCTCGTATTAAATGCGGTTTCTTAGTAACTGTTAGCAAGGGTGATGTTTTTCCCCCGTTTAAATTAAAAAAATAAGTACGGATGATCACTGTCATTCAAAGTCYAGCTGAAACCAGCATCTTTGCTTTTGATTATAGACATAATTGTCCAATCAGTCAATGCTATTTAATTTCATTTCATTCTTTGTTTTTAATTATGCTGCTCATATTGAGAAGTGTTCCTATATATTGATTCGTATAAGGTGTGACAAGAACATAAAATTCTACTTGGAGGCCTTGGATGCAATATTATTGTTCAGAGGATTTTTTGGTTTAGAGTTTTGGGGTTTTTTTTTCATAGTATATTATCTGTTCTAGAGAGAAATATTGTTCTTCCTGAAAACTACACACTTCATACCGTGAGTCCATTTCAGCTACAACACAATTTTAAGTTTCTATACAAACACTTTATCAATCTTTGTTTTCCCTCAAGGTTTTTTTATTTGGAGAAATTCTCGTCAACATAAGGGCTTTTATCTATATCAGTAGTTTTCTCTGAAACTTTCTGAACTRAAGCAAAATAAAACTTAACATCAGTGGTAAACAGACAGGTTGAATGGTCAACTTAAAAATTCTCTTAGGCAGTCATCCTATCCCCAGGTCAGCCTCAAATTAAGGTTGKTAGATTCTACAGCATTGCTTCTGTTTTCCGTTGCAGAATTTTTAGCTTCAAGCAAGAACGATGGGTCCCTCTTGTACTGAACAGGGGCATGGACTTAGCAAGGTACCAGTCTTATTCCTCAAAGAGCTGTTATGAATTATAAAATCTAAATCCATTCCTGGMTGATTGCCAGAGGTCTTGAAGTAATTTTCTATGTGCATGAAAACTTAATGTACTGTAAAATTACTGTTTAGATCCTGTCCTTTGCCCCCAGCAGTTGAGGGGTGAATAGGGAACAGAGATGCACATAATTGGAATTGGAAATGCCTTACCTAAGCATACTCTGGGTATTAMGGGTGGGTTTGGCAGGATGACACAAAACAATGCACAATATACTCTATGTTTAATAATCTACCAGAAATCAATCCAAGGTTGATTTTTGTTGAAATTGTGCTAATTTAATTCTCTCCTTTGAGCACCAAGAAGCAAATATTATGAATGTGATTTTCCTTTTACTTTACCTGGACAAAGCATCTGCTAAAGCCAGCAATTTCATTCTGAACTGGAGGTTAAATGAGAAATTGAGTTAAAATTTAGTTTCTTTAGAGGAGATCCATACATTTTGTTTCAAATTAACATTTTGAATCTAAATATCTCAGTTTTACTCAGGTTCCCTTGCAATTTATTATTTTGATAGTCAAATATTTAGCTGGTAGGCATGTTTTGAACACTAAAAGTATTAAGGTGGCAATCAGAATACACTTTGGAAATAATKATTTGGGAGTCATTTTAATTCTCTGTCAATACAGCTATTATTTATAAGGATTGCTTAACCATCCCACTCATAGATGAGGTCAGACTTCTGTAGTTAGAAATGTTTCTCTAAGTTACAAAATTAGTTCAGCTTTGTGCCCAAAGCAAATGTTTACAAAAGTAATGATTTTGCTACCCACCATGAAGAAGAAGTTGACTAGACAGCCTAATCATGTAGCAGCTTCCACTAAATTCTTTTATCTTTGGAAATCTTTTCTTTCATGTGGAAATACCAATGCTTAAGGAAATTTTTCTCCAGATGCTGCATTTATTGTGGGCAGCCAACTCACAGAATCTTTTAAATTTCCAGGGTATACAGTTTATTCATTGAATGAGCAGTGCTATATCTTAGGGCTTTTTTTTGTTGCCTTTGCTGTTTTCACTTGAGTATCACTTTGGTGGCATTAGGCTGTTGCAAGCTTGTTTGCCACACTTTAATTCCTTACTGGAAAAGTTTGGATGTGGGAATAGAAATTCTTAGTGGAATCTAGGGAAAGAGGAGATATCATTGCTGTGCTGTTTTGCTCCTCTCACTTTTCTTCAAATTTCAAGTTCACCAAGTATTTTGCAGGTTATCATTGTGCCTCTGTATGTTCTCTTCCAGTACTGTCCTAAGGGGGATGACCATCCACTTAGTGCATTTTTCTGCATCAAGTCTCTCTTGAAAGAACTAAATAAGCTGGTACAGCAACTAGCCCTGTAGCCCTGGTACATCTTTCAGTAATGCACTGCCACCTCTCCTCTCACTAATTCTCTTCCCAGTCCACACACTTCTTCCTTCAAKTCCTAACTTTTCAGGCTTCAGTACATGGCATTTTATGAATCCCTCAGAGTCAATATAATTTCTAMATAAAATCTTTGGTTTATCTTATCAAAGAAARGTATTAAGCTGRCTAGCATGGTCTAACTTTGATAAAYCTGTCATGTTAGATCCAAATTTTATTTCCATGGCTTGTTTTGAAGACTGCTATTGAGTCTAATTTAATAAGTTTGTAATTGCACAGAACATTTTTACTTTCCAACCCTCACAAAATATTTATACTCCCAATTGCACAATATGCCAGGTGACCTGATAAAATCATTCAGACACCTTAAAGATGGACTTACATTCATAAGTAATTTTTAGTCTCTTGGATGAAAATTGCCTGTTGTCTTGATGCAGATGAATTGTTAGTTCCTGTCTTGTTAAACAGTCTATCATTCCATTAGTTTTTAACTCTTTCTATTAAAGAAGCATAGCTCATCTTACAAAAAACAGAGATAGAATATCATTGACCTAGGAAAATGTATCTGCATTATGCTAAACTTGACTCTGCATTTATTGCATTTTAATTTACATTGTTTTCARTATTTCCTTTCCAAGGTCAAGTGAAGCTTTGGCAGCTTTTTTTTTTTTTGGTTTGTTTCTAAAATTCAGGACCTTAGTTCCTTTTCTGTCTTGCATATTCTCAAAGCCTCTATTAATTTAATGTTGTCTGGAGAGGACCTGAATTACTCTTYCACTGTTTAAATTCACTGGTTTCTATCTACTATTTTGGTAAGAGAAATGCATTCTGAAAACCAAACTGAGGGAGCTAAGAAGGCAAATTAAGATAAAACTCATTAATATCCCCAGTTGCAGGGGATTCTAAGAAGCCTAAATTGTGTATTTGGTTGTTTTTGTGCCTTTTTTTTTGTTTTTGTTTTGTGATAGTCATTGCAATATAAATCAAGATAATAGTAATATGGTATATAATTAGGCCAATAATTATTTGTGGAGAGAGGATCTATCAGCAATTACATCCCTGGGTTTTGTTCCCCTTAGCATCATTATCAATACTTATTCAGTAATCTCCAAGTTTTATGTAAATTTCACAGTTCTAATTTGTGTGGGAGTTCCTGCCTGACAAATCTTTGAATCTTTGATATGTCTTGAACTATACTTGTATCCAAATCTGAGACTCCTTTCACCTTTTCCTTAATGGTGCCAACTTTTTGCTATTTRTGTCACAGTTCCTTTTGTCATGGTGATTCAGTTCACATCAGTGAACGTTTCCAGGTACACTATTTCCAGGTGTATTTTACAGTTGCTTTATAAAAGTCTTAAATGTACAAACCTTCAGGAGAAGAACAGGGAGGAAAAGTCATGAGGGGAAATGACATCATGTGCTCCATAATTGCTGCACCTGGGACTTCTCAGTTAGTATTTTTTCCCCATATTTTCCCTTCCTCTCTTCTTCTAACCTTTCCTACTTGTTTTTGTCTCCATATAAAAAGCTAAAGKCTATAATTATGACACAATCAATTTTCTGGTCTTTATTTTTTTTTTCCTAATTTTTTCATATGCTGGCCATCTCAGATTTCAAATCCAAGCTATTCTTTCCCCATCATATTAGTTCAGGAACAAGGACCAGGCAGCTTCAATGAATGGCAGGARCTTCTCCACACCCAGACAAAGTTCAAGTACTGAAAATAGTGAGSAAAGGAAGGACTTATGAGACTTTTATCAAGAATGGATCAAGCACACAGTTCTCTACTTTTCTTCCTTCTCTAATTCCTGTGCTTCGTGTCCCTTTTATTTTATCTCTGTCATGAAAATCTACTTTGCTTCTTTCRTTTAGATATGGCAGCTGTAACTAGCAGGCAGTTGTCTTCAGTCTCTGACCCTCAAGACTTGTGCCCTCCTCAAAGCATGAGTGTGTGCTTTTACTTTAAGGACTGAACAGCTTTAATGACTAACATCCTCTTCTCRAAATCTGATTTTGCCTTGATGTTTTCCTTCTCCTGTCAAGCTTCTGTATGGSTTTTTCATCCATTGAAGTAAAAGCACTTTAGAAAGGAAATTCTATTTTTTCTCAGATTATAAATGAGACAAATGAGTCACAGAGGTAAAAATGTGCAAGCTAAGAACATTCCTCAGGTCAGTAACAGCTAAGAATAAAATCCAGGTCTCCTGACCCCAGTCCAATGTATGTTGGATCACCCTACTTTAATCCATTAAAATCAGTAAAGTGAATGACTTGTTAAGTTGCTAGTCAGGACAAGAAAGAATGGCAGGAAAAGGCATTTAAGTTGGAACACAAGCTGCTCCTTTTAAGTGTGAAACAGTTAGTGGCTATACTGTAAGCAAAAACAAGAGCACAACAAAAAATTCCKGTTTCTAATTAACTAATTAGTGCCATGGGTGCTACAGGTGAATTTTTTCTTTCTTGGTATCAGTTATGTGTGCAAATTTTTGTTGCTCTCCATAATTCATGCTTGGTAAAATGGTTTGAGATGATAACCCATCTTCCTCTTGCATAGCCAAGAGTACTTGTCTTCCTRTTTGCATCATTCTCAGTGCATCTGCTTGCAACTGAGTGTGTGTGCCTTGAGCACACCTGGTGCCCACTTAAACCCCTGAGGTTAGCATGGCATGTGACCCTTGCTGCTACCTTGTAACTTAGTGCCTAGGAGGGCTGCCTCAGACTGMAGGAGCTCAGTCCACCTCACTTGCCGTTTCCGTGAAGTTGGGCTTAGACAGAAAGAGAGACAAAGCACATCTTGATGTTTTATTCAGGTAAAGTTGAGTGCATGGTGTGGGATTCGATAGCCTGAAACCAGGAACATCTCTGTTTTCAGGTAATGACTACTAAATTAGATTCAGTAACACATCACAGGAAGACAATCTGATTGTATTGGTACCTAGTTAGGATGAGAGAGAGGAGGTGATGCTTGAAGCCACATTCCTCTAGCCCTACCTCAGGCTGTAAAGGCAGGTGTCAGTTTGTTGCTCTCCTGTTGGCTTATGTTGAATTAATTCAACAACCACTGCTTAAGGCTATTTTTCCAAGTCTTTTYTACACCCTAACGCCTAGGGCCTTCTCTGAAAGTGCAAGAGTGTTTTTCAATTCCAGCATGAGACAACTGAAGTCTCTCATTGCTTGGAAGAATCCTCTGCCATGGGGATAGTGGGGGAGAGGAAGGGAGTGAGACTGTCAAAAATAGAAATAGAAATTTAGCAAAGGCTGTTGCCAGCTGTCCTTCCAACGGGATGCTCTTCCAGGCAGCTGCATTTGAGCACCTGTTTGAAGTGTCCAAATACTGGAGTGGCTTTGATGCTGAATCTCTTTTCACAGATCCACTAAAAAGCAGCAAGTRGTTTGTAACTATTTTGTGAATTAAGTTGGTTTTCAAATATAATGTTCTCCTCAGAATTCCATTGTCACTCTCTGTCTGGCATCATGACTGTTTTGAAACACATTCTATTCATCTAGCCAAGGTGTTTACTTGTATTTCTTATTCTCTTCCTGTCCCTTTCTAGACTTGACCTTTTCACAAAAGGACCCGTAAAAAATTCTGGATATAAAGGTTAGATGAAGTCAGATGACACTGGCTATTGGCAAGTTCTCTAATGTTTGCCAGTTTTCACAGAAATACRTATGGGAAAGACTTGCAGGTGACTTGAAAGATTCTGTTATAATCAGCATAGAATTAGCATTGCAAAGATGACTTATTGGTGCCTCAGCGTGATGAAAGTGGAAGTGAAACCTGAAGGAAACATATGGAGACAGCTGGCAGTTTATGCTCTTTATTTTAAAGCAGGTGGATGACCACCATTTATGAAATAAAGCAAAAAGATCCCCAGTTTCAGTCAGATGCAAAAAAGTGCCACCTCTTCAAACAACAGACTGGCTTGGTGTTGGTATGCCATCATAATCATCTGAGTAGTGCTGATACTGGTCAGTGAGAAGTGGCTGATGCAACTCATCCTTATTTTTCTTGACACGTACAATACATGCAGCAGCAGCAAAGATAATTGCAACAAGAACCAGTGCAGTCACTATTGCAATAGTTATTATCTCTGTGACACGGAGAGCCCGACCTAAAAGAAGGAAAAAAAGGGCAAAGGCATTAAAASCAAATGTCAAGTATATGGATAAATATCAGAGGTTCAGACTGAAACTCAGCATTTGTCATTATTCACTGASTTRKGGAGTAGAAGTAATTAAAATTTTGTTAATTCTTGTTCAAAAATGTKAARAGGTTTAGTCTATCTTGCTCCACTMTAAAATCTGTTCTGGACCTTTCTTYTGCCATCTTGTTTGTGAGGRTTTGCATTCTCTCTGGTGAGTTAAWTAAGCTAATTGACATAGGAATTCTGCAAGGTTAAGATGCAAATGAGAACTTCTCCTAAAATTAGGGTGGGTAGTGGAAACTTAATGCTGGAACAATCTCTGACCAGTGGCTATTCGAAATCCCAAACAAACATCTGGAAAGTAAGGCAGGAAAGGAGGAGAAGGCCATTACAAAGACAGCAAATTTTGTTGGTGAAATTTCARTAAATTTCAAGAGACAAAGATGTGGAGGAAAAAAGGAGAGGATGTATCTAGGCTGCACAATTTACCTGGCCACTCGACCTCATAGCTGTATCCCAGGTTTTCTGGTGCAGTAACGAACATTTCATTATTGGTTACTGGAGGCCAGAAAGGCACCATGTTGTACTGTCGGTTATGTCCAATAGGGGCATTCTCCAGGGGGTATGTTGAGATATCTAAAATGTAAAGTCAAATCACATTTCTGTAAATAAATTAAAAATAACTGGCACTACTTAATTTTTGTCTCCAATTCAGGGTTTTAAGTTCCCCAGAATTCTTTTTCAGTTGTTCCAGRAGAATTTGTTTCCTGGTGTGACAGATACAAAGCAGAGTCTCTGTGTTGTCCAAAACCAAGGCCACTAATGTTATATCTGGTTTTGAATAGAAATCACCAGTAAATTTTTAAAACTTCTGCCTGTGTTGGGCTTTTTATTTCTTCTCACTTGCAAAGGGAGAATTATAGCACACTTTTTTCTATATTCTTCCTTTGCCTGATTGTAGCAGTGATGAACTGGGTAAGAGTTGATGTAAATTCCAGTGGAATATTTTTGCAACCTTATACTAAATCAGAATGAAGTTAGCTGAAATAAAAACCAAAACAAAAAAGAAAATCCCCAAAACAAATCAAACCAACAACAACTACAAAAAAACCCCCAAAAAACTCAAAACAGGAAAGAAATAAAATTCTTCATGCTAAGATTATGCCAAACCTTGTGATAGATCATGTAAGAACCACAAGGGGATACAATTGCTCTCTGAGAGCTSATGTGGGAAAATTCAGTGAGGCAGGTTGTGGAAGCTGCACAAAGAAGTCTCAGTTGTGCAGAAACAGCTGTCTTCTGTATAAGAAGGAAAAGGAGTATAGATTATCCTAATAGAACAGAGTTGCTGCATTGTGTRGAGGAATACAGTTGCTGCCTGATGCATTGACATAAGGGTTAGACTGAAATCTCCCCCTAGTCCACTGATGTAAGTCTCCTTCCTTCTTTTCTTTTTTCCTTCATCGCTTTCAAATCCTTCCTTCTGTTCTTCCTTTCTCCCTCTTTTTCACATTCTCCTGTATTACCTTTTTCTGTTCTTTTTGGAATTAAAAAAGCAAGGACAGAAACAGTAACCATCCTTTAGAAGTTTATGGAGATGGTTATTGAATGCTGGTAGTGTATCACAAAGGTGGTAAGAATGAGTGTGTATGGCATYTGTTCTTCCTTTGACAAGAAGAAAATAGTTATTTACTCCACACAACARTGGAATGTCCTTCCAGGGTTACAATGTCTTTGCTCAATGGAGATAGTGTATTCCCACATCCTGTTTTCTTGAACTGTGCCTGCTGTATCTGACCAGCTCCCTTCACAGAGAGTGATCTGCAATTGGATATCAGTGGGGTGAGGAAGAGAGCTTGCTTGTTACTACTYTGTCAACTATATTAACTCTTAAAATTCCAAACCTCTCTCCTAACTTTAGGGGCATCTTGCTGTCCCACCAGAAGGAKTTGAGTTTTTGTGATTGCAAAGACTAACAACCACCCATCCTGCCTCTGTCCATGAGAACACCCTACCTGCAGAATGCCGTCTCAGCCACTCGTCAAAAAGGGCATCTGTAAATGTGTGCAGGAGGACAAAAATGGGGTCATTTGGTGATAAATGAGTTTGCCCTCCTGTCCCATTCAAAAATAGATGAGCCAGGTTATGAAGACTTCGAACTGCTGGGTCATATTTTCCTGAAGGATCACTGTACCCTGTATATGCAAACAAAGAAGAAAACAAAAATACCAGTGAAGATTTTGTTTGGAAGCTGCAGTCTCAGATGAATACTTTTTATTTTTCTCTGAAAGTCTTTCATGTTGTTATGTTGCTTTGCTTAAAACAAATGGGAAGCTAATTCTCTACCTACTGACATTTGAGAAATGTTCCTGGAATGCATARTTTTCAGATTAAAATAGCCTTTGTAAAAGAATGCTGGAAATGTGGACTGCAAATCTTCTGGATTCTACTGCAGAAATGGCCAAAATAACATCACAGCATGAAAACAGAGGTACATATTTAGGCCCTACATATATCTTTCACTGTACTAAATTTCACTGTASTAATTTCACTAAATTTCACTGTACTAATTTCACTGTACTAAAATTCTAATGAGCTAGCTGTTAGGTTTCCATACATCACGTCCATGCATACTGGGAAAACATACTGGAAAGCCTCACATGCTCTGATGCTGTTTATTTTTTTCAGTGAAGATAGGCTGTAGCTTTGCTTGTGCCCAAAACCTCATAACCCTCAAGTCGGATGTTAGGATATGAAGCATCATGAAAACTCCTCCTGCATTCAAGGTTTGGCCAATTGTTCCAGAAGGGATACATACAGGTAATTTTCTAAAGTCATGTTTGGATGTCTGGGAATTGATAGGCAGCRATTTGAATTGTCACTTTTAATCTTTTCCTGTTAAAACTCTGGATCATTAAGGTATAGAAGTTGTTAGGGTGGGTGGTGTCTGAACAGTGTAAATCAAACATTTAGGCTCCTTTCTCTGTTGTGTGTGTGTGTGTGTGTTCTGCTGTCAGTGATAAAGAGTTTTGTTTTAAATGTGCAGAACTTATAGAAGAACARTTTTATGTCCCAGAGTAGGGCTAGCATGTCTAGCAGTAAATCCTGTACCCAGACCTTCATTACTATTTCAATACCATCKCACTAAGTACTACCAAAGCTTTCAATTTATTTTGCTTTCTTTTATTYGTTTTACTTCAGATACAAGAATAACTGCTAGAAGCACTTGTTTCTTTCATTTAGGGATGCAGCAGCATCAATCCACAGATAAGGACTGTGTTTTCAACAAAGGCAACTTGGTAACTATGACCCGAAGTTAATTTACAATAGGTATACCAGCCGCAGACTTTTGAGATTGTTATGCATTTTAAGAGACAAAAGCTATAAAGTAATTTACCTAGAACTTACAGCCTGTCTCAAACCTCATACTTCCAAAAGGAAGAAGTGTCAAGTCTGCTCCCTGACTTATTTGGAGTTGTTCCAGGTCTTCCTATTTGCCATGTTTACCTTCTACTGTGTTACGGAAGCTGTCTGTTGAATTGGAGTAGAATGGAGGAGTGTCAAATACACCAACTTCCAAACACTGAGCAACATCCTCRGGCTCTGGGAGACGCTGTACCATGGGTCGTGCTACATTGCCAGCAGGATTTCTTCGGATGGGACCACCCTCAGTACCTGGAAATACAGAGAAGAGAGAAAACAAAGTGCAAAGTGTAGAACAGCAGGCTGCAGAATGACTTGCTCTCATGACTGAGCCATGGACAAAAAAATCCCTCACAAATAACATTTACAATGAATGGACTGGTCAGTTCCTTATGTAGGGCATGAAGTCCTCATGGGGCCCTGTGTTCTGGATTCTCTGCTCCAGGACGTAAGAAGTCATCTAGAAGCCTCCTACTGAAGTTTGTTGTTCTCTAAGTGAATTAAGAAAATTTCCTACAGATTTTCATCGTGATTTCCTGATGAGACCAAGGCCAAGATTTCCTGATGAGACTTAGGCCAGAGGACATCCTGGTAGAGTAGCTGGGGAAAAGATTATGTAAATGACTAACCCAATATTTGGTGGTTCCTATTTTTTCCATATTTCCATGATGAYGTTTATATGAATATGTAAGAAATTTACTGGTATTTAAAAAATTGTTTTCATTTGGGTAGGTATGTTAGAATCTGGTATTACTCACATTCAGAATGTGGTTCACATAATTATGGGGATTTGCTGGATGTTCTCATTTTAGGGGCAGAATGGCATGAAGGTGATAAGTGGAATAGTCAGAAGAAAAGTTAAGCTTCAGTTAAGAAATAACACTGCCAGATTTAATTATTTATGGTGCAARAGATGAATTGGTACTGCATAAGAAAGGAAGGAAAAGCATTTAATCTTCCTTCTGCTACAAGCTCCTGATAGTATGTATTATCTCAACAGACTGATGAAACATGGATCAAGAATATTCAAAAACCACTTTAGGACCGTTTGGCTGTAAAGAGCCACTGCAATGTAAAGTAGTATATTTATTTATTATTAAGAGAATTTTCTCTCCAGATGTCTCCCATCATTCATACTTACTGTTACAGATGGTTCCCAAGGTTTCATAATCTTCTACATTTTCACATAACACTCGCCACTGAGAGAAGATTGAATTCTGGCTGATAAGAGAGACATCAAAATTGCTTCTAGCTCCCATCAAGTCATCTGAGCAGATATCACATGTATTTTGTCCTGTTGCAAAGTTCCAGTAGGGCAGTCCAAAAGTGGGGTCCTGTAGCATGTTCTAAACCACATAAATATGGTATTACTAAGAGTGTGACACAGACAGCTATATTATTTACTGCTAGAAGAATGCTAAAAAACAGCTAAATACATCTTAGTGAAAGTCAGAATCCTGCCTTACAGAAGAGAACAATTCTATGGAAAATTCCATTAGGAGCTTTTTGGTAGTTTTTCACATTGATACCTTTGTTCAACAGAACAAACAGCTGTACTACTGAACTGAATCATGGATCTCCCCCATTAATAAGACAGTATTAGTGTCTTATTAGATGAATATTTTTAATGGCCTGTCAGCAAGAACAGTGTTTGTAGTGCACATAATAACCATGTCATCTGTTGAACTGAAGGAAATGTAAAGAATAGGGATACCCACTTTTCCAACTGGTATTAGGGGTTGGAGTTCTGGAGCTAGTGAGGCAAAATTACTTTGACTAATGATCAAGTCTWCTGGCATAAATAGGAATATATGTTAAATAACAGACAGAACTTCTTCTCAGGGCTTCCACACAGAGAAATGCCAATGATGACAAATGCGTATCTTATACTTAAATGATTGCAGGCACTATTTAGTCCTGAASTTGAAAACTTAATTCATACTTTTTTAAGAAGGATGATTGTCTATAAAATACTATACCCATTTTATTAATAGGTCSACATAAGAGAAAGAAAGAAGAGAATCTTTGATTTATGGAACAGGGCATAACAAACCACTAATTTTTCTAACCAGTTACACAAATTAAATGTGATTCTGAATCCCTAAGCCATCTCTGTTATCACTTTCTTCAGAATTTCTGCTGCTTTGATTAATGTTATTCAAGAATACTGGCCTTGAGATTAAAAACACCACTGAAAATAACATTGTTGGTCCAATAATATGTCTTATATCTAGAATATATCTTTTTTTCCAAGAGATTTTTATGGAGATTTTACATTTTCTATGCKCTGGTTAAAATATTATGTTTAACATCTCTATAAAAGTGACARTCCGAAGCCTAAATGCACTCTATTAAATTTGGTATACCAAATGAGTTACTGAAATTGAAGCAGAACCATTTCAACACACAGGAAAAGTTGCTGTCATTTTTTAATATGGAGTGAAGTTCTCCAACTGTACAAAACATGGCATGAATACCAGTAAACATTAACAGGAACCTCACCTGCATGTCTCTTTCAAGCTGCAATAGGTGGTACCTATGCCACGTGACAAAAGCTGGGCCCTCATGGGAGAAATCAACTCCTCCAAAACTCTGCTGCCCCACACCAAGGAAAGTCTTCCTGACAGAATAATAATGAGACCACACAAAGTAGTTATAAATGGAGATATTCTCGAACTGAGGTGTGTTGCCGTCTGGTCCAAAAATTTCTTCGCGTCTTCGTGTGGCAATAACGATGTCAGGATGGACTGTCACCTTGGCTTGGTGTAGGGCATTCACAAAGCGGTTCCTTTCTTCTGCACTTAGATCCAAAAGATTCCTTCTGACTGTGATAACACAGAAGAAGCACGTTACTAATGTAATAGACAATGAATTCTGATCTCACAGAGCTTATTTATTGTGTTTCTAATAATTCTTGGCAAGTCTCTTTTTCTTCAGGTATTCACCCTGTTTTTTATTGGGGAAACTCACTAAGCATAAATAGAAGGTGTTCTTATTTTAAGAAAAGCTGAAATAACTCAAAATGAAGCCCCAATCCTTGCAATTTTAGTGCTTTTAGGAGTACTGTTRCAGATTATCTTTCCATCCTACTACACAAAAGACAAAGAAGACAGTTCTTTGCCAAAAAAACCTTTCAGAATTTCATCTGATATACTTAAAGTTTCCTGTGGTAATATTCTACAAAAAATGAACACTATAAACCAGTTTATAATAATCAGAAACTTTCTGTTTGGCAATTAAGTGAAAAATTAATTTTTTTATTCCTGAACCTTTGTAGGAAAAATGGCAGATTTGCCGGACAATTGTTCTGAATTTCACACAGTACAGTATCTCTTTAATCTGACATTAGCTCTTATCTCTTAAACCTGACATTATTAACAATTGCCACATATTAGTCCTTTTTAGCAGTATATCTCAAAATAATGAAAAAATGTCATTGTCTACACATAGAGAGTGAAACAAGGAAGAAAACTGACTTGTTGAAATAGCAGTATTTCAGCAAGAAGAACTGAGTTCAGATCACTTCAGTCCTCCTTTGATGTGGTCTGACAAATTTCAGATAAAGTTTAGACTAAGATGAAGATAGAAGACCTCAAAATTGTTATTCAATATTTACTAATTGCCATTATTAAAAATACTGTAAAAATCCATAACTCATTGTCCAAATTAGTGATAGATTATGTTGATACAAGAAGCAACAAGTCTTCAACATGAATTTATATGAAGAATAAAAGTGAATTATGTTTCACTAAAAAAAAAAAGATTCCGTGAGGGATATTTTGGCCTCTGGGAAATTTTTTAAAAGTCTTTCCTGAAACATAAATTTCATCCTAGGGCTGTGTATCCTGAAACATGCTTTTTTGTTTTGCAGAACTGAACTGACATGCTAGCCCTCATCACTGAAGTGCTGGGGTTTTTGGTTTTGTTGATTTGGTTGATTTGGTTGTTTGGTTTGTTGTTTTGTGGTRTTTTTGTGGTGTTTTTGTGGTGTTTCAAGTAGGGAATTATAATTGTCCGTCAAATTTTGATTTACATAGCCATCTTAACATTTTCATTTTCAAAGAATTTGCCTGAACCACACTGAAAAATTGTGACTATTATAAGAGTAAGTCATGAACTGAGAAGACATGAAGACACCAAACTGCATTTTACAGCAATTTAGTATGGATATGCCAACAGTAATCCAGTAATTATTTCTGAAATCTGAGCAGATGGGGCCAGGTCTATGAATGGGCAAAAGAGGTGACCTTCATGTAGAACCTTAAAGCATAATAAGAAAGTAATTTACACTTTTTAAACTCATCATGCATTATATATCTGATTTATGTGACATTTTAATGCGATGTAAATGATTTAATRAGAGAAAAGTAAAAAGTGCTCCTGTACATTCTAGAAAATCACCTAAAACTGCTGTTTGCCTGTCTCTAGTTTTGCATTGTTAAGTTTGTGTGTTAACATTTATCTCTTGATTTTTTTTTCAGAGTTGTTATCATTGTAACATAGAATAGGCAAGAATATCAGAGAGTGCAATCTGGCTTAGCAGACCCAATTCACAAGTAACAYTTTCTGCTTTATAATTTAGTTCTTGAAGCTCAAAGGAGGAAAAAAAGTATTTTAACATCTTTCTCATAGCCATCAATAAGTTACTTAATTGTTGTTTAAATTTTGATTTAAGTAGTCCTTTGTTAACCCATGTTGGAGCAGGCTCTTACATTCATGGGATGTTCCCTTATCTGGTGAAAATGTCAGTGCTGATTTCTGTTTCTGCAGAAACACTGCATATTTGTTTCAAGATCTCTTGTTTAACRTATCAGCAGAACCCATTTTTCATTAGGGGCGATTATGGGTTTTACAGGATTGCAATAACATGTTTGAAGTTAAAAGTATTTAAGTTTAAAAATAAAGGTTGAAATCTTGTCCATTCAGATGGTTTTCAGATTAGAACAAGGATCTGTCCCCAGGCCTGTTTGTCTTTTTTAAGTTACCTATGATATTCAACACTTTTCCAGTCCTGCAAGGATTTCATATCCATTAAAAAAAAATGTTAAAGATCCGTTTAGTGATATGCTAGACTTAACTGAAACTGGAGTACTGACGAGGGGSTAACCCTGGACTGATTCATTTGAGCAGTTCACAGTCATGACTAAAGTTTTTWAATATATTGACAGTAGCAAGGCCASTAAAAATTCACCAGACCAGGTACATAGTTTAGWATTGCATTAAGGGGTTTTGAATAAAAAGAACATTTAGAACAGTTACAAGGTATTAGACATATCGAGGTGCGTATTATTCCCAGACACACTCATAAATGTTATGTACATGCCTACATACACTGTTTTACTCTTAAATCCAAAACAATAYGTTTTTTTCAATATACTTGATCAATCAAACATCAATTCAGATGTTCCATTCTTTAATGGACTTTCATGCACTGACTACAGGTTTCTTGTCTCCCTTTTAATGGATAGTAATTATAAGTAAGTCACACACATGCTGAACAGCTCCTCTAGCACCTGCCTTAATAACCCCTTTAGCARCATACCCTTGCTAAATACATGTAATGGACATTTGGTCCCTCAAAGGGACCAAACCCACTAGGTGCAGCAAACACCGACAAGGAGCAGTTTCCATGTCAATTCCCGCTGTTCTTACCTATGTTGATCTGCTGGCTGCAGGTGGGCCCCGTCCAGCCGGGCCGGCAGGAGCCGCAGTTGTATCCGGAGAAGTTCCCGTTGCAGCGGCAGCTCTGGTTGAAGAAGCGGATGGGCCACTGCTCGCGGTCATCGCGCCCGTCGTGCATGTACTGGGGGCCGTGGGGCCGCCTGTCCACCGTCACGGGCACGCAGCGGCCCCGGCCCGTGGACACGCCGCAGCGGTCCGTGCCCGGCCCGAACACCGGGAAATAGTCTGGGCAGCACACGCCGCTCCGCAGCGCCTCGACGGTCGCGCACTGCCGCGGGAACTGCGCTCCGGCTGGGCCCCACAGGCCGAGGAGCAGGAGCAGGGAAAGGTGGAGCAGCGCGGGGATCCGCATGGCAGCGGGTCCAGCAGAGCCGGCTTGTTCCCAGAGCTGGCAGTCCGCACGCACTGCTTCCCTCTCCTCAGCTGGGATACCCTCTATGGACAGAGAGAATGAGAGAGAGAAAGCAGAATGAAAACAAGTGTCACAAGTCTCCGGGCTATGCCTTTCACCCCAGAAAATTCTTTCTCATTCTACATCTCAATACTCTGAAAAGGTGAACAACTCTGAGCTCAGACACTAATGTTCTCATTATCTGCGCAAAAGAYAGTAACTAAGCAGATCTATATTTGCTTCTAAATTCATCCAAAATGTTCATTCGCATTTTACACTTGCCAGAGACATTTGCTTCACTACTACAAAGTTCTAAAACCTGTCTAAGGCACCAGTTTCCTGAAACTTTTTTCTTTCACCCCTCCTTCCCTCCCCTAGTTCATGCCTTTTCTGAATTTAACTATTATATCTTGTCCTCCCCTCTGTTTTCTTGCTGTTCTCCAATGCCAGCTCCAACATAAAGTGAAGCTATACTTAATGCATTGTACCTGTTTCTCTTCCTGGCACCCTTCCACTGCTGGGATCTTGTTCTATCTCTCCACGTCCTATGACTGTCTAACCTGAAATAAGCACAGCTAATTTTTCTCCTGATTCAGTCTGCTTGCTAATCCTTCTTGTACCAACACAGTATGGCTTGGCCTCACCCTCCTTCCTCTCTTAATCCCCTTTCTACTTCAGTGCATTTCTCTGGACTTTAAGTACTTGAACAGCACATGATTTCTTTCATGCTTATCTCCTTGTGATTTTACAAGTTTTAGCAAAGGTCAGAGACAAATACTTGAATTCAAAACAGAACAAATGTGAAGTTGGGTTTTTGTTGGTATTTTTTTAATTGCTTGCAAAGAAAGGCTCACTTGAAAACAGACAAAGAACAGAGGGGAAAATCACATTTAACAGACACTTAGAAAAAGTTCTTAAGATGGCATTTTCAAGATCAGTCTGAAGTAAGTGACTAAGCAATGTTATTCATGAAATTAAACACTCCAATTTTTAAACRTATAGCTTTCACTTTAACAGTTTATTTGATACTAAAATAAAATTATAATTATYATATTGAAATTTYATGAAATACTAAGTTCTGAGTAGGTGCTGTRAAGGGTAATTAAAAATTAAATGGACAAATCTCTTAAAAAATGTTTCTTTAATCTTTACAAGGATGGTTTCTGCTGCACAAAAACAACCTTATTCATAATATTACTCTCTTTCTTAGCTTTCAGCAAAGATGGATTTCAGTGAGCTGAACGTATGTCAAGTGAGGTGAAGATATGTCAAGAAACAACTGGCATCAAGACAAAACATTAACAAGTTTTCTGGGAAAAGGTTCAATCACACTGTGACTGAGATCAAGCAGAAAATGGATTACCTACTCTTTCTGCTTCCCTATATGCAAGTCATAATGCGAGAGTGCACCCAATTCTGGCAGAACAAAGAAACAGGGGTTTTTGTGTGTTTATTCTTGCCAACCAGCCCTGCACCAGAGCAATGAACCTTGCCCTCTGGATTGTATAACCCACATGCTAGAACCTAGATTTTTAGTACACTTCTCTGTCTCTTGAAATCATTCTCCATTTCCAGACAGGAATATTTGTTAATCCTCAAATGAACTTTTCTATTCTGACTTCCGATTTATTCTCCATTTTAGGCTATATTYTCTTCTTTACTAGCTTATCCTGCTACTTTCCAAACTTAAACCTTTTCTCTTTGACCATGTCTATTGGGACACCTGTGACACAAATTTACTGTTTTACAACAGAAGGTAAACCAGAACTCGCAAAAAAACCTCTTGAGATTTTTATCTGCAAAGAATGTAAAGGTCAAAGAAGCGTRCAGGTGTTAGCCATGAATATTTAGCAAATACAGCAAATTCATAATAAACTTAGAAGGGATACATGCTGCTCTGTAGACAAAACCTTAGTAAAAGATGTACTGACTGGGGTTTCCTGGCATCCTAAAACTTCCCCTTATAGCTCCTGTATAGAAAACACCTATGAATGTTATACAACAAAGATGCACTGCTGAGGATCATATCCCTTCTTTGCCCCTAGATGYTCCCTTGGCTTTCCTGTTRGAAATCTWGCTGAGCCTTTTGGTGGAATGCAAYCCTTTTTATAACCTTTATTTCAATATTCTTGCCSTTAGACATATTCTTGCTTTTAAAGACTCATGCTCCCCTGCTGTGCCTGGAATGATTTGGAGATTATCCAAATGCACAGTATCTGTGTTTCTGTTGTTCAGTTCGGAAGGGGCTTGACTACAAAAGCAAGGTAATGAGGAAGAAGTCAGTGTGTGAACCCCTAGCTCACTAATTGCCTATGTGGCTGTAAAATACCTGAGAGTTATTTAATATGCTATATATATATATTTGCATATACCTTGCATTGTTCTTTCTTTTAACTTTAGTTCTTGATGCTGAGAATAGATCTCTATACAGACACACTAGGTTTAGCTGTGGTCTGTACCCTAAACTACATGAGAAGTTTATAAAAACCAAGCCAGTTCTAGCTGTGCTTGATGCAACCTGAGGTACTGATTCAGTCTCACCCCGTGCCATCAGCCCTGCAGTCAAACATCAGCTCTCTGGGAGCTACCCAGTGGTCTTTAGTAAGGGCTGGAATACAGGCATCTGATTGTTAAAAGTATAAGAACACAGTATTCATTCAGAAGCTCTGTTCTTCAACACATGAAAAGACACATGATTGTAGTGATACTGCTACATGCATTTTTTTTCCTGTAGAACAGTACCTTTAAGAAGCATTAAAGGTCAGTGTCAGGAAACAGATCATTATCAATGGCACTCATGGAGCATATACAGCAGAAGAAGATTGCCTATTCAGGTAGACTCTYTCTTTGTAGTTCTACAGTTGTCATAGGCTCATTCAGTTCTACGCATTTCCATAAGCACATTAAATTTTGAGTTTTGGTCTATTTCTTCTATTTTAGCTGGTGCATTCTAACACTACTACACAAGAGTAATGTAAAAGAGAGCAAGACCTACCTAGTATTTTTTTTCCTGAAGAGTAGGGAGGAAAAATGAATTTAAGAACCAACCAGTTTAATGTTTTTCTGGCATACTATAAGCAATAATCAATTAAAACTGCTGCCTCAAGGCATCAGTAGACAGCTGCAGACTTTACAATGCAAATGGTGCAGGAGTTTCATTAATAGAACRTGTGTATGCAAGAAAGTATTAATTTATAAACAAATTGTGAAATTAATGGGAAACAAAGAGCAGTTGATCTGCAGCATTTAATTTTCTGCTTCTATTCAGAAAAACAACCAATGAGAAACTTACTGCTGAAAATCTTTTACTTAGATTAACACTTGCAGTGAAATTGAGGCAAGATTTTCTTACTGATATTTATCATGCAAACTGTAGAAGTACATAATCACAAGGAGCACATAAATTAATTTTTCCTACAAACCTTAGGTTTTAGTAAATTATTTCAAGCTAGAATTAATGAGTGCAGCTGCAGAAATCTAAACCTCAGTGCTCTGTTAAATAACCAATCTGCTGTAGCAGGAAGACAGTGGACCAGCCTCAGATAATGCAAATCAACGCAGCACCAATGGTTTTAATAWGACATAGAAGTACAGTCAGCTGGAGGAAGCTTGGCTCATTTGTGTAGGTTAGCCTTCAGCAGGCTTATTTGCTTGACAAGAATACTACAAAAGTAGTGCAGACTGTTCCAAGCAACTGCAGTACTTCCAGTTGATTCTACTATGTATTGTCCTAGTCTTTATTATCTATCTTTTTGTTAGACAATTGAAAGCCAAACCAGTTGTGAATATGAAACTGCCCTTAGTGCAACCTTACAAAATTGAAAATAACACTCCAAAGAATAGAAATGAAAAGGGTTTGGTTTTTTTTTTTTTACATTCGTTTGGAGTGAGCATAAGGTTTTTTTGCACAGTCATTAAATTGTTTAGTCTCTTCCTAGTGTTTTATGTTGTCTCAGATATGGGCAGTCCCATAGCAGCCAAGACATATCTCAGACACAGAGCAATATTATTCATTTTTCTAGGAAATCATGCATATACTGTATTTTATTTTATCCATCAGTAAGATTGAATTATGGATTAATTTTAATTAAAGGAGTATTAGTTAGTCACCTTTCTTATTGGCAACARCTTTCTCATCTTCATCCAGCAGATTGCATGATTCTTACTAAGTACTCTCTGAGAACAGGACTCTCATATTTTTATCAAGTATTTAATTGTCTTACAAATAAGGTAAATTCTACTTTCATTGTGAGAAAATGTGTATCATTTTTCTTGAAAGCTGGACCAGCTATAAATCCATGTATGGGAAAGGTAAATAAAGCAAAAGACAAGATTTTTATCTGAAGTTTTGATAACCYGACTAAAGAAAAAAACCAAATCAAGTAAAAAAAATATTTTAGACAAATTGATACTGCTTTTCTTTAAAGTATAAAATTTTCACAGTAAATCTTACAAATACTATAAACAGTTTAAGCAAAAGAAATAGTTTTAGTCGTACCTATTCTATAGTATGTTCTTTTCATCTAAAGTTTTAGCCATGTACATGAATGTGTGTTATAATAATGCTAACAATTTCTGAACATTTCCTCCATGYTTTTGTTATTCTGGAATGATATCAATGAGCTGAAGTAGGGCTGAGAAATGAAATTGGCCTGCAGTTGCTTCTGCAAAGTAAAGTGCAGAAAATTTACTCTGTTTTTGTAGTTCAAAAGTTCACCTTCAGCAGGRAAACATACAGGTAATTGGAGTCTTTATTGCTTTCACCAAACACAGTCCAGTGCCTAGAGAGAGATCTGCAGTTCCAAAATGATGCAATAGAGGTGAAAAATGACTGCCTACAGAGAAATGAGTGAGACCTTAAAGAGTGTTGCAGATAGGCATAAAATGAAAATAAGTAGCACTTGCCTAAGAGTTTGAAATAGCTGCATAATAGCACACATCAYTTTTGCCTCTTGRAAATCTGTGTAAGGTTTGAAAGCAGTATTTCARAGAAGCAGTTGACTGGCAAAAGTACAAAATTGGGTAGAGCTTCCAGAAAGAAGAAAGTGTGTTTTTGAGCCTGGAATCATGAGTTTTACTTATGAGTGACTGTTGATGAAATGTAACTTTCTTAGCAGCCTAAGGTTTCCTAAGAAGGAACTAAGGTATGCTATGATCCTAGGGACAGCTATGGTATTAAAGTTAGCTTTGTCTGGTGAACAAATTCAGCGAACGCACTGCTTTGATTGCCACAATGCAGTTGCAGCTGGGCCACATAAAACTCTGAACGACAGAATAGGAAATTGTCTAACATAGTGTCACATGGCCATTGAACCCAGAATGGCTGTCAATGAGGCTTGGAGGTGCGGGGTGTCTCTGCACAGACAGAGCTGACAGAAATTAAGGTGTTCATCACCAGCAGTGCTACCCTACCATGCTACCCCATGCTCTTCTCTATGTACCTGCCTATGCAATGTTTGGGGACTTTATCCTCCTCTAACCACACTCTAGGGAGCTACTAATCAAAAACAGTTACATTTTGTTCTAATTGTAGGTGCACTTTGGGCAAGACTACAAGCTACTGAAGTAAATGGGAATTTTGCTACTGGTTGTAAGGTTGGCCATGTAAAAGCCATATACTCAAACAAACCGGAAAAAAATAAAAAACCAAACCCCAAATCAAGGCAGATGATTCTGTCAATTTATATTATCTACTCTCCAGCCCCTTTCAGATCAAATCATCTTCAAGGGTGAAGATGGTGTTTGTCTAACACATKCTATGCATTATAAAACACCATGAAATTGACGGCATCAGAGGTCAGATTATTATTTGGAGTAAACTGCCATAGGTCCAATAAATTATACGGTTCAGGATGTGCCCATCAGGATGTTCATTGATGTCCAAGAAGTTACAGTAATTTATATTTAGTAAGAATCAAGCCCTCTGTGTTTCAAGAAACTGAATCTGCRTTTTTCTCTTTGCTGAAGTGGTTTCCATGAAAAATTATCTTCCAGTGTTATGAATTGAAAGACCTRCTGGATTATACATACTATAATRTAGCATTTTGCTTCAGRCMTGGAAAAAAATACTGGCAYAAGATTAATTTTTCCTTAAATTCATGTTGTTCCACTGATAGACACAAAGCCTTTTGACTGAAGCAAATAAATTTTGCACTGAGTAATATAGATCATTAGCTTGTTTTGTAGGTGAAACTGCTTTGTAGGCAGTTATCCTACCAAGCTGATTTATGATTTTTTTTTAAATTGTATTTAAAGAGTAATCACTGAAATATTTCAAAGACAATAGAAAAGAGTTCGGAGCAAGGAAAGCCTCTTAGCCATTGACAAGAGAAAACTAACTAATAGTTGCTGTATCCAATGTCAATGTTTTTGTCAGAGCCCACTGAAATGAACAATATTCTTTTGACYTTACTGCACTGTAAACCATGTCCATGATGACATATTTCTAATATGCAATCACAAATGGCTTGCTCTAAGTAATAGAATATTGAAACTCCTCACAAACCTTCCAAGTTAGCTTAAAAGCTTTGAGAAAAATTACGTGACATTTATGTGTTAAATGGATGAAGATTTTTTGGCCCTATGGAAAATTTGTGACACTTTTGTCCTGCCAGTAGGTTGGGAAGTAGTTTCATTTGCAGCAGTAWAAGTTGATGCTGGTGCATTGGAGACCAAGACTAAAAGACATGACTGAAGTGCTTCTCATTAGGGAGGAAAAATAAGAGATTTTTATTATTTTATGACCCACGTATCATATATGGGGTCATATACAAAGCTCTATTTTGATACAAAGCTCTATTTTGAATTTTTACCACTACCTTAGATGGGGTCTCACAGCTGTCAAAAGCAAGGGAGGCTGCTGCAACTGATGAYTTTAATATCCTAACAGTGGCATTCTGTCCTTTGAAGACTATCCTTTGCCAAAACAGTGCTAACCTTTTACTTAGTGGAAGGAATATCTGCAGATACATTTTGAAAYGGAAGTTTCTATTTATTATTTATTAATAYAAAGGTTCTAGTGACACTTTTTTTTGCAACAAAATCATGGAGTCCTTTATCAGCTTTAGTCTGAACAAGTGCGTTAAAGCCATTTAATGTGTCACGGTATTTTAACTCAAACAGGATAGATCCATTAATTTCATGATGCAGACTGTTTTACCATGCTGTTACTGAGCCATTTATTCTGAAAATGGAACAGTGTTTTATTCCATCTTTAACTGAAGTTGATATATGTATAAGAATTGATGTTAAGGAATACTAAGTCCCATAGGTTGAACATAACCCTTGGGAATTYCATTTTTGAGCAGGCCTAATAAATCTCATTAATACTTGATATCACCAATGTCACAAATCAAATAAAAATCCTTGATGTACCTGATGATGTTTAAWGGATATTTACATTATCCCATACTGTACATTATGAACTACTTCATTAGCCTGAAAAAAACTTTGTTTCTCCAGAAAAACCCACAAACACTATGAACCCTTGCAACATGGTAGGAAATCTATATMTTAAAATCTAACAGTGAAGGAATACAGTTACAACTCCTGTACACAATTTTTTAGTGTTGTCTAGATGCATTTAGGGTTCTACTTAGGGTATATTTCAGAGGAAAATTTCCCTGAACAAACCAAAAAGAAATGCTGTCTAACCTTTCCTTCCTGAAATGCTGTCTAACCTTCCTGAGCAGTTAATAATAGGCAACATGATGAAATTTTTTGATGATGAAACTACCACCACCTGCTCAGAAATCCTTAATTGGAAGAATATTTAAAAATGAAAGTAGATACACTAAAGCTAATCCCTAGGGGATCTCATATCACAATAAAAAAGATCAGCAATGAAATGTGATTCCAATATTGTGGAAGTGATTGAAGTCAAAACTGCATGTGTACATTTCAGGCAAGGATTACAGGCTACTTCTAAATACTGYRAGCACTAGTGGCTCCAATATGCAGRAAGATTTACAGGTATGTCATAGATATTCTTTAAGACTTTGTAATTTTTTTTAATTGACTAGAAGAACTTCCCAAAGAAATTAATGAACAAAGAACTCAGAGGATCAAGTAAGGATGTAAGAGAAATGTGTCTAATGATGGCAGACATATATAAGTCTAGAAAATCTTGAGCTATTTGGTGAASGAAGTACTAATGAAACAGGGGATTACTGTAAGTGTAGATTTTTCAGAGTAAGAGGATCTTTTCAGTTAATAATATTTCTTTCACTGTTTTTTGTCTAACATAAGTGACAGAACATTTAGCTATGGCTGCTTTTATCTTTCTGCATTTTTTGAATTAAATTTTTGATATGCTTGTGATAGACTTTGGAAGAAAAAAATTACTCTTTTAAAGATTACTATATTGATGCAGACTTCTATTAATTCTATCACATCATCTTTTGAATAGATACTCTATTAACTTTTTCATATTTTTAAAGGGGGGATTGATGTTAGTTTGACCAGCCTAGTCATGACCATTTTTTGTTTTGTGTGGTATTTCATCATCAGCACACTTCCAGCCTGTTAGCATCTAAAGCAGAAATGATTCCTCAAAAGATTTTCAGTCTTTTCTTAGTAGCAATATCAATTTGTTGTTGAATCTTACAAAGTTCTTGCCACCAGCTACATCCTCTTTCAAAGAGCTGAGCTACTTGTATGCCTTCCACACACTTTTCAGGGCATGTAAATAATGTTTCTTTTTCATCTAAGGATAGGCTTGAAGTCAGGGAAAACAAAGACCTAATCTCTAAAAAAGTACTGTCAAATTTAAGAAATGTAAGACAGCTCTTGCATAAATTTATCTAGTAAACAAAAGAATAATTTCTACTTGAAAAATGGAAGAATGAATTTGTTTTCAAAGTTGCACTCTCCAAGGCTTTCTGAATGCATTGCAGCTCTTTGGAGGTAGTGCCCTTCATTTTCCGGATAAAGGTTCTTTTTTTTGTTCCTCTTTTGCTTAACCTATGCTTCTTCCTCCCATAAGAYTGCAAGTGCATCAATCACAGTTCAAATTATATTTTCAAGGCAGAGTGTGGGTGGTGACAGGCCCATTGATAAAATGATCAATTAATTTTTATTGTTACTGCATTTAAAAGCCTTATCTAGGATCAATGGTGTCAAATACGATAAAAAACACAAAGCAGAATTAAACCTGACATAAGACAAGAAGCTACAGATGTTCAGAAACAGAAAGAAAAGCTCACTCAGGGTAATGCTTGTTGTGTTAAAAGGGTGTATTTCAGCAGAATAGCAGGGTRGCTATTATTAATCCTTTTAGTGGATATTACAGCTATGAAAATTTGTARGAAATAGGTGAAAAAATATTATATGTGTATATAGGTGATTGTGCCAAGTATTAACGGTAGCCTAAGGAAAAGCAAAATGCATTTAAAACTGGAAAAATCATGCCTGATCCTGTGGGAGATAAAAACAGGTGACATGGCTTTTCATAATACTGAATGAAATATGTTCAGTAGGGAGGGAAATATGCAGAGGAGTATCTTTCAAGTGAGCAAAATTAGCTTGTTTGATAGAGAAGAGAAATCAATGCAAAGGAGGAAAAATTATTGATGTGAAATTAGCAAAAAACCACGTAGCATTTGAATATCATTTCAATCTAAAGTCTTCATATGTTCATATTAAAAGAAAATATCTCCATAATCATCACCCTGTGAAATGTTTTRTTGTAAAGTTAGRGTTRGAGACAGTATRGAACATCTCTATGTGCAGAACAAGRRGGTTTGGKTCTCAACCAACTGTAAATATTATAAGCTGTTGTTCCCAGAATATRTAGTATTCACTGCTGTGTTAATTCAGATGAATATATTTCATTATGTCCTGRTTGTAGAAAAATTCCATATTTATCAGGGAGTGTACCACTGGAAATAACATTATGCCAAGTGTAGGGAAGATATTATTCATCTTAAAAATACCTAAATGTTTTAGAATATATGTCAGACTTCCTAATCAAGTATTTAAAAAGTTATTCAGTGATGTAAAACCTGAATTGGAATTTAAGCAAGACTCAAACCTATCAATTACTATCTACTGCAGATATACTAAATATATAATTGATTTGCAGAAGGAAAATTGTTTGTTAATTTTGAGGAAGGCTAGATTTTTCTTTCTCCTACAGAACAAATTGTACTGTCATACCAAATATATTGTCATATCAAATTTAATTTATTAGCTTTTTTTAAAAGACTACTTAATTCTGAATAACAAAGTGTAGGAATTATGACTATGCATCTTAACAGTGTAAAATATGTACAAGTACCTGATTTTCACCTAAACTATCTTGTAGTAGTAGAAAGATAAAAATGAAAGAAAAGAATAAACTTAAGGAGTGGCCTGATTATATATATTCCTTAAAAATAGAAATGGTGATTGATGTCAAGTTATATGTGCAAATGAAAAGAAAAKCTGCTAATGTAGCAGTATAAAGACATACAGGGACAAGACAAAGACTGTTTTAAGACTAAATATAACACACTTAATTTTGTATATATTTGCAATTCTTGCTRTGGCAAGACAAGGTCAGAGGGAAAAATAAGGTAGAGCTTTTTGGGAATAAAAAGTTATGTGCTTTGTTGTTGTGCTCAATGGACATTTGCAAGAGAGGGAGTTGTCGTGGACTTTTGTGGRCTCAGAATGATTGAAGTGATGCCACTTTGACAGCAAAAGCCATTACAATAGACTGCTCACATGCAGGAATAATGTAACAAATCCAGGTGGTTTGTTCTACAAGTAAAAGAACTGGATGATCAGATTGACTTCAGTAAGGCTTTTTCACAATATTTCACCAAATGTGTAACATTGACATCTGCTTTTATAAGTAAACATAGTTTGAAAAAGTGAAAATAAGCAAATATAGGTTATATATRTGTACTGTTTTTACTGGACAGAGAGCACAAGRATTGATAACCACATTTTCTATCATCTTTTGGAGAATGTATTTATTGAAAAAACAGGAATTTAGAAAAGTTATCRCAAACAACTTAATCAATGAGATAGAGAATAGGGTCTGTTACCCACCTGTCSAAAGCCATGATAYTGAGTCTCTGAGGAGTGGGTTTGAGGGAAGTGAAAGATGTCAGATGTATGAATGGCATCCTCTTCCACTACATAAAGACCCTCTTCAGTGAAATGTACTGGAAATGGAATTGTTGAAATGGTATAAATTTCATTTAGAGAAGCTCTCCCTCATTGCCCTGATTCCTTCAAATTGCAATGAACTCTCATAGCTGTATTTCAGCATTAGTCTGGAAGCTCAGCAATTGTAGCTTGTGTATCAGTGATCAGCAATTTTTGCAAAAAGGCTCTGAAAATTGAGAGTTACTAGCATGCCTGAGTTTTGAGACACTCTAGGATAAGTCAGAAAGGAAATTTTCCATTTGAAAGCATCCAAGTCTTTTGATTTTCTGTGCTTTTCCAAGGTTATCTATTTCTTYGGACTCTTTTTGACTTTTAAGTGTTGAATTGAGTGAAAATGATACACTATACATAAGAGAACAGAAATAACAGTTAAGGCTCAACATGATGGCCAATTTAGATCAGGCACCAAGGCCARGATTTACAATGTCTACTTGTGGAAATAAGCATGGGAACTAGTCATGGCATTTTCTTTCCATAGACTGTTCATTTTACAGTCTATGGAAAGAAAACTATTCTTCTTTCTATAGAAAAGTACTTTCAGAATGCAATGTGTCTCATTCTAAAATAAAAATATTAAGCACAGAGGATGATTCTATGTTATTACAGCTCCTGTTTCCCACCATTTGCTGCAATGACAGCCATGCACAGCTAATTCAGGTGTAGAAGAAGAAAGTTAGCTGACATGAACTGAACATTGATCTTCTGACTAAAAAGTTTGTTCAAAAAATCTTTACTCTTTATTTACACTGTACATTTGACAACCCTTTGCATGTGTAATTTTTTTTRATTTTCAATTAAACCCTACAATCATCACACAAAGTGATTCTTTAAGACTTATTTTAGACTTTATGATTTAAAGTGTTTTTCTTCTACCAAATTCAGTCTTTAATGTTAGGTACAGTAAATTTCTCTCCAATGAAAGCAATTATTAATGAAGATCAATTTGTCTCTTACTTTTAGTAAAGCCATACCACAGTCACAATACCTTTTGGCTGACTGTAAACCTAGATGTAGTCTCAGCATTTTTGCAGAAGTTAGAATATATGATCCCTTTGTTAACCATCAGCATTGTGGTACATCCAAGATTTGGTTCATAACCACAGTGTGATAGTCKGTGCTGTCATTGGCAAATCAATGATTAAACTGTGTTCACTAGTGAATGTGACAATGAGCTGGAAAGCAGCTTGTCCTGATGGACACCAAGCTGAATGTAAGCCAGCAATGTGCCCTTGCCATAAGGAAGGTAAATGGTATTCCATGGTTCATTAGTCACAGTATTGACACAGACTGRGAAAGGTGATCCCACTCTTATTCATCCCCACACATGGAGTGTGTGACCACTTTTATTCTCCTAAATAAGAGATAAGCATGGACATGGTGCAGAGAGTACAATGAAAAGCCTGAAGATGTTGAAGGGACTGAAGCATCTCTTCTAAAGCAAAAGGCTTTTTTTTTTTTTTCAGAGGTGGTGTAATTCACCCGGAGGAAATTAAGGCCTCCATGGTGTCTTATCAATGTATATGCATGATTTAGGATAGAAGAGAGTGAGTAAAGAAGACAGAGTCAGTCTGTTTTCAGTGTGGTCAGTGTCAGAGCAAGAGGCAATGGGCACAAACATCAACACAGGAGGTTTCCTCTAMGTGTCATTTGTCACAGTGAGGGTGACAGAACACTAGATTACCCAGAGGAATTGTGGACTCTCAGTCTTTGGAGATACTCAAAAGCCACTTGAACATGGTCTTGGAAATGGGCTCCAAGTGACTCTGCTTGAGCAGAGGGTTGGATCAGAAAACTGCAGAGTCCCTTCCAGTCTCAGTCTTTCTGAGATTCTGAGATTCTGAGATTCTGTGACATATATTTTGAAAGATCCTGAAAAAGTATTTTTTAACAATAATATCAGTAGATGAAAACAATTTAATTTTTTAAACTTATTTATTACAATAATAATTCCTGGTAATACCACAAATTAAATTTATTACCACAATTTTGGCTTTGGGAACATCAAATACATAGAAGGAAAAAATCCTGAGGTTTCCACTGCCTTATTTTTGACACATGGAACAGTCTTCAGCTAGAAAAGACTCTGATATTTCAATTCTTGAATTCCAGAGTAGAGTAATATTTATAGATTTTTTTCTAAGCTTTTTAAATTGTTACTGAATAGCAAAAGCTATGGGTTGTAGGTCCCAGAAAGGTTGTCTGTCTTGAATGCTAGAGGATGACTGTCCTTTTTTTTTTTTAATGGTTTGGGTTGGAAGTGACCTAAAGGTCATCCAGACCCAACCCACCTTGCCATGGGCAGGACATTTCTCACCAAACCAAGTTACTCAAGGCTCCATCCAGTCAGGCTTTGAATACTGCCCGGGATGGGGCAGCCACAACTTCTCTGGACAAGTTGTTCAGTGACTCACCACCTTCACAGAAAATGATTTCATCCTTATAGGAATTCTAAATCTATTCCCTTTCAGTTTAAAGCCATTCCAACTTGTCCAATCACTACCATTCCTGATGAAGGGTCCCTCTCTAAGCATCCCTTTAGGCTCCTTGTCAGATGCTGCAAGGTTGCTGTGATGGTCTCCACACAACCTTCTCTTCTCAAGCCCCAGATTTCTCAGCCTGTCTTCATAGGGGAAGTTCTTCAGTCCCCTCATCAGCCTGGTGACCTCCTCTCGAGTCCCCAGTGCTACAATTGCTCAGCTCAGTACACCAAGGACTCCTCTCTTCTGTGTCTGTCTCTCAGCAAGCAACAGGCCAAGTTCTTATCTAGGAACAGTAACTCTGAAAGAGGCTTGCTTGTTGGGGAAGAGACGCAGTTTTCTATAATGAATTTCTRTTTTAGCTTAGAAATATTTATGAAGGTAGAGTTGCTTTTTTTTAAAGATCATATGCATACTTCTGATCTTAAGGAAATCTTTTGAATCATTTGATTTATCAGTTTTATTCAAAGTCACATGAAACATTGAAATTTATGAATGTTTGAGTTAAAAGGAAAAGGAAGACTACTGTGRTCTTTTTCCCATGTAAACAACRCAYATTCTATTCATAATACAAAAGTAAYGACTAGGAAAAAAGCAGTATCATTCATTGGACTGAAATAATTAAAGAATTTCTCAAGAATTGCTCCTTTCAGCATGTCTGAGTTCCTTTGGGCAGCAATGATAYTACAAATTGATATTTTACACAGCAGTAAAATTCAAGGAAAGTTATTTCTGTTTTATTCTAGGTCCAGTAAGATTAGATTAATGTTTCTGATCAAATTATTTGTAACTTAACAAATAGTTCCAGAAGGGGTTTTTGTACCAAATGTAATTCATTATTATTTTTTAAAATTAAGTGTAGGAATTATGACTATGCATCTTAAGGAAATGAAATGTGTCCATGTACCTAAACAAGTTGTAGAAGTGGAAAGATTAAAATGAAGAAAAAGAATATAATCTCAAGGARTAGTCTGAATATATATATTCTTTAAGAATTGAAATGGTGATTGATGTCAAGATATATCTGCACATGAAAAAAAAAGTGCTGTTAAGATAGCAAAGTCTTACAATAGTATTAAAATAAGCATGAAGAATGCCATTGGGTAATAGGTGTTTTATCAAAGTATCACAATGCTTTAGCTCAAGATCTTTTAAGCAAATCTGAAAGACCAAACTGGTCTACTGCAGGTCCAAACAGGAGCAAAAAGAGAAAAAATAATGGTTTCTATTCAGGCCCCCCTATAATATTCTTGTTTTTGTTCTCCAACAGGCATGTTGCTCAAGGCCTGTGTAGCAGGAGCCCAAATCTGAGTAACAATCYAATGTGTGCAAACCCTCTTTCACAATCAGTTTATTATACAAATCATTATACAAAGGATCAGGAAGCCAAGAAAGAAGACAATTGCAGCCCTATTTATTTTCAAATCCAAGTGTACACAAAAACTCAGGAATGTTACTTATTACAAGGGTGGCAATTTAGCACGTGTATCAGCCTTCCCTGATGCCCCACCCACTTTGAATGTGRTATCTTCTCCTAGACACTCCCATCTCCCAGAGATGAGACCTGAAAAAAACAGGGGTCTTTTTTAGACAAACCACCAGAATTTATAAACATTGGAATACACAACTATTAAATTGCAAATAATAAGAATATAAAGGGTTAAAAAATTTGTGAAGAGTAAAGTTTGAAACTAAGTAGAAATATTCCCTGATGTAAACTAAGACAGGAGAAAGAGGGTTTTTTTCTTTAACATTTTCAGATTTTTCTATAAGTGATTCCTGCTAAGCTGAAGAGAGGCAGAATCCAATGCCAGATAAAATTCCTCTTAAATAAATATCATCTTGGTTTAAGGCTTTTAGAATATGTCTGGTTTGGAGAAAAAATATTGAAGCTTGTTGAAGGTCTGTCTCATTTTTCATCATGAAATATATGAAAGAGTCTTAAAATTAAACTGCTGATTAAAACTGCTGATTAGAACTTTTGATTGCTGATTGCCCAACTAGTTTTTTATTACAGTATTTTGTGTGTAAATGTCACATTTGGTCTGAAACTCCTGAACACTGGCAGAAATTATACATGTTCACTGTAAATATTAAACATTAAGAGGTTTTTTGAGGTCATATGATGGCTGGAGTAGGAGATTGGAATTCTTGCAGGTATTAAGACAGATATGGGCAGGCATTGACACCAGTCATGAGTTTATCTCATGGAAAAGGTTTATTGCAGAATACTGAAAGAAAACATGTGAAATCATTTTTTCATTGGAAAGCAAGTTAGGCTTTGTAATTTTATTTTTATGAAAGGGYATTTGTAACAAAGATCCTGGTTTTATGCCTGTGATAATGTCTGACTTATTTTCCACAAAARAGATCTCTGCAGTAATGATTATCCACACTTGGGGTCATCTCCAGGGTGGAAGATGAGCACTGTTTCCTGAGTGATAGAACTCAGGATGAGCCACAATTACTTTTTATCTGAGTCTGCTTTAATTTCATTCTGTAAGTTGTTCTGTTCATTTCCCTGAACAACTCTGAAGGTCTGATTTTCAGAGATATTGAGCATTCAAGCCTCAAACTTATTTTCAATTWGCTTGTTTTTGCACTGTCGTTCCAAAGCAGCTTTTAATTAAAGATGCAATGTATAATAAAATATATTACAGGCAAAGGGGCTGTCTATGTTTTGGATAAGCATTAAAGTAATGTATTAAGCCAACCATTAAGTAAAAATGCTCAGATTCTGCTTCTTTGTGAAATGGAAGTAYTTGAGGCTATTTTTATAATGTATTCAGATCTCATGTTAGTCTTAGAAGATGTCAAATGCATGAATGACATAAAGAGGTCTCAAACACACTCTGCTCAAAAAAGTGAGAAACATGACGACAAAAATTATTCCATTCTTGTTTCCAGTGTAGTAATCATATTGGAAAAAATGCCTGTAATATCATAATAATTATAATAATAATACAGTAAGAAAKAAAAAAGTTGTTTTACATTGGAGGTGTAATTAGATTAGTCTTCATTGAGACTGAATGCATACAATGGATTACTATCWATATATTATCTTCTAATCTCACCATGTGGGATTTATCACTGTGCCCAAGAATACTTCAAGATCATGAGTTCAGTGGGGAGCAGAATGATGAACTGTGCTCATTCAACTCAAGGACATCATCTCTCATAAAAGCAAGCAAATGGATTTCTTGTCAAGAATACCAAAAGGAAAAAGTGCATTTAATTTCTTTTGGGAATTACTATGAAAAAGAAAGAAAAAATATGTTTGGTAACRGCCTGGAAAAAAAGACAACAGAAGAGACCAAAACTAAAATGTTTCTGCAAATCAAAGATTCTTGCATGATAAATAAGTCTATATGTTTCTTGTATCCACAAATAATACTTACTATATGTAGTAGTATATATATAATGTGTAATACTTACTATATATAGTCTGTAATCAGGGAGACTGAGAACAAAAAGGCTCTGAGTGTTTTATTAACAAAAATAAACATAACTGAAATACATCTTCCAAATCAGATGGAAAGGTTTTTTAAAGTTGTAATGTAAAATTTATATATATTGTGAAGTACTGCGTAGATTTTATTATTTTTGTTAGTAAGGGTGCTTACAAAATCAAAACCATATTTTTGTRGTCTTGAGCTCATTTAGTTGAATGCATTGTGGAGGAAAAAAATTTCCAAAATTGCTGTAGTTGAGTTATCAGTGAACATACCCTAGTTTGTACTTATGTTGCAGCAGCTTCCTACTCAAACCTTCCCTGCAMCTCAAGCTGTGTCAACCCAGTGAAGGTAAATGTACCCTCTTAGAGGATATGGAGAATAACATTGTATCCAATGGTTTAATCCAATATTGTATCCTGAATTTCTGTTTGGGTGTAAACATGAGTAAATATTTAGACTTCACTAATGAAAATAGTCTTCCTGTTCAAAGATAACAAGTGAAAATGACATAAAGAAGACTGAGGTACTCCACAACTATTTTCCCTCTCATGTAATCATCTCTTCTTCAAGGCTCCAAACCTTAACACAGGGACTGGGGGAAAGAAGATTGGAAGAGAGGATGAGGTTYAGGACCATGTGAGGAACACGAAYGTACACAGRTCCAAGGGACCCAACACAGAYRGTGGAATTGAGTGCACCCTCAACAGCTCTGGAGATGACACCAAGTTGAGTGATGCCATTAATATGCTTAGGGGAAGAGATGACATGCAAAGGGGCTCTGACAGGAAAGAGGGCCCACAAAAACTTCATGAGGTTCAGCAAGCCAAGGTGCAARGTCCTTCTCCTGAATGAGTCAGTTCCCTTTTTCTGTAGAGAGAGAATGATGCATTGCTTCAGAGCAGCTCTGCAGAGGAGGTACAGGTGAATGAACAAATGGACATGAGATGGCAATGTCTGTTTGCAGCTTAGAAAGCCAACTGTATTCTGGGCCTCATCATAAGCAGCTTGGCCAGCAGACTGAGGGAGGTGCTTCTCTACCTCTACTTTGCTCTTGTGAGCCCACACTTGGAGTGCTGCATCCAGCTCAAYGTAAGAATGGCATGGACCTTTKAGAGAGGRTCTAGRGGAGGACCACAAAAATTATCYGAGGGCTGGAACACCTCTGCAGTGAAAAAAGTGTAAGAGAGTTAGGACTGGAAAAGAACAGGCTCTAGGGAGAACCCACATTCTAATATTTCATTATTTAAAGAGGGGTTTATATGAAATACTGATAGAGAATTTTTTACTAGAACTTGTAGTGACAAGACAAGGGGTAAAGGTTTTATACTGAGAGTGGATTTRGCTTGGATAAAAGGAAGAGATTTTTTTATGGTGAAGGTGTTGGAACAACAGTGGGTGTCCTATCATTGGAGATTTCAAAATCAGAGTAAACAGGGCCTTTAGCAAACTGTTTTAGTGAAAGATGTTGATGCCTATGTCAGAGGGTTTGGACAGTATGATAATTAAAGATCCCTTCCAAACCTAAGCATTCTACAATTCTTTAGATTTTTGAYACTTTTTAGACTTTATCACAGTTAAACATTTAATATAGGGATATAATATATTGGTCTGCAAGCGTAAATAAATAATTGCACTTCCAAATTTTTTKCTATTTTGTGTGKTTTTGAGTTATTATTTTAATGTTTCCTTCAAAACCACTGTAATTATATGTGGTCTTCTTTATTTAGTAACAGTAGATAGCACTTTATTGGCTAGCAGCTTGCTGAGTCAAGTGAGGGATCAGAACTTTGCTTACTTGTTTTGATGCAGTTATGAAATGTTTTGGTTACTGACAATGAATTAAGATTGTATTAAATATATATATCTATATAGATAGATACATATTTAGGGTRGTTTTTAAAAAATTTTATCCTCTGTGTTATATCTCTCCCACTTCCACAGTCTCTGGCTCTAAATGAAATGTTCTATTTCTATTGCAAAAAGTAAGATGGAAAATTTACATCTCACACATAGCAGTCAACACAGCTCATTTCATTCAGAAAATGGTTTAAATGCACTAAAAGAAAACTAAAATCCATATCATATGATTCTGATGTGATCTCAAGGAAATAATCCTTGCTGTTAAAATAACAGTTGTTAAAAATACGACACACACTGTGTACACATGCAGAGCAAGAGAGGAGGCCTGCTATTTTAGTACCTTATGGATGTCAGAATTTTGATTTGATTGGTACATGAAAGAAATCCTTCTTCCAAGATTTTATTTTATTTGCATGTTTTCTTAATTTTCTTAATTATTTCACTTTTCTAAATCCTATGTGATTTTTAGGACATCTCCAAAACCATGATCTCAGCACATCATTCTAATTGTGTGATCACTTGGCAATTTTTCACAGTGAAAAGGTCAGCTGCCTTCACTGACTAACACATACCTTTGCACTATTTCTTCTGGCATTGTCATGGTTTCTGGAAGATTAAATTAGTTTAGATAGTGTTTCATAACTGTTCTGCTGTATCGTGCTTATTAGAGAGAAACCAGCTGCTGGTTATCACATCCACCACCTTGTCTTCGTCTCTCTGCTTGCTGAGCAGTAGATTCAACTGCATGTCATTCCACATCATGATGGATGTGAATTCCACCCCTTTCTGCTGTTTATTTCTTTACTTGGCTGTTGCTTACAATCTCATTCCTCCATTTTTCTAGTGTAAAACTCTTTCAACCAGGCTGGCCTGCCTCTTGAAAAAAGTGTTCTTGCCTGACTTTGTCAGACCTATAACATCTCTCTGTGACAGTCCATGATTCCCAAAGGTTGTGTGATCATAAAAGCCAAARCCTTGATGTTTACACCAGCTTGGATGACAACACTGGTTGATGAAAATCCTATACTGATAAGAATTATGCATTCCCTTCAGCTGCTCTCAGGACACTGTACCTAGTAAGAGCTGAGTGACAGAAGGCTTAGCCTGGAGGCACATCACATGTAGCTAAGAACAAACCCTTTARCAGGGTTGGTGATTTGCCAGGCTGGCTTTGTTCCTATGGAAAAATGAAATTAATTTTTAATATGGGTTTTCTTTAAAAAGAAGCAGAGTCTCAACATGGGTCGAACATACTTGAGGATGAGAATAAGATCTATCAATGCAGAGTGTTCTGACAATTATTTTTAAATTGCCTGAAACAGTATTTCTAATAATATTCTCCATTGTTCTCCTAGAAAATTCCCCTTTCAACTTGAAACTGGAATGAGCAGAAGTGAAAACCCATTTAAATTAGTATGAGAGTACCACTGYGAATGAAAAGGAGGTGAGCCTTCTCTTCCGCTGCACCTCACATGTTGGCAGAGGCATTTCCAGCTGGAGTTTGAGCAGACATAAGATCACCAAAGTGAAACAAATATTCCTAAAAACTCTACCTAGCTTGTCTACCAAGACTGAAAAACGTATTTGATTGAAAAAAAATGTATCTAATAATCTAATATTTTTGACAAATTTCACCCAACTATGATCTAGACTATATGAAGTATGACTACAAAGGAAAGCATCTTTATATCACACAGTTTTATTTAAAAAGATAAGGTCTGCAGATAAAAAGTTAAGGGTGAAATACCTATCTTAAAAAATTGACCAAATTATTAGATATACCAGCTTTTGTTCTTCACCTCCAGTGTGTTATTTGAGAACATCTTCCAAGATGATAAACCTACATATGTGGAATAATTAGTTACTCCGTGACAACAGGGATGATCAAGGAAATGCTCTTCCATAGAAGCAGATCAGTGATAAATGGTTGATTATGAACCCAGGAAAAATGCATTCTAATGTTGTTATAATCCAGATTATGTCATGGATGAAGGTAGCATTAAGGATACCTTAACTATGTAATGTTCTGGGAGTACATATTTGGTCAAAAAAAACCTATTAGTTAATCACAGAAAAAATGAGAGGAATTTAGGGTGTGGCTGAGAGCAATATATTAATCCTTTTTAACCATATTTTCCTTGGTATTGCCRGATTTTATGAAGAAGCAGAAAAATSTSTGARAACATACTGTTAAAGGWAGAATGTCTTGTAATTTTAAATTAAAAAACTTTTATTTKTAATTTTTTTTCCCTCAGGACTGTTTAATTGGAAGGTGGCTCCATGTAAAAGCAGCTGCAAAGGCTCCTTAATATGGAGAAATTGCATGGTTCTATGGCTAAAATTTGAAGATGAAATTTCAACAGGAAAAAAACTTTAGGCAGCATCAATATTAATCCTCTAACACATCCTCTTTGAGGGAGCATGTCTATATGTGACCAATGCCAGGGCAAGATATCCCCAGTGGGCTTGTGAATGACCCGTGCTGGGGGAAGGACACCTCCRATGAACCAAAGGGGTAAAAGAAGCCTTTAGACCTCACTGTCTATGCTGCCTGCCACCTAAACTGCAGCCATGACCTGCAGAAAAATTGCAGAAAAATGTTTAAATGGGGAGGAGACCCAGTTATGTACATAAGTGTTTATGTAAGAGTTCATATAAATGTTTGTGATCATGGTTTGCTTTCCACAGATACTGAGTCAGTGAGGGGAGATTTACACTGGCTCCTCAGTAAGGAAAATAAATTCTCCAACTCTGGACTGCTTTGCCTGCAACTGATGATAGAAGATACCYATTCAAATTTGCAACTCATTCTAAAATTGTTTATGGTAAGATTCTGTGAGGTACCAGAGTTATTGGCTGCTTTTGAGAAGTTGAAACATTTTAAAGTCTGTTACCATACCAAGCAGTCAATTTCTCCATTCAGGTCTCCCTTTGTCTCTTTCGAATTTGCCAGGAAAACATCCTCTCAAAAAACCCCATCGAAGTTGAAGTGTCTCTTGTGAAGGATTTCCACCTCCACAAGACACTAATTTTCCAGTTAAAAAATAAATTATAAAATTATTCAAAAGTAGATGCAATCATAGGCACATGTCTCTGGATAACAGGACCAAAGGCTCCTGTGGAGAGGCATGGGTTAAAGACAAAA
>CADDXX010000228.1:873756-894459 GCA_902810485.1 Alauda arvensis
GCTGGTAAACAGCAGTGAAAGGTCTCTGATGATGACATTAGCAGACCAGTTTGCTCAGTGACTGATCAAGTGACACAAAGTAATCCAGAACCACACTGTGAAATTTTATCATGAGTTATGYGAATAAAGAGCATACTGTTTTTATCTCAAATCATAAGGAAATCATCGGTTTAAGATAATAAAGTTTTACTTTTATAAAACTGGATAAAMGATAAAACTTCATACAATAAAGRTRTTCTGTAATGGAAAAKAAAAATARTTATTTGAGAAAATTGAGAGAAGAGCCMAATAGCCTTCTTTACTAGGTCTACCACAGCATCAAAAAGCTTAAAATTTCATGACAGTTGCTTATGCACAAAGTATTTTGAGATATCTTTATATAAAATTTTATAAAATGAAAATAATTTATCTTGTATTTTGAATAAATTCAGACCTTGATATAAACATAAGCTATTTAAATTTTTGTTATTTTAAGAGAAATTTATGAGAAAAAAATCAATCAGAAAGTTGTTAATATATAAAAACGGGTTGTTAAAAATAAAATCTATCCTGAAAGTATTTGGATTTTTTAAGTCAAATATTGACACCTAATGTGTCCTTAAGTGCAAAGGCACGGGCAAAATACTTGCCCTATAGATATTGGAAAATCATGTTTTCAACATTCAACATTTCCATGGAAATGTTATTCCATCATATTTTCCTGAAGTTTTGCTTCCTTTTAAAAGGTTCTTAYGTATGGGTTAGTTCTACTGAGTGTAATGTTGGGTTTTCTTTTTTCAGTTCTATTTTTCAGGGAAAAGAAGGGAAAGGGAAGGCAAAGGGGAGCAGGGAGAGAGGAGAGGRGAGAGAGAGAGGGGACAGGGGAGAGGGAGGGGGTAGGGGAGAGGGGAAGGGAATTATTTTATTGTTCCAATCCTCTACTGATCTTCATCACAAWTAAAATATATTTCTAGGACCATATATCACAAATACTGTTTCAGTATCTTGACCAGTGCTTTATATTTGGGCTCTTTGTAKGTTGTCTTTTAAAAATTATTTTTAGCATGGGTATTGCTTTTTTCTTTTTTTTTTTCCTTTTTTTTAATTGCTAACAATGTTTCTATTCTAAGTGAGAACACATTGTATGCAAAGAAGTCTACAGGAGAGACTAAGCTCCTTATGGCTTTGCAAGTTTGCAAGAGATTTGCAGTTTGAATTGGTACTTTGTTTTTTGGCATCTGTAGATTGAAAGAATGTAAAATAAATAATCTTCAAATATGATTATTAAGTTTTCTCTGTTGGTAGTTCCTTTTTGTTTTATGAACAGAATAACAAGACTAGACACTTGTACTCAGCTCTGGACATAGGTGATTTGCTAATCAATGCTTGGGATTGAAAAGGAGCAAGGTATTTGTGTCCAACTCATCCTCTGGMGTAGAATTAGAGTGGAAAAATCCATGTAATAATAAGCTATGTGTTAGCTACCTCCATATAGGAGTAACCTTTCAAGCCATTTACAAACCCGCAAGTCCCAGTTCTACAAATTGTACTGAAAGTAGGTTACATAGATTAGTCATTCATCATTGAGTAAGGAGTGCTCAGTGGGTGAAAGGAGCAGTGAGGATGTTGTCTTACCCCATCATGGGAGCCTTTATGCACAGCAGATACCTGAAGCAGRTAGCCACATCTGATAAGGTCTCCAGATTTTGCAGTTCACGCAGCACCAACAGGAATGAAACTTGCAGTGACCCTCTRTGGGTTACTTAATAGCAAATCATGGCATTCAGAAAGTGGCTGCTGCATGCAAAAACCTTTTATAAATGACTCAATCCAGTGGCTTTGAAATCCTACAGTGGGAAAAGTTCTCAGGAAGTTATGGATTGTCCCTGAACACAGAAGCAATGACTGGCATCGCTTCTACAGCCTCCTTGAAAGAAAAGCAGAAAATAATGCAGCAAATATCATCAATTATTGGTCCATCTTCCCATCTTCTTCTTTTCCCTGTACATATCACTAAAGATATTCTTTTTCTTTACATGAGGTTATTTGAATTCCACTGAGCTAAAGCATGCAATCTCCTGTATGTGGTGTTTGGAATGCCAGGCCTCTTTGCTTCCACTATAAGATGACCAAACATGGAAATAAAAGCAAAGCAAACATTCCCCCCCTCCCTCCTCCCCTTGTGGAAAGGGGAGGATGAAGATGAAGATTCTGAATATGTGCTAAAACCTGGTGTCTGATGATTGTGTCTGTCTCTTTGCTTTCTTCATTTATGACAACTCTTAGTTAGATGAGGGGGTGTCATCTGGTCTCCAGCAGCTGCAGGGATAGGATTGCTGGTGACAGCAATTTTCAGGCAGTACAGAAAGAGGGTGGTCTCTACTGGAGGAGTCACCAGAGGAAGGATCCTGCTGCGCTGCTCCTGAACATAGTCAAATTGTCTGTCTAGATAGGAAAGAGTTCAAAACATRAGGAAAGAAAGGAACAGCAGCCATGTGTGGGAGTGATGAACAAGGTCAGCAAGTAAAGGTCCTGGGCTTGTGTGAAAGAAAGGAATACATAGTCAGCAAAGCAGGGCTTAAGCAGAGTCATCTCAAACATTTTCATGTAAGCAAGTGACTCATGGCATCATGACCAGGGAAGGGAAGGGAATCATGACCAGGGAAAACCCACAGAACCTCTTTGTAAATCAGCATGCTGAGATGCCTCCTTGAAGCACCTGCACATGGCTGAAACCATGAAAATAGACATAAGGAGTTAGAGATCTCTGTGGAGTTGCAGGGCTATGACTTACTTTGTTGGGATCACAGAAATGTGATGGGATTTACAACCATTACTGGAGTACTATGACGTATGGATATGGGGTTTATAGAAAGAACTTGCTAGAAATACAAGGATAGGCAATTTTCCTTTATGYGAGAGAGCAGCTGGAGYGCAAGGAGCACTGTCTGGGGATGGRTGATGAGAGCTTTTGGGTAAGGATAAAGGAGTTGCAGAGTATAGGGGACATTATAGTGGACATCTGCCACAGACCTCTTGGTCAGGAACTAAAATAGATAGGACCTTCTTCAGACAGCTGGAAGCAGTCTCACATTCACAGGCCCTCATCTTCTTTGGGGATTGAACCAGATAAATATCTGTTGGATGGACAGCACAGCAGACCAAAACCAACCCCTGGAGAGAACTGATGACAACTTCCTGATCCAAGGGATTGAGAATATGAAGGAAAGGGTTATTCTTAAGGACTGCACAGTCACAAAAGAGGAGAGGCTTGTTAACCCTTTCACAGATGCAGAAACTCTTCTTCTATCTGTATCTCGTGAAATTTTGTACATTTATCTCTGCCTTCTGTTAAAGAATTAGCTACTTTCCTTTTAGATATAACCATATTTTTCTGTTGAATATGCAGAATTTTGGAAACAAACCAGCATCTTATGCRTGTGCCACAGAGTGCTTTTCCATCTTCGTGACAACTTCACTTGACAAGTAAAGACAAGTAAAGACAGGCTAAGGACAAATAAAACCAGATTGYATATTGTCTAAATATTTCAGGGTCTGCTTTATTTTGTCAATATATTTAGCATTACTTACTTTATAAACTTTATTTACACTTATACAGGAACAGAATACATATTTTTGTGTCATGATATTTAAACAGAAAAAATGTAGATTCAATTAATATTGACACTGAAATGCACACATGATAATTTTGTCTCATAATTAATGTTTTTCTATTTGAATTCTTTCACTGGCCTCTATGTGGTGCTACACATACAAAATTCATTTCCATCTGAAGTCCTCTTAGGAAAACAAATTTATGTGTTGAGCTATACTTTAGTTCAACTCTACAGGTGATAAAATTATTTTGGGAATAGTAAAATACCTAAGAGGATAAAAAAAGAAGGGTTCACCTCATTTGCCATATCTACATGAAAAAAAGACAAATTTTCTCCACCCAGATAGGCTCTAATTACTGAGTGCAGCTTGCCATGAAACAAAAATACCGCATGTTGAATTTTTCTTTCATTTCRTGGAGAAACAGATCAACAGATCAACCAAGGGAGATGTTCCTGAAAATAAATTATCTCCTTTGCAAAGGACATGAACATCTTGGAGAATGCATTTGAGACAATGTAAAAAAAAGGGTTCAGTGTAGACAGAAAACAGTAAAATAAATAAAGGYTTTCACGGTCAAGGAATTTAACACAATATTGAAAATTAACAAAGTTGTCAAGTTCCATGGTGTCATATAATAATTCATAAAAGTGATAACCCCTTGCTTTCTGGATTATCCACAGCCCCCATGGGAGCCTTCTCTTCTCTAGTCTTTACCTCTCTAAATCTCTCAACCTGTCTTCATGGGAGAGGTGCTCCAGCCCTCTGATCATCTTCAGAGGGCTTCAACACAGATCCTTCCTGTGCTGGGAGCCCAGAGCTGGATCTAGCACTGCAGGGGGGATCCCACAGAGCAGAGGGGTAGAATCCCCTCCCTGGCCCTGCTGCCCACACTTTGGTGCTTTGGTGCAGCCCAGGACACGTTTGGCTTTCTGGGCTGGGAGTGCCATGGCTGGGTCATGTCCAGCCTCTCACCACCAAGTCCTTCGAGGTGGAGCTGCTCTTAATCCATTCATCCTGCAGCCTGTGTTGATACTGGGGATTGCCCTGACCCAGATCAGTGACTTGCAATTGACTTGGCTTGGAACCTCGGAAGTTTCCCATGGGCCTGCTTCCGGAGCTTGTCCAGGTCCCTTTGCACAGCATCCTGTCCTTGAGGCTTCTCMATTGCATCACTCAGCTTGGTGTCCACTGCAAATATGCACTCAATGCCTTTGTATCTGTCACTGATGAGGATATTAAATAATACAGGTTTCAATACCTGTGAGGGACATCCCTAGTCAMTGATCCACATCTACACATTGAGCCATTGAGCTCTGTATGCTACCAMCCAACCAATCCCTCATCCACTGAWCAGTCCACCCATCATATATGTRTCTCTCTGATTTAGAGAGATACACTGGAGAAGGAAGATGATCTGTCAATAAAGGGAATATAAGAAACTTGGTAAACTGTACCTTTAGTGCATGTCCTTCATGCAATGTAGCCTCTTTTTCCTTCTTTTTTTGCTCTGTGATCATCATGGTTTACCTGCATTSCAGGTTCTTATCCTTACTCTTATGTTATTTGTGTCTTTTAATGTCTTGTCATCAGCTTGCTTTGTTGGTGAGGGCACATCATCTTTTAAAATGTGTGGCAAATAATTGGACCTCTTGAGGAGGCTCAACAAGTCCCTGCTTGCTTGCGTGGTTTTATCATACAGAATATGAGGATGAAAAGCTTGCAATATGGCCTAGCCTAGACAGATCATGCGTTACAATTGGTTTTGCATGAGGGGTTTCAAATCTTTGATAAGTGTTTACACGGTGTTTGCATTTTCCATCCAGTTCTCCCTTTCCTTCTCCAAGCAAAAGGCAAGACCCCCCTGTTCCAGGCTGGAGCATTTATTACTTGAATTTTGTAACTGCAAACCARAAGTTCCTTCATGAGGCTCAAAATTATGATGAGCCCTTCTACCCTGCTCAACTGATACTGGAGCAGCAATTTTCCTAGATGGATATCTCTTAGCTGTTTTTTAACATGYAGTTCCTTCATCTGAGCTTCTAGTGTCCAGCTAGGTTGACCACCCCACTTCTTCATGTCATCACCCAGTCACACAGGAAGAATCAGGGGATTACACACAGTGTATGTCATCAGTAGCCTCTCCCTTGGGTAGAGAAAGGCTGACTCTTCATAGTTGGGACCATGGCTAGTGTGCATGAAGAACACCTGTCCTTGAACTGCTCAGGTAATATTAGGATCAGTTTCTCTACAGTCAAGGTGCAAGGTCATTGTAAGGAAGTGAAATTGTCCTCATATTCTTGGAGTTGTTTGGCCAATCTGTCCATAGATTCTTTGTTTATCTAGCTCATTTTTAGCTGTCTGTTGGCATATGACACCACTGAAGTTCTTATAAATTTTCACCACGTGGCCCAGACTTCATCCAGGCTTTTGGATACCTGGTGGAGAATAACTGGAAAGRTAAAAGTGAGAAATGAAGTCGCAGGTTGAGGCAACTACACTTAATTAAGGAATAAATTTTAAATGCATACATGGAATTTATGTCCCAGACCTACAACCTAAAAGGCCAAGAATATCAGAGTAGAAGATAAATGGAGTGAAGAGGASTTAATATGAACATGAATTGCAACAGGCCAAAACCAGGATGTCACATAAAACTTTCCTTAGGAACACAAATGTCACAAATACTCATGTGCCATGCAARTAAACGCAATAGAGTATGAAAATTAGTGTCATTGATACCAAGAGAAATATGTCTGAGAGATAACTGAAGGACCCAAAATAGCAGTTTAGAATGAAACATATTTGCTCTTTAAACAATGTGTAATGAAATTTTAAAACTACACAAAACAAAAAGTCAGCTCTTGACACTGTGGTACATCACCTGTCTTGAAAGCTGTGCAGTACAGAATAAGTTATCTAGAATTATTTTAGCACTTCAGTGGGTTGGTAGTCATCTAAGATATATTATATTGTTCATGGGGATGTTACAATGTTTTATTACTTACTGCCTCTAAATTTTATAAAAGACTTTTAAGCAAGAAGATGCCACAGAAATAAAAAGTCCTATTTTAAAATGAGTTAAAATTTTGTATACCATGGAASTTTACTCTGTAGTATTTTTATTATCTGTATGATTTCTTATTGCTATGAAGCAAGAATGTATTTTCAATTGACAAGCCCATCTACATCACYGTAATTAAATAAATATATGTTGAATTCAGTGTTACACATTTGTTACATTTGATTTCATACTATAGCATTTTCTTTGATTCTCTGGCTTTCAATGAAGACAGCTCTAGAAGACAAAAAAAGAATCAAGGTGTTGTTTTCCTGCAGATTTTTTATTGGGCAGTTTAGAATGGCATTATTTTATAATACTCAGGACWTTTCTTTTGAAATATAACATTCAGCTAACTGAACCACATTTTGCAGCTTGCTAGTTCTAAGAAAATGACTGCTTGTTTCCATTGTTCATTCTGTATTTTCCTAAATAAAGCTGTCATGTTCATTTGATAAAAAGGGTATAGAAATATTCTGTCCTGGGAGGGATTTTATGGTTTGAGTGAGGTATTACTCAGTAAAACAATTCTTTCCAAATAAAAGGTAAACTGTGCCTTTACTGTAAGCCACATAAGTAGAATCATGCAAGAGTAATATCGTACAGTTTATAGGAGTCCTGCATAAATTTTGTTCCTGAAATAGTCTGCCTGTTGGTTCCTGMCCAGGTGTCAAAGTGAGATTCTTGACTCAGGCCTCTCCTCAGCCCCCCCAGCCTCTTCTGTTCACACAGAGAGAAAACTGTGCTTCTGCAAGGGCTGCTTTTGCTGTTCTTGTTATTAACCCAAGCACCCATTACTGTTCTGATTAAGAGTTTGTAGCAGAATGAGTGCCTATACTATATTCAAATAAGTACACCAGGATTGCACAATCTACTACACTGGATGTGGGCTAAGAGTTTCAATACCCACCCAAAACTAGCTCAGATTTCTTTTCTTWATTTTTATTGTGATTTGTACTGTCCAGAGAAAAAAATTTGTTTAAGGTTTTAGTATTAGTTGACACTTATATTTCAGTCAGAGTAATTCACAAGTAGTGATCACATTGATAACTCTGGTTAATATTGAGATGGGAGATAATAGTTTTCGGATTCAGAATTTGATTTGAGATAATTAAGACATGGAATTCATCTATCMCCAGAATCTACAAGATATCAAAATGTTTTCTTTTTATCTGAAAGTATGAGTACTTTCAACATTTTGTTTTTCTCTAATTTTATAATTAAACATTTTCCTGAACTGAGGATGTAGAGTCTGCAACAGAMAAAATATCTGTATAATTTTTGGTTTTTTTGATTTATGAAGGGATTTTGATATAGTTTATAATTTAAAAGGCCTACCTTCTGCACTCTTAAAGTACAATTATAACCAAAAGCATAGAACTAATGAATTCAGAACAAACTAGTCTAAAATAAGAATTCAGAATATTGTTAAAAAATGAAATATTTTAAGTAAATAGCATCAATAAAAAATGTCTTAGAAGAAAAAAGCCTTTAATCTGTATAGGAAACATTTGAAATTTCAGTATGTAAATCATCCTAGTGTATGTTGAACACACTCTTGTTGAAATAATTCCACTATCATGATATTCAGTACCAAGTGAAATACATCACCAATAAGAAAATAATACACCTTTGATTATATATCACTGTAGAGCTGYTACTGTTTCCTAGAGTAAAAATATTTATCAATAGATTAAAATGGTGCAGGAGTACCAGCAAATTCGTCCAACATAAAGGGTATAAAAATGCAAATTTAATACCTAGTACAGATCTTTGGGATTGTTTAAGGTGAGCCAGAACACGAAATRTAAAAATGCTTAATATAACTTTAAATTTGTTTCAAAGTTTTCAATTAAAAAACTCTAAAGAAAGCTGTTAATGTCAATTTTTTGTCTAATGGAGTTTTCTGGAGTTTCACCYAAGTATACACCTTACAGAGGTTAAAGAAATTGCATGTGTTTCATTTACAGTGAGTAAGCATTTAAGAGACAAATTATAACCACATTTTCCTCATCACAAAGAATGTGTTATCATTCCAAAGAGAAAAACTTTGTTTTCAATGAAACTCTACTTCTAAAGCAACCACTAACAGATAGTGGAGAAAGAAATAAAATAAAGGGTGTGCTAAATTTTGTTTCAAGTAAAAGATTTAAACTTTGTACGATGTTACTTTTACTTATCTGATCCATCAACTTTCTGGCAACTTCCAAAATTTCTTGCATATATATGCTTTCCTTCCTTTTAACTTCTTTTTTCTTTTTTCTTTTTTTCTTTTTTTCTTTTTTCTTTTTTCTTTTTTCTTTTTTCTTTTTTCTTTTTTCTTTTTTCTTTTTTCTTTTTTCTTTTTTCTTTTTTCTTTTTTCTTTTTTCTTTTTTCTTTTTTCTTTTTTCTTTTTTCTTTTTTCTTTAGTTGCAGTGTACCCTGAATTAAAAATTTCTTTTTGGGGGACTCTTGAACAGTAAAGCATCTTAATAAAAAGAAAAGATGAGACAAAATAATTAGCCAATGAAAAAAAAATATACAGTCATTCTTAAATAATTCTGTGCAAACTTCACTACTGAACATCACATCTAAAACAGATATAGAAAACAACTTCTGTATTAATTTTTATTGATTCCATGCCTGTCTTCTCCTCAAAAAAATTGCTCCAAATAGAATAAAAATTGATATTGTAACATCAGCACTGAAATGGTACAGGGCATCTGAAATGAAAAGAGTWCACCTCCCAAAGAGAATGACCAACAACAACCTGTCAAACAAGTCATAATAAATTTGCTCAAGCAACTCTTTTTCATCAGTTACTGTCCTTGATTGTACATGACCTGTTTGCAATCAGAAAAGAATTGAAGTGGTGGGAGGATGTTGAAACTTCATCAGCAAGATCAGAAGCAGAGAGAAGAGGAGTGGAAGTGGACKCCAGACACCTCCTATCCATCGGTCAGTCCTTAGCAAACTCCAGAAAACTAACAGAAAAGCTGAGGCCCTTMAGAAATGAAGCACTTTCACAGTGCTGCACAGACCAACAGGAAAAGAGGATTCTCATGTGGRGAAAAAAAAAATCCTCATTTCAACTTAAAAGACAGTACAACTTGATCTAAAAAATTTATGAGATTCACGAGGTAGCTCAATGATAGGCATTTGAGTTAAAGGTCTCTTCTCACATGAAGCTACACAGCCTGAACCTTACACATCACTAGAGAGAGGCTGCAACACTCTCTAGTGAAAGGTGAAAGAGAGCAGGTGAAAGAGGGCATCCCAGTGTACTGAAGCCTGGTTATACAGTTAACTTGCCACCCAGGTTGACATGATGGCAGGAGGCTCTACAGACAGAGACTTCTTCCTTCATCACATAGGCCAGAGCAACTAAACTGYAAAACCCCTGCAAGATTTGTAGGGCTTTGCTTGTTGGGTTGCCACCCCTGCAAACCTGGAGTCCATTGTGACTCTGAAAAATGCAGAACTGACCTGCATAAAACACTGTGCTCCCTCACTCTGACTGTAATGGCAGCATAAAGGATTTGCAACATCCAGAAAAGCCTCTGTCAAAGCCCATCTGTTCTATTAAGACCTGGATCTGCCACAGTAACCTGACATGGCCTAACATATCAGCTCCACATGAGTATAAAGCTCTACTGTACCAAGATAAGGTTACAATAGGAAAGAATCCATCTGTATTTCTAGAGTGATGGTGGATCCTAATAATGGTCTGTGTTGGAGACAGAGGTATGCCTAACTGGGAATGAGTGGTAAAAGCATCCTATTGTGACTGGTCTGGAGGCTTCATATATSCTTGGCAGAGACTACCTCAGAAGACAGTTACTTAAAGGAACCAAGGTGTGCCTTGGSATGGTATAGTTGCTCTGAGAATGGATTAAACAGCTTCCAAGGTTGCTTTGTCTCTCAGAGTATCCTTCTGTTGTARGCTTGATGTAGTCCAAAGAACAGTTTCTAATTACTACCCTGATGCTGCTGAGTCAGCTAAGAATCCTAGGCCATCATCCATAAACTATTCTGTTGACTGGAGAGCCATTCTTCATTTTTTTAATCCCAAATGGCCACTGCAAAAATCCAGTTGGTGCAGACTTACATTGAAGTACTGTAACCACTGAGCCACAGCACYACGGAGTGCTGCCCTGCCAGACAAACTAGGAACACTGGAGCTCAGATATGAAGCTGAGTCAAAGGCTGCCAAACCTATATTGATGTAGGTAATCTTATCTTTTTGGCAGCAGAGTGCAGGTGACAGCTTGATTCCATGAGGAGGAGTATCCTGGAGTACACCTGAAATTGACAGGCTCTCAGGCAGAAACATAGTCCTACCATTTGTCATGCATTGGTGCAGGCAACAGTGGAACAAGGTGAAGCTCCTGAGGACTCACAGATATTTTATAAGATATTTTTTTATCTTATATATTGATGACATCAGCATGGGAGACAGAAGAAGTGTGTGAGAAGGCGGGGAAAAGTAATCTTGATTCTTATTTTATAGCTGGTTTTGCTATAAAGCAAAGCAGGGTCAAAGGGCATGCACAARAGATTCAATTTTCAGGAATAAAATAGCAAGATGGACATTATGATRTCCCAAAGGATGTGATCAATAAAGTAACAGCTTTATCACTACTAACAAAAGAAAAATGCAACCTTTCTTAGATGTTGTGGGCTTTTGAAGAATGCATATTCTGGCCTATAGTCTTATTTTTCTGATTATTCTGTGAGCCTTTGCTATTGAATGGTCTGGAAGGAGGAGGATTTTGGGTGGGGCTTTGAGAAGCAGCAAGACTTTGAGCAAATTGAATGGGAGATAGTTTGTGCTGTAGCACTTGGGCTAGTCCAGGAATGACAAGATTTGAAAAATATGCGCTATTCCTGAGCCAGGGATAATGTCCTCACCTGGATCTTCTGGCAGAAAGTGTCTGGAGAGACAAAGATTATAGTCTAAGATTTTGGAGCTTAAAATATAATGGATGTGAAGCCCATTGCACTCCAAAAGAAAGGAAATATTTATAAAAATAGCATATGAAGCTTTTGGAACTACTTCAGAAATAGTTGATGCAGAAGCACAGCTTATTTTCTCATCTTGGTTGCCTTTGCTGGACTGGGTATAAAAATAGGAGGGTCTCCTTCTAGACATCATCAGTGTGGTGGTACATGGAGTAAGCAGATTGCACTGACAATGCTCAGGATCAAATGGGAACATCTGACTGCACAGAAACCCTGGAAGTGGTCATGGACTCTCCAAAGGGCTGAAACTTGGTAGAATTGGTAGAGGAAGTAACTTGTACTGAGGAGGCCAGACTGTGTAATAAATTACCAGAAACTGAAAAACAATACGTTCACAGGTGGATCCTGTTGTTTTGTGGGAAAGTATCAAAAGTGGGAAGTTGCTTTGTGGGGTTTCCCAAGATGTGGAAGAACCTTCAGAAGAAGTTGAACCTAGTCAGTGTGCGGAGGTGAAAACTATCTGACTGGCTCTAGGCACTGCTGAAAGAGAAAAATAGACATTAATTTATCTCTGTGGTGGTACTCAGATTGTGGCAAATTCTCTCATGAGGGTTTTGTTTTCCTCTCTCTTTATTATTTATTCTTTCTCATTTCTCTACAAGTTTGAGGCTTATTTTTTACTTATTTTTRATTATTAAAGTGTTTTYATCTCAAYCCATGARAAGTCTTTCACTTTTACTCTTTCAGTTCTTCCTYCACTCCATCATGGGAGCCAGGGATGGGGATAAACACAGGGTTCCGTGTTGAGTTGTGAGACAGGGTTAAACCACAACAGAGGCTAACAAGTCTCATGCATTCTAAAAGCATGTGTGAAGGAATGTGAGCCCAATGAGAGAACTGAAGAGGCATTAACTCTTGCCTACCATTGTGGTAGTGAATGCTTGTAACTGCACTGGCTCTTCAGTATCTCCCAGGATACTWTTTCTAAATTCACTTTCTTTGACTTTTTTGTTACACATCAATTTTTGTATCATGTCGTTGCAATATAACCAACAAATAGTTCCCCTGAGTGTGTCTGCAGTCAAATGCCTGATGCTCTGCGTATGAATAACAGTTCCAGAGTTAAAATCATGTTCAGTGTTGAAAATAAAAAGTGGTGTCATCTGAGGATCTGATTTTAGATAATAAAGCTATAAATTAAATGCATCCTTTTGTCTGACTATTTTTTTAAAATCTCTGTACAGTTTTGATAAAATTAGGGTTACTTTGTATCATATGAAATGGATTGTGATTGTTCTTCAGGCCTGAGGATACTTTCCCAGTAGATATTGCTTTCTAGAGTAAGAAAAAGATTGCATTTGTTATCATTATACCGTTCTATATCTCAAACACTGTACTTCAAAAGCAATCTACTGCAGCTAAACTGGGCATAAAGTAATTTGAAGACTTTAAGTAATAGTAATTTATGTATTTTTTTATCTTATACATTTGAAAGCTAGCATTACATTATCTTCCTTRGATACTTACAGAGAATGTGAAAGAATACTACTGTGTTTCCATGCTCATTGTCACAGCAGTAGGGCATGTTTCAACATTTTAAAACAGTATTTCTGTTTTGGAAACTCATTCCTGCTCTCTTTTCATTTGTGCTGAGATGATTATTTGTGGAACCAAAGTCCACAGCATATGATGAAATTGACCTCTCTAAAAATAAACCCCAAAACCTCACAAGTCACTTAATTTTTATCCCTCTCAGTTCCCTGATACAATGCACAGAGCAGCAGTGGAAAAATTATCACAGAATCACAGAATATGCTGAGTTGGAAGGGACCCAGAACGTTCATTGAGTATAACTCCTAGCCCTGCACAGGACAGCCCCAGGAATCACACCATGTGCCTGAGAGTGTTGCTCAAACACTTCCWGAGCTGTCAGGCTGATGCTGTGGCCACTTCCCTGGGACACTGTTCCAATCCAACCACCCCCTGGTTTTTTCCTGGTATTTAACCTCAACCTCCCCTGACACAGCTTCAGGCCATTCCCTCGGGTCCTCTTCCCCTTGTGAGGAAGTTGTAACTGCAGTGAGGTCTCCCCTCAGTCTCCTGCAGGCTGAACAGACCAAGTGACCTCAGCCATTCCTCACACAGCTTCCCCTGAAGGCCCTTCACCATCCTCATTGCCCAGCTTTGGACATTCTCTAACAGTTTAGTGTCTTTCTTTTGTTGCAGTGACCAAAGCTGCACAGAGTACTGGAGGYGGGGCCACCCCAGTGCACAGCAGAGCAAAAATTTCTTGCACAGTAGCAATTATAACTAATTTCAACTGTCAGACTTTAATTATAAATAAAAACTAAAGAAAAATTTAGGGCTCTACTGATTAACAAAGCCGGAATTCCACCTCAAAGTTGTTTTTTTTTGTGTCTGTTATCGGCTGCCTTTCAAATCTTAGAGACAATCTATTGGAAATATCAGATATATAGGAAGTTTTGTTCTCTAGCTTCTTCAGATGTTGTGCTTCTGCACAGCGTGACTTTCCCTCACATTGTATTTCTTAGTGCAGGGTGTGTTTTTGGTAGGGTTTTTTATTTTTATTGTTGTTAATTTTATTTGTAGGTTTTTTCTCCCCTGGTCGTAGAAATTTTACACCTAATATTTCTCTAATATTTATTTCCTAGTTTTCACTAACATAAACCCCTCAGAAATAAGGTGGGGGAAATGCAATTATTTAATTGCTAAGGATTTCAATATTTTCCATGTCTTCTGCTTATACAAGGAAAGAGAGAAACTATAGCTGGGTGTCTTCTCTTCAGAGTCAGTACTTTCTGTACGTTGCAGCGATTGTGCACAGCTGTGAGATATTAAAGAGCTTCCATTCATGACCCATTTTTGCCTGTGACMAATCCCTTCCAGCTTGTGTTGGGGAGGGCTTTCTGGGAGGCTCAGCTTTTTCTGCATTCACTTTCCTCACTCTCTATAGACTCCTGTTTCCTCTCAGATCTGGATCTTTGTTATCTCTTTTTTTATTGGAGTTGTCTCTTCTTTTCTCAAGGTCACAGCTATTCTTCTTTTGGCTGTGTGCTACTGTGTTACATACACCTTCTGCCTTCCTAATAAGATTTAGACCTTACACAAGATAATTTTAGCTGAATTCATTTCAGCTTGTACTGAAAAATAATAGTAGGAAAAACCCTGAGCACACCCAAAAAGTAAAGGAGGCAGAACAAGCTGTTTGAAGAATAGTTAAAGCTTAGAATTGAAGTTATCTATACTTTTTCTGCAAACTTGGCACAACAACAACATAGGCCCTTCTGAGCTTCAGTCACACTCCTCCCAAGTGGATGACCATTTCCTCAGAACTGCTGTTGTCTCCAGATGAGAAATGCTCCTTCTTTTCTTGCACATTCACCTCTCTTCAGCCATGTACCTCTAACATAATTTTCCCAATATATAYTGAGAACTACAGCTCTTCTTCATTTTGTTAAATTGGTTCCTTCCACTTGGCTATCCAACTGTGCAAAAGYGTACAATTACTATGGATTTAACTGYTGAATTAGTGTTTGAATACTCCTATTATATGTGTGAGAATGGGAAAGGGAATAGAATAAATAGGCAACTAACACCAGATTTGGTGTTTTTATATAGTTTTACCAATGCTTTTATTATAGCTTTATTTCAATATCATATTTTGTTAAAATGTATACATTAGGAAATGAACCATAGTTCAGCATATCTACTTTACAGTGGGCTGCACTTTTGTACACTGCAGGGAAAGTTCTAGCCTTGATGCGCAGAACAGCTCTTGTCTCACATCCACAACACAAACACAATGACAAAATAGAGTTTTATGGGGATATATAGCAAAGAGTTTAGSACAATGTGGGTGAACTAGATTCCATTTACTTCCACTGGAATATAGATTGGCAAGGAAGAGGAGTATTGGCTCCCAAGGGAGATATTAAAAGATGAGAGACTGTCCTGCGTTTTCACACTGCGATGATTTTCCTGGTTTATTGATCTCTTATCTAGCCTAGATAAAAGCATTTATCACAGATTTGAAAATCCATACATATAACTCAGAAGCATGGGAAAAAAAAAGAAAAGAAGAAAATAATGTAGAAAACAGACCATGCAACATTCTGCTTCAAATTTCCATTGGCATTCTACTTGTCGTCAGTACAGGAATGCAGATTTTTTTAGAAAGTCCAACAATGCTTTTATTTTCATAATCGTGACAAATAAGTGGTATAGAGGGACTCATTATTACTTCCTTTTTGATTTGTTTTCTCTGCTGCACAGCCCTGAGGAGCTAAAAATCAGATACAGAATAGTAAGATGAACGTTTGACATGCAGCATGTTGAAGGCATGTTGGTAAAAAATAACCCATTGGATTAGGAAATATAGGATGCCCTGGCTGAACCTGGCTCACACCTCTGCATGTTGCATGTTTGTAGAATCATAAAATAAGGTTGGAAAAGACCTCTGAAATCATTGAATCCAGCCCTTAACCCAGCWATGTTCACYRATAAACCATGTCCCCAAGKGCTRCTTGCCACCCAYCAGGCAAGGTCAGCTGYAGAAGGTGGTTCAGGGCCATGYCCAGCTGAAMATTGAATGTGTCCARTGATGAAATCTCCACACCTTTTTTCTCTAAGCTGCCTTTATCAGTATCAGACCACTGTCAAAGTATAAATCTTCTCAAYTCTTATAAGCATATTGTGATTTAGGAATGGCATTCCTTGATTTAGTGGCCCCTCTACAACACTCCAGTGTGCTACTTGATCCCACTGTGGTGGGCTGGAGAGGAGAACTGGAGGCAAAAARGTTCATGGTTTGAGATAAGAACAACTCAACAAAACCAAAAACAAAATAAGGAAACAAAGAATAACAGTAAAAATGATAACAGGGTGTACAAGGGAGGTGAATGATTCATGTACAATTTGCTCACCATGTGGAGCCTGGCAATACCCAACCACACTCCAAGCTGTGTGACCCCAAAGGGAGCCCTTGTCYCATCCCTGGAAAGTGACATGAGGTGGTATAGAACAACCTCTGGGTCCTAGACATGGCTACTATTGGCTACTGGAAAAATTAGGCCTGTCCTGGTTGGAATCAAGAAACAGGGTTTGGAAAAGATTTTTTTCACTTGAGTGCCAAGCATGGAAGGTTTCAGTGCTAACAATTTAAAAGCAAGTATAATCCAGCAGTTGGTGTAAAGTCTACGGCACAGCATTCCATGTATATGTCAAAATTTTTATAATTATTTCCTTTGATTGTTTCCCTTATTAGTTATTACTTATTTAGCAAACACATCTAGCATTCCCACAGCTTAGAATGCAATGCAATGCGACCTATCAAGAACATTTTTTATTCCCTCTGTCCTTCACTTACTTCAGCATGTGTCACAATTCTATTTAGTCTGTGCAGGAGGGATTTATGAGTTCAATAAGCTGCCRTGAAATGCCCCCTAATGACTTGAAAATTTAAGACATARCCACTGTTAGTTTTTGGAATRTTCATTAACAGTTCACTTTTGCCAAAGYAAATGCATTTGACCTGCTGCTGAACAGGAAGTTCATTTTTGGTTAAGTCATATTTTGGTGTATTATCTTCTAAAGTACTACATATCCAACAGTATGCTATTTTTTATGGAAAGCTACCAGCAAATATTTGCAAAAAAATCACATTCAACTCTTTGATCATCYTGGGAGACCATGGATGTTTTATTTCCATACACATATTCTGAACTTTTATACCTAGACTGCTTGTCAAAATCTGGGGGAAAAGAGAGATAATTTATAACTGTTTAGAGTTTATACACTGTGGGCAATCTTCTTTGGGTGGCAAGATGTCAACTATCATACCTTCRAAACAGCCTGCTGCACCCAGCTGTCTGGGATGCCCTGAGCAGAGCTAACCCATTTCTTAGTCTTATTATTATGCTCACTGAAGCTAAATGCTGTGTATGAAGTTTTCACAGGAAGAGTGTGTGGTTGCATATGAGCTTCTGGTTCAGAAGCTGCAGCAAGCAGGCACCTCTCACAGGAGACAATAGCATAAATGAAGCAGAACCATCAATGATCAGCACTTGCCTAATCTACCCCAGYTTACACAGTCCTAAATAATTTGCTAAAGTAACTGAAGCTAGGCTGATTAACACGAGATGCTGATCCAGCCTTRTATCTTTGTTTTGGTAGCACTGAGATGGCACTTTGTGACGCTGTTATAGGAATAGCACTATCTTAGGGTATGTTTGTTGTGTCTCATTGCCTCTTTGTTTACTGTTTGAACTTGCTCTTCAGCTGCTGAGGAGAGGAATGGAAGCCGGGGTAAAAAAAAAAAAATTGCTTTTATTTGTTTTTCTTGGAAGCATTTGCTTCTTGCATAGCACTCATTAAAAAAGAAAAAAAATTAAAAAAAAAAAGTCAGATGGTACTACAACGAGATTCCAGAAGGTATGCAAGTTAATTTCCTACTGTTTTGTCAGTCTTGTTATTATAACAGTTAGAGTGAGGTCACCTGCAATGGTTTGCAACAGTTATCTTTGAAAAATCACTTTCTAACAATAATGAGCTTATGGYTCCTTTCTGTAGAAACAAGCAACGAAATGTGCTGTCATAAGAAAAAATCCTGATAGTGTGTATTCCCAGCTGGAAAACATGCTGGGCCAGGTGTAAAAGGTTAGCATGAACTACTGAGTGACAGRCACTCTGATGTCTTCTGGGGATCTAAGACATAATTTTCCCTGCAAGAGAACRCACACCTACAACACACCTATCCTCAGTTGTCAATCCTTTGCCATTGCCATACTACCTCTTTTAGTATTATCCTCCAGTTAGATTACATCCCCCATATCCCACACTTCAAACTCATATCTGTGGCAGAAGGATTTTAAAAGCTTCTCAGTCCTTACAGCTGTGCTTTTGGAAACCATTGTACTTCTAGCCTATCAGCTCTGTGCTTTAGTCTTGAATTTCAGTGAGAGTTGAACATGTGAAGATGTGCATATATATATATATATATATATATATATATAGTCATTTTCCATACACCCTAATTAAAGGAATGCTTGTCTGAATAGATTATTGTCTGTGCTCCTTTCCCACCCACAGCTGAAGAATACATTTGGTGCAGGTAGCTCCATGTGTGCACAGCAAGCTGCAGGCTGAGCTCTGGGYTGGCAGGAGCCCAAGCCAAGGCAAGAGGCCGTGACCTGCTGACCTTTTGCATAACAAAGGGCCTGGGGACCTGGGGCTGGCCAGACAACAGGATGTACAGAAACAGCAGGAGCCAATGATCCCAAAATTTCCTGTGCTTGGAAGGTTCAATATTCTCACTGATGATCTGGATGAGGAGATTGTGTCCGCTAGCAGCAAATTTGCAGAAGTCACCAAGCTGGGAGCATGTGTTGATCTGATGGAGGGTAGGAGGGCTCTGCAGAGGGAAAGGCTGGATAGATGGGTTGAATCCAAACAGGTTTAAGTGCTGGGTCCTGCACTTTGAYCACAACAACCCCATGCAGCCCCACAGGCTGGGGCAGAGTGGCTGGGCAGTGGCCAGGCAGAAGTGATTGACAGCAGCTGAACATGAGCCAGGGAGTGCCCAGCTGACCAAGAAGGCCAATGGCATCCTGGCCTGTGCCAGCAATGGTGTGGCCAGCAGGACCAGGGCAGGGATTGTCTCCCTGTATTTGGCACAGCTGAGGCCACACCTTGAGTGAAATGTCCAGTTTTGGGCTCCTCAGTTTRGGAAGGATGTTCAGCTGTTTGAATGCATCCCAAGATGGGCAACAAGGCTGATGAGGGGTCTAGAGCACAAGCTGGGGATGTTTAACCTGGAAAAAAAGAGGCTCATGGGGGGCCTTATCACTCTCTACAGCTGTCTGAAAGGAGGGTGTAGTCAGGTGAGGGTCGGTCTCTTCTCTCAGGCAACCACTGACAGAATGAGAAAACACAGTCTTAGTCTGCATCAGGGAATGTTTAGTTTGGAGAGTTTAGGAAAAAAAATCTTCTCTGAAAATGTGATTGKGCATTGGAATGGTTTGCCCAGGGAAGTGATGGACCCACTCTYCTTGGAGGTGTATAAAAAATGACTGGATGTGGCACTCGGTGCCATGGATGATAAGGTGGTGTTAGGTCATAGGTTATACGTGATTATCTCAAAAGCCTTTTTCAACCTAGTTAATTCTGTGATTCTGTGACTGTGAGGCTATGAAAGCCCTGGGGTTCCTTTGTTCAGGGTACCTCCTCACAGGCACCACCTGGAGCTGTTATTTTACTATTTAGTTATTGCATCATGATTACATTACTTTAAGGATCTGGGCACCTGGGACTCTGCTGTGGGAAATCTGGGGTTGAGCTGGTGTGGAAACCTGGTCTGAGTGTGTGAGGTGTGGGGTGCAGCTGTACAGGGATGTTGTCCCAGCTCAGGTGCTGTGAGACAGACTGCCAGAGCAGTTCCTGGGTGGGCAGGGAAATGTCCTTAATGCCACTACCTCGGGGAGCTCCCCTGAAGTCCCACACACCAGGGCAGCAGTGAGGAGCCTGAGGTGGTATGAATAGAACATAGACCTGAGAGCCAGGGAAGGGCAGGAACTGTCCCCTTTCTTTGGCACCCAGCAGAACACAACAGTATATGCTTCCAGGATCCGATTTTGGGGCTCCAGGGGAAGAAAAACATATATCTGAGCTGGAGTACAAGGCAGTGGAGTGGAATTCCTCATGCCACAAAGTGAGGCTGTGGGACTGGGGCTGAGGCTGGTATAGCTGGAAAAACAATTTTCAGCAAGAGGTGTGGAAAATAACTTCTCTAATGGTGATTAGCATTTAAGTTGAAGAAGTATTTTTCCTTTCTAAAAGAAGGGTTAAATTRCAATACCAGTGCTTTGCAGATGCATTTAAGAAAATTTTAAAGGATCACTTAAAATTCTAAAAATAGGGGTTTGAGAAATATCTCTGTATGTATTTTGCTAAACTCTGGGAAGGGCAATACCAAAATCACTGGCTTTTAAAAAACTTTACAGTTTCTGAAAAGAATAAAACCAAATAAATATCCATGCTTCCTGTGGCGAACCAGAGTATTTTTCTGGTTCTCCTGATGGGCAGGAGCCTG
>CADDXX010000228.1:895805-976586 GCA_902810485.1 Alauda arvensis
TTTTTGTGTGACATTACAATATTGTAAACAGGAAGAAAACACCTGACCTGGTGATGCAAGAAGTTAAACAGACTTTGCTTGAAAATGTTTTGTTGTTGCACAGAAACACTGAGAAACCATATAAACCAAAAYTTCATCTGTAAACTGGAACTTGAAGGTTAGTCATTTGAAACAAAAATGGGAGGAATGGAAGCAGACAAGCCTCAATCATCTGAAAGAACAATGGTGAAAGAATTGTATACTTTTGTGTACTTATTGTTGTATTGCTTCAGGTTTTCATAGATGCTGTGCAACAGATTTTACCTGACATAGGATATATCAACCCTTAGTAACTGAAAGAATATATATTCATTTTGTGAAACCGTGTCTTGCATTTTCACTGTCAAAATATTCAATTTATTAAAATTAGTTTCCTTAAAGTGTTTTTTTTTTTTTTTTGTACTCTGGATATTGTTAAACAAAACATAAATTTGCAAGCAATTTTTTTAGTTTTTTATTGATAGCTCCTACATGTATTTACAGATGACCAATGGTAAGTTATTCATTCATTTTTCTTGACAAAAAATTCAAATAGCAGGAACTGATTGTGGATCTTTGTGGTTTGTCATCACAGAGTAGTTCCTCCACCTTTTGCTGACTTAAATGTAATATTTTGAATTTTAAATTGATCCCTATCACAAAACCAAAACCAAAACAAATCCATAAACAAGGAACATGAAATAAGATATTTTGTTCTGTAAATATTTATGTTCTGTTTTAACACCCAATTTTTTTAAAGGAGATAGAAATGTTCTATTACATTCTGTTATTTCAATAGAAAATTAAAGACTTGTGGGGTTTTTTTCCTGAGGTTTATTTATTTAGTTATTTTTTTGATTGGTAGCTTTTTGYTTTGCCTTTTTTTTTCCTTTTGTTTTGCCTTTTTTTTCCAGAGCAACTATGSTGCTATGAATGAAGAAACCAGCTGCCTACATGGGAGACTTTGCTGAATGGAGAAGACAGAAGAAACCCTTGAACACATTTCTTACTGTCTTGTGTACAAGATTTAAGCCCTAAAGAAAATTTTGGAACGTTCTTAAAAACTTGTCAGTTTCTGAAAAACATAAGAAATTATGGGKTTTTTTCCACTGGAATTTTGTCTAATATTCTGGGCATGAGCTCYAAGAATAATTCACAATGTGGTTTTTTATTTGCTCTTTAATTTTGAGGATGAACCTCAGTGCTATTCAGCATAATATCACATATTGTAAAAACTAGTTATTATTATGTACCTTGCACTTATTTTTTAAAGTACTATGTTTCTTAGGCAACTCCAGATATTAGTAATTTATTAACTGCAAGCAGATATGGAGATGTCRAAATGATAGTCCTTCCAAATACAAAGAAAAACCTCTCAGATTASTTAGATACATTACTCTGGGAAAATCTTTGCACAGAAACAGCTCTGACTTGTCCAAACCCCTTCAATATGTATTTGTGGATGGGGAATGAACAGCTGTTTTACTGTGGGGTACCCTCATTTATCAGATTGGGATGACAATGCTTCCTGCCCTCCAGACAAAAGACAATGATTAATTAATCCTTTTTCATGTTGTCATCCCAGCTATAAGCCATGAAATTCTACTTCTTCTGAGAGTCCAACTTTATCTGTCCTGATATGAGGACAAAAAAATTCTAATCCTTGGTGGCTACCCTTCACCAAAGTTCTGACAATTCTGAATATCTTTGAAAGAATTCTTTTCTTCACTCCCCTCTGGTATCACTGTGGTGAAAGTACAGCATATTCTGTCATTTAATACTTAAAGAAAAGCCCTAAAAGAACAGAACCCAGGAAATAATGGGAAAATATTAAGGAAAAATAGATTATTTAAAGCCATGGAAGAAGCACCACACCACAAGCTAACAGAAAGATATGTGTGCTAGCTATATGTGTAATGYAAGAAAGAGTATGTGCAGTAAAATAAACATTGATTCAGAGCCTGTGATTTTAGGCTGTACCCAGCTGAAGGCCAAGAAAAGTCCAGCTCCTGTGTGGTCAACTGACAGACTGATACTAATTTTATTTTTCTCTCTCTAACAGAAAAACCAGAAAGCATGCTTTATTCTCTTGTATTTTTTTTTTCTCTAGACTATTTGCACTGAAAACCTCCCAGAATTCCAAATTATAACCAATACAGCTCTGCTTTTGGCTCATGTRGGAAGCAATGAAAACAGCCAGAAGGTGGCAGTTTTGGACCATTTTGAAGAAGGGTTTCAAATGACTTCGAGCATAACTAGACTYCTACTGAATGCTTAGATTCAAACAGGAAACAATCTGAAAGATAGTTTTAAATTATTTATGTGATAATATATTCAAGAAATAAAAAGGAGCTTTTATCCCAAGAGTGGTAAATTCAGCCCCATTTAGCTTCAGTCTAAATACAAAGGCTACAACTGAGAAAACARCAGTTCCTTCAGGAGCTACAGAATTTACTATATAGATACTGAGAACTAGCTACACTTCCAGCAAAGACATTCCCATGCCTTTGGAATTCATCAGGCCAAGAGCCCCAAATTTTAGTCTAATTCTTGGTAGGCTCTAAAATTTGTTCAGGTGAATTGACAGAGGTGTGTTTGGCTTAGCTTTCTTTTATTTCTTWTATTATTATTTTTTAACTTAGTTTTCCAGTTTACAATAAAGTCTGGTAAATAGCAACACTCAAGAAAGTTCATCAATTACTYATCTAAATATAGTAAACAGAGACAATTAGCCAGAGAAGAAACAAACTTGTTTCTGAGAAGTCTGGCTTGCCAAAAAGAGCTCAGAAATCATCAGAAGGAAATGGATAAAAATAATTGGTTAAGTTAGCAGACAATAAYAAATTTTTCCTTTAGTAAGACAAATTGTTCTTTTAGAGATGACCCCTATTATATGTCTAAGACCTGAAATATTYGTCAGTGAAAACAACKATTAAATCTCWAAATTAACAATGCAATARCATCTGTTWGCAGGATTTGTGATATAGCATCTTCACTCCAGAATTTCTCTTGCAGGTGAATACTTTGTACCATGCATGATGTGCCATATCAAAGGGACTGGAACACAAAATAAGCTTTGAAAATATATGTGAACAGAAAAAAATTAAAAATCCCTAGCACATTATAACAGCAAAAAAAAAAAAAAAATCTGACTTTTTGTATATCTTTAGTCAAAGGATTTCTGTCTTTATAGATACCTGAAAAAGAACCCTTAAAATAGAACTCCCCTGTGCTCTCCTTGAAAACTTTTCAAAGGACAACTGACCTCTTTTCTGACTTCACACTACCGTCATTCATGAAAAAAATAAAACTTTAAGAAACTCAAGGACATAAAGCAAAAAGTTGGYAAAAAGCATATGGAACAGAGAAAAGGGAACAGGGCATATTCAGCTGTGAGGTCAAATTTTTCTATAGGGRAAGAAAAAAAGGAACTAAGAACATGGATTTTAAAATAGCACTAACTTTGATAAACTAAAGGACTCATTAGCAAAGTAAATTGTATAGAGTTTCTTCCAGTCAAATGATTTGTAGTACTAGGAATTACGTATTCCAGCAAAGGGAAAAAATTATAGGAAGGAAGCAAACCCRACTGAGTGAATGAGCAGTTCAAGAAAAGTGTTGTGGTTAAGAGGGCAGCATAGAAGGAATGAAAAAAAATAATTTTTTTTTATTCCCTAACAGGTAAGAGGTGAGAAATCAAGTGATGATTAATGGAAGTCTAATCAAGGGCCTACACCTTGCTGTAGCAAAGTTTGAGACAGAAAATCAAATGGGAAAAGGGACTCCAACTCTTCAAGTGAAATTGAAAGTGAAAAAAAAAAGGTCTTGTGAGAGTGTAAACAGGGAGTAGAAGATATATATATAGCTTCCAGGAAAATCAATGGTTTTCTTAAGGTTTTCAAAATGAAGATTCTACTAGTTTCATACAACAAAAAACATGGATATTGGCAAATTTGAGTTTTGCAATACCACAGAGACTGTGCAAGAGTTTTCTCTTATTTCCTAGGATTGTGTGTGGACAGTATTCCAAACTAGCATCATCAAATTTCATGCTGGCTTCCGGATCAGTTATTCTTAGAATGGACAGAGGAAGTAYTKTCAAGTCTTTTTCTYCCTTTTGAATTTTGAGGAAGGCAAGAAACATGATTGTTCTTCTATACTATATYTTGGGCTTTACAGTACTGTAACAGGAGACTGTACACTTCTATTATACTCACATGTTTGCTTTGATTCACAGTCTGTCATGTTGTTCCAGCCCAGCTCTATTGCTGTGTCTTCAGCATTACTTCCTCCAACACATCACCATTTCAAGATTGGTTTTCAGGTGCAAATGTCTCTGGTTTAGGATTAAAAAGACAAAAAAACCCCTCCAATCTTCATCTTTATAAAATTTCTTGAGCTCTTAAACAGATTACGCTATAAAGAAAAAAATAAACATCATTAATTAAATAAGGCAAACAAAGAACACAAAATAAAGTAAAACACAACCAGCTCCCATACCCCAGTCCAAACTGACTTGGAGAAAAACAAGTATTTGAAAGGAAGGACAGTGAAGTAAGCTGYATATTGAAAGCCATACAGAAATYTGCATTTTAGAATAACACATAAATRCATCATTCCCAATACTCCTTTCATATTAATACTTTTTCATTTGATACTGTCTGAAGTAAAACTCAGGACATGGCAGCAACACAAGCTAGCTCTTCCTACCCCCACATTCTGAGGAGCTTAAGAGAGGATAGCAGAGATTCAGAAAGAGAAGAAAAMAGATAAATCATTCAGTTGTACCTACCCAAAGTAATAGGAACAGAATGCTGTGACAGAGAGTGACAAAGATTAAAAAATTATTCTTCTGGGATTTAGTGGATTTAACAGCTTCTTAATGTCTCCTTCGTCACCTATTCAATCTAGTGCATACAACAATGGTGTTTTTGGTTCTTCACAATATTTCCTGTGGCAGGATGTTCTTCCTGGAATGAGGTAAAACAACTCCAACARTGTCCTGTTTGCAAAGCTTTCCATGGTAAATTAAGAAGGGGACATCATGCTGCTTTTGTTGTTTAGCAAAAGCAATTACATTTAGCATTATTACAATGTTAGCATTGTAATAATGCTAAAATCTGTCTAACTCGTGAATCCCAAAGTTAAACATCCTGATAGTGAGATGAATATAAGATAGRACTGGTAAAATATCTGGCTGAAGAAACAAGCAAGTGATACTRCAGATAACTTATCTAAAGCTGCTGAGGTGATGCAACTGGCCAGGAGACTTATGACTGACAGTCAATCACTTTATCAAGATCAGTCCCAAACTTCAAATCCAGGCTCTTCAAACATACCCCTTCTTGGAGTGTGTGTGTGGAGAGTACCTCCTTGAGTGGAACATCTCTTAAGGTTATTCCTTGAAGCTGAGCAAAAGACATTTGTCTATGAATGTTGGTRTGGGTAAGTAACGTCAATCTCTACTTAACAATTACTTTTGCTAGTTTTAATACAATTGATTTCATAGAATTGGTTCAATTTTGCTTTATGGTGCACTATACTGTAATAGTTGCWTCAGCTCCTATACTGTGTAGTAATTCTGATTAAGATCTTTTTGTCTAAGCATTATAATAATAAATAATATCTATATATATCATCTATATCTCTATCTTTATAATCTATATCTATGTCTATCTAGTCTGGCTTTTCCATCTTTAATCCTTCAGACAAGTGTATACAACTTGCTCAGTTACACCTGTATAATKCTTGGCACATAAACTGTTGATGAAGTCACGGGATGATTTGATTCAGATGCCCCCAGACTCCTCTCTGAAAAGGGGGTTCAGAAAACAAGGGCATCCTTTCTGCCTCTTGTGACTCAATARGAGGACTTCTCTAATAAATTTTGCCTGAAGATTTTGCCCATTCTGTCTGAGACATTTTGTGAATTCAATTATGCAAATACCTAATTTTATTACTTATTTTTCTTCTCTAGTAAAAAACCCCTCATAAGAGCCTCCATTCTGGCSTTCAGTTTTGCATTTATAACTTCTGTTTATGGGTAAGAAGTCACTTGTCATTCAGAACCTCTGAAGATTAAAGAAGCACRAGGTAATCAATTCAGAAGTTCAACCAGAAGCTCACATTCTCCCCGATGTGGCTGGAACAGAGCTTCCTTTGTCTTCCTCATTAGTTTTGCTTCTTCCTCTCTGCTTCAAACTTTGCTTTTTCTGCTGCAGTTTTCTATTGAAACTTCTGCAGGTTTCTGCTTCTGTGTTGATCACTTATGATACTGATTTACTGAGGACTTATTTTTTAAGGATTGGTATTTTCAAAGTTCARGTTGTCTGAAATATAGGTTATCTGTATAATAGCTCTCAGAGAAGTGGAACTATGTCATCATAACAATCTTCATCATAGCTCCTGCTGGAAATATGCTTTGCACTTTCCCTTGAGTTAAACTCATTGCCTTCAGTGTGAACTTGATCCAACAAGCACATAATGTACTATGCAAACTTCAGAACAGAGCTCATTTTTAAGTACAGGAAATATAAGCCACAGTGAACAGTGGAAATGAAGGATGCTGGCCTGGATAAAAGATGCACATACAATTTAAATTAATTTATAGCTTCTAAAATGCTTACCACAATTTAAATAAATTCATAGCTCTTAAAAAATTCATCACTTTAAACTCACTTGAGATTTCTTTGCTTAAAAAAACAAATGGTTTGGAGAGCCTGTAAGATTGCAGGAGCCTGAACTTGCTAGGAAAGATGCTCATGCCACTGAGCATGAACATTACTGCCTTTATTCTGCTTCTCCACACATGCTTGTTTAGAKGAAAATCAGGTTAGTATAAAGTGCCAACCCAAAGCTTGGTTTTAGATTGATTGGCACAGAAAGACTGAGAGTAAAACTTTCCCTCCATGAAGCAAGGTTTCTAATTGCTCTTCTTGCCTTCAGTCTGACACAACTAGCTTATGTTCCTCAACTCTTCTAGGCCATTTCCACTGGAAGGACCAACTGGACTTTTGCATCAGCTAGTGTTTGAAACTGGAGACATGTTTTCTGTTCAGGAATAAAATTTAAGTGAAACTCTCTGTGYGTTCAGTCCAAATCTCAACCAAAGAGAAGTTTTTATTTTAAAAATGCTACTAGGAAAGACTTTTGGATATTTAGGCTGAGTTTTGAGGGTAGGTAGTGGGCAAGATATACCATGTTGCTTTAGCAACACAAATCTACCTAAGCCCCAYTAAATTTCCAGTTAATCCTTATTCAGTCCTGGTTTTAGTCTTTGTGTCTACYCATCATGCTTTTTCTGATTTAGCAATGATAGGGATACTGTCACACATAAGACAGTGAACGTGTAGCTGCCAAAGAAACTCTGATCATTGAATTTTATTTTAAAAATTTGCCTAGAATTAAACCTTCTGAATGCAAAAATGGCTATCTCTGTGCTTGCCTCTTTGGTGAATGCAGCTTCAAATCTTTTGTGTTGTCYGTTTAGACCCTCAACATTTCCAAACTTTATCCAATTGATTTGGATTTCACCCACTTGGTCATTTGTGCAAAAAACATGTGAATTCTGGTAATTTTTATTTCTAATACACAGCTGAAAGGCTGAGTTTGGTTTAGTTTTAGGATTTTTTAAGATATTGTGCATGCAAGTCCCTGTCTGCACTTGAGCTGCCAGTATTAATACTACTCTGAAACAAAATTTTCATAGTGGACCATTAACTCTGATTTTTCTACATGACACTCACTGTGGCTATCCTCTCCTGTCAAGATAACTATTTTTTTGACWATCAAAGATGTTTCTGCCAACTTACTGGCGGTACTATCTTAAACACGGATTTTATAAAGTAGCACTTCTTCTGCCTTTTTCCTGGTGTTCTTTCTGGAACCTGRATCTTTATTGTTAGATGGTTTTAAGCTTCAGGAAGCAATTTTGAGTCTTAAAGATGGAGAAGGGAAATAAACTTGATTAATTCCCTTTGGTAAAAAATATCCGAAGTTTAATATCTTTTCATGCTGGATGGATTTAAAAATATGATTTGCCTTCCTGCTGAAAATCTCACTCTTTCCTGTGGAACTAAGCAGAAAAATGTTGTCGGTTAGACAGGAAATGTGTATTCCTTAAACTTTTGTGAACAGGCAAAAGTTGTGATTTGCCTGTTCAATGCCAGTGATTCCAGTGGGAAAGAGAATACAATACAGAAAACTCCTGTCATAAGTTTTCTCTCATATCATTCCATTCTTACTGCTTGACATTGAAGGTAAAAAWATACCACACAGGCATTTCTTCTCCTGTAGGAGCTAATGGTACTGCTCTYTGTACGAATAAGTTTCTGCTGTTACTTTAAAACTGGTATTTTTGAGGAAAAAATCCCCAAAACTTATGCACAACTGTCTTTGTGAAACGTAAAAAATTCTTGCATGCAGGTTTGTGCAAATGATGGATTTACCTACYCATAATTTGGGAGGTGTGAAGTGGAGGGAAGGGGAGGGAAGGGGAGGGCAAATGACAGGTTCTTTTGGGTTTTTTTCTGTATTTGCTTGTGACATTTCAGTGTGAAGGGCAGAAAAACACATGTCCACTCCAAATCACATAAGCCTATCATTTCTTAACCTTGCCARAAGAGGAGAAAATGAAACTTTATGATATTCAGACATTGAGAGCTGGTCTAATTTAGTTGCAGGTGTGTCCTAAGACATTTGTTTTCTTGTTATGGATAAAAGTGTGTTTTTTGGGGGTTTTTTTGGTGTTTTTTTTTGTTATTTTTTAGAATATATGTAGGTCCTTCAAAATGCAAAATGCATGAAGTCCTTTTTATATTGGTTACAAAATATGGTCTTTCCGGAGTTTGTGTCTAGCACTTCTACCTTGGTTGGGGAACAAATTCACACAAGTAGGATAAAATGCAGTTTAACACAAAAACTGGAATACTAGTTAAAGAAGTTAATTCATAACTATTTAATTAAGAGTATTACCTAGGGAGGAATCATGTTAATATACTTTACCATTTGGAGAGGGAGCATTGAGATTGCAAACAGAAGTTGGTTGTTTTTGTTTTTGTTTTTCTTTCATTTAAAGAGATAAAAGGAAATAATTTCTGGAAATACGAAAAATCAGTAGATATGAAGGGAGTTTCACGTAACCAACAAGATCACTTGAGGGACATGATCTCACACTAAACATTTTTGGAGACATCTCAAATGAGTAACAGGAATTCTTTACAATTTCTGCCGATGATAGGACAAATATAGCTCACAGAAACCATGGGAAGGAGATGGTGGTTAGAAGACATTAAAACAATCTTACCAAATATGTTTTATAAAAGCATTACAAGCAGATGAGAGGAGGATTGAAGGAGGGGCGTAGTTTCTTTCCATGGAAGAGTTAAGCAAGTGGGTGTGGCCCAAGGAGAGCTGCTGCAGAAACAGACCATGAACACCCTCATACAAACTTCAGTGTCTGAAAGAATAACATATTAAAGCTCATCTTTATGATTATGTCTCATACAAGAGGCTTTAATTTGTGTGTGCTTATCTACAAATCTTATCCACAAAACCAATCTTCAAACGAAGAATATTATCTGTAATAATAATAATAATAATAATAATAATAATAATAATAATAATCTCAGTAAAAATTATATTATCTTGATCAAACACATGGTTTGAAGAATTACATATCAGAATCACCTAAATTACTGGATTTTTCTTTAAAGAATGTTATTTCAGATGTAGATTGTATTTCTTCAAACATTTTTATTTTATATTTTTAAGTCTTTGCAATTATATTTCCCATTAAGTATTCTATAATCTGATGATGAAGTGATTAATTGTGAAACCTCTGAATCCTGTTACGACATTAATCATTTTAGGGTAAATTATCTTAAAGATTATTTTCTTCAAACATGGGTGTTCCTGTTGTCTCTGCTTTCCATCTCACAGCTACCTATACATGAAGGAAATGACAATTTACATGTAAAACTATTGCTCTAGTGAAATAATTTTACTACCTAAATCTTTGGACTAGATTTTATTCCAGTTCATTGTAGCTTTATGCCATGAAAATTCTAATATTTTACTAAAAAATATAAATAATGTACATATTCATACTCAACATGTTTTGAATCAAGAAAGTTTMATTCCTAAAAATATAATTGAACCTCAGTAATTTTTTTTTTTTTCAAATCCTCAGATTGTACTTTCTGACAAACTTTATTTGTTATCTGCTAGTTATCATTTTCAGCCAGAGACAGTTTACAGGAGGACAACTTTATACAACAAAAGCTGATACAACAAGAGCAGGACCAAAGTCTGTAAAAATCATCAGTTGAGGCAAAATAGTGAAACATAAAATGAATATTGTTAGGCTTCAATACACAAGCTACAAGTGCATTGTTTAAAAGCAATTTTCTCTAGTTTAAACCCATGCTATGCATTTATCTGAAGAGCTAAGAGATCTAGAGAATCTYTGTAAGTCCCTTTACTCTGCAATCTCTTTTTGTACCTCCATCTTTCTTTCTGCATGAATTCCTGTACAGAGGCACTTGGCACCAACCAACTTTGCTTCATGTTGAGCAGGTCTGATTCAATAACCCTATTATCCTATAAACATGGAATGGTTTGTGTTGGAAGGGACCTTAGAGACCACCCAGTTCCTACCCTTTTCAGCCATGAGCAGGGGCACCTTCCACTACACCCAGCTGCTGAAAGTCCCGTCTAAAAATGCCTTGAATACTTCCAGGGATRGGATGTGGGAGACCAGAGTATTCCTCTGGGTCTCCTGAATGGGCAGCAGCCAGGACAGGGGTGATGGGCTCACAGGGCCTGCTTGAAAGATAGCATTGGCTTTGATCTGACACCATGGAGAAAGCTTCCAAAACCATCTGAGGATTTGGATGACACGAGGTTTTGATTGGTGTGTTTTTATTATATCACTGGGTGTGTAGATATTAGTTTTAGATTTCTCTGTATTCTTATTATTAGGCAAATATGGAGGCAGATCAATATGATAAAGTCACATTTTCCTGTTTTTCTCTTCCYTTCCTCTTGCAAAGGGTGTTGGGTTTTTAGGATTGGGTAAAGGTGTGATTTCACTGTGTGACTTGGATTTTAGTTATTGGATTTTAGAGGAAAACAATGTTAGCSTAATTTATATTATAAAAACCTAGRTGYTGTTCCRGGGYGGGGAGAATTTACTTTTCCAGCTGCTTGTGAACACCACGCTGGTCTGRCAGAACTTAGAGATAAGGATTTCAAAGTAAACATCTTCAAACTGCAACTCAAGGACTCTCTGATCCCTTCTTCCAAGAGCGGGCAGGAGAAAACAGCCGTTCAACACCGGGGTTCAACARCAATTCAGCAGTCTGGGGTTATCTCAGAAGAGATACACCGGCAATGGGGCATCCACAACTTCTCTGGGGAACCTGTTCKAGYGAAGCTCACCATCCTTAAATGAAATAATTTCTTCCTAACATCTAATCTAAACCTACTCTCTTTCAATTTGAAGTCACTACATACCTTTGTAGGAAGTTCCTCTCACCTCTCTTGTAGCCCCCTTTAAGTAGTTGAAAGGCCCCAGTAGGGTCTCCATGGAGCCTCCTCTGATTAAAGAAGTTAGCTATGACATCAGTATTTTTCATACTAGAAGCTGAAAAGTAGGGGTACAGCAAACTTGTGTGTAGGATAGGAAATCAAGAGTGTTCATAGTGTGTTCAAATAAGGTAAAATGTGGACTTCAGCAATAACTAGAGAACAGCAGGTTCAGAGTGAGAAGGAGGACCTRCTTCTTTACACACTGTTTTGAAAAGGTGTATTTCCTTGCCAATTGACAGTTCAGATGCTAAAAATTACTAGGGTTATAAAAAGTTCAATGAGGGAAATTCGTGATGAAAAAATTCACAKGCTGTTGGACAAAGTGAGAGTATGTATCTAGCACCAGAGGGGCCATGTTATGGAGAAATTATACCATAGTTTTGCACTTTTATGGTGTTTTTCCAAGATATCATAATTAGAGAAGATAATAGGCTAAAAAGATATTATTGTTAATGCTGTGGCCCCTCTTTCAGTGTTTGTGATCTAGTTCCYTAAATACAAGTGTACTTAAGGAATTAMATAAAGTAGAAGCCATGGCATACRATAAAGGCCAAAAATWTTTGGTTTACAGTACCTTTACCAACTTTTACARTAACTCCTATTCARTCTTAAAGTCTTTTGCRCRTAACCTTATTTACATGTTGCATATMTGAGGGARTAACTAACCCYTTATACTCAGAACTTCAAAATTAATTAATCTCATACAAATATCTGCATCATTATGTAATCAGACACTCCATTATGTGCACAGTCACTCTTTTTTTTTCCCAGAGACTTGGAATCAGACACTATTTTTCTTGTAGTGTTATATAATTTCATAAACATGCTTACTCACTTTCTTCCATGCTAGAAGTAAGGATAAAAAAACTTGTAAATAAAATTGCCATTATCTTTCCCTTAAAGATGGCCTGTCATAACAAAACTCCCATTTTGTTACAGCAGTGTACTAAATAAATGGTTATGATTGCAACATTTTATACCTATAAATCCCAATCCAAATTATTTAATGTATTAATAAAATCTCTTGACATTCTAACGTGGTAGAYAGGCTCTGGTTTTGCCCAAAGGAGTCAGGAGCAAAATGAAAAAGAGATAGAGCATGTTAACTCACTTGGGAACAACAAAAAGTTTAGTCTGCCAATAATAGGCAGTAAATCTGTCTGAAAAAGAGCTTAAAAATAAGATAGAATGGAAAATTGAAAGGAAAAGGAAATGGGAAAACTCAAATCTTATATTCAAGGAAATTTATATTGACTGTTCAATTCATCTGTTTAAATACAAATAAAGATTTCTGGATTTKGTTGGGTCTTAAGATACAAGATATAATTAAGGTATAATTTCCTCTCATTATTTAAATTGAAATACAAAGAGTTGTATGTTATTATTTCTTGTCATAACCTTCATTTTTGATTTTTCARTGGTTCTGATTGCCATCTTTTTTGGACCAATGTCAACATTAAGATATTAAGGGACTCTGTAGACTAGGAGAAATTAAGCAGTATMTCTTTTTATGTAAATAAATAAGTAAACCAATAAATTTTATTTATATAACTAAATCTGTCTCACTGAAGTCTTTCCTTTGACTTCTTTGAACTGGATTTAACTCCCACACTGCTCAAACTCATTAATTACTTTTTTGGATTCCCCGAAAGAGTTTATCTTATAGTATGGATGGCTCATTGGTATGAATGGGCAGAGTATTGAAGGAAATATGGAGAAAAGTGYTCTATCATGTACCTTGGATTTCATTCACCAGCTAATTAATATTGTAGGTTATTGTAATAAATTTCTAAGTGCTGACAGGTAGGCGTGGGGGTTTCTTGTTTGGTTGGTTTTTGATTTTTTTTTAACCCACTAAAAACCTGTAAAGAAACAAACAAATAAAATAAATTTGAGAGAACTGAATTTGAGTAACTATTTCCTGTTTGGATTTCTTATTTGGTCTAATGCATTTAAACCCCATGTAGGGCTTTTATTTTCATCARCAGAAGTGTAATTTAAAATAGATGAAAACTGTGCATCAGTGTGTTCTCTGTGAAATCTGGCAATTCCTTATCCTTTCAGAGCTTATGAATTTGAAAGAAAAATTGATTTCCATAGGATGCCTTGAATGGCACTGGATGTTCACATGTGTGCAACTRAATTCCTTCCAAAGTTCACTTCCAATTGTGATTGTGAAGTGCTAAAACTTATGACCCAGGACAGTGCCTAAAAACTGAGCTTGTGACTCATATGACTTTTTATGATTTCATTATTCTTCTGGCTTTTAAAAATTTATTCTTTCTGTGTCARGAGAGGAAATTCTGAATACATACATTTTTCTTGTTGTTTAGTGGTGCACTGTTGAGTCAGAAGTCTCTTCTTGAGTTTTTCAAAAATCCATAATGTAGTTCTGAGACATAYGTCTCAGTTCACTTGCTCTTATTGACCTCCATATGAATTTCTACCATCTARCTAGAATATTTACTAGAATATTAGAAGTGACACGTTATGACATAAAGTTGCTTTTCAAATATTTTTGTCTTGCAAAACTTTGCAAGAGTAATAGAAATTATTTGGAAGGAGCATCTGTAAAATCTACAAAGGCAAGTAAGRTGAGCTTCATCTAGAAGGGTTGTTTTTGTCAATTTCTATTAAAAAATAAAGAATAATAATAGTAGTAAAAGAATGAAATTTGTTTCTAGTTGGGGTTTGCACTGACCTGCAGAAGCTGGCTACTGGTGAGCACGGTTTCAGTGATAGTGTAARGCTGAACCAAAATCAGTAAATCCCACTGAAGGTCAGTATTAATATAAGCTCAATTATAAACTAAATTTCTAGTACAAGACCCACTTKTTTTTCACTGTGGACAGAGACGCAGATGCCGGTAATTAATGTAATTCATGTAATTAATGTAATGATTATGAAATTGYTGTAAAGTGTCCACAGTAACCATAGGGATGCACTGCTAGAGGTGGTCTTCATTTTGCCTTCAGTGCAGTTGATAGAAATTTTACTGTGGATTGCAGGGAGATTRCAACTGGGATAAAGTGCATGAGGCTGTAGAAATAAATCACAACCAGTAACAACTATAATTAATGCTTACTCCTTCAAAACATCTGAAACCATTTTGTTAATGCTGCAGCACAGCAAATTTGTTATCACAATTAGTGAGAGTGGATGATTACATTAAAAGGAGTCCTGTAGACCATATATAAGCAGAAAGAGTTACACTAAACCACTAAGCTTAAGTAAGCTTAATTCTTTGTTTTTTTTGTTCTTAGATTGTTTAAAACCCCATGAGATGTGCATCCTCCAAAAAAGTGTTTGTTATTTTCAAAGTTTCTCTTCATTGCCTTCTCTTCTCATCCAAATTGCTGATTTTAAATATTTAGGCACTTAAATTTGTGTTTTAATTTCTGATTTCAGAATTTGGAGCCTTGTTCAAGAATCCTTATATGACTTTTTGAAATGAGAATTACCATCCAAAAGTCCTCATACCATTTTAACAAAAGTAAAATATTTAATAAATAATCTTCTATTCTGAAAATAGAAAAATATGAAAAAAAAAGAGAGAGAGRCAGAATAGGAAAGGAGTTAACTTTTCCCTTTTTTTTAAAGTAAAAATGGAATGGGAAGATATAAAGGACTTTTATGATTCCATAATGGCCAAGATGTGTTACACTTTTGCTCATAAATCAAAGGGTTGAAAGCTGCAAAAGCTTCAATACCGAAGAGAGCTGCTCAAGGCCAGGAAAATGTCAACCTTTCTTTAAGGGTTCAACAAAATACCTCTGCTTCTCATCTCCCATGCAGGCATTATCCTAGTCATTCAAATCCCTGGGATGTCTAGGATTCTGACTCTCGTACAGCATCAAAAATACAGGGTCAACTGTGAATAAAAGTAGCAAAAAAAGGAAAGAGAAAAAMGGGCTAGAGAAAAAAATGAGTAAAGTCTGTAGCTGGATGAGTGTCATGCAGGTTTCCTTGGTTTGACAAGAATACCCCCCACTGAATATTAACATATGTGTTAATAAACACATATGTCTATTAATATATGTGTTCACTTTATGTGGAATRACAAAGCTTAAGCAAAAGCCTGTGGTCGAAGATCAAAAAGTAGCTTTACTTATAACCTCAACCAAATATTTTAAAAATTTTTAAAATTCTGTGGAATGAAACCTTGACCTTGTTATGAGCAGAAACTTCCAAATGAAGAAATAATCAARAATACAGCTAAAATCCCTCATTAGTCAAAATAAACATCATTTTATCTCAATATTCATATTACTTRACATATCCAATTTTGCTAGACTTTTTTTGTCTTAGGATGGAACTTAAGATCATGATAACTTTTAATAATCTAAAATCTGTCTGCAAGCTGAAAATCAGGTCAGAACAAATTTTCTTTATTTATTTAGAATGAAATAGCTCTGCCATTTGTTTTAGATTAAATACAGGACAAATTTTGCAAAGATGGTTTCAATCAGATGTTAGAAAAAATATTACAGCTAAATTTCTTTTCATTTGAAATTTCCTTCAGAAGTTTTTTTTTTATTATGCTGCATGGATTTCATAAACTTATCCACACTACCCTACCTTCTATGTTTTTCAGTGTCTTCCAGAGAAACATGCATAGCTTACACTCAGGTTCCAAGGATTCTTTAGGATGTTCAAAGGAATAATCTAAAAAATGATAATATAAATGTTGAAAACAGGGGTATAGAGAGAAACATGCCTCTCATAATTCTATAAGTTGTATAATTTTAGGAAACACAATGGTTAGTGACTAATAAGTGGGCTTCACTTCTTYGTTGCTTGATCAAACTTGACACATGACAGAAGTCAGGCAGGAAAGAAACAGTTTTACTTGAAGTTGTCCATGCCTCAAAGTCACCATATGCCGGAAAATCAAAATGACATGATGAATTATAATCTAATTCTTTTTCATATATGATCTACAGACCACTGGAATAAACTACATTCAATTTACAATGAAAGTATAAAACAATTATGGTCATCTGTCACTAGGCTCTCAGCAAAAATCTCGTTAAACTAAGTTCTCAAATTATTTTCAGCTAACATACAAATGAAATTTTCTTTTCTTATGAGATTCAGTTGCCTCCATGATGAGAGAACTACCTGACAATAAACCTGACAAAAGAWTATTTTAATTATTTACTTAGTTTTCTCCTCAATAAATGAATAAATAACTAATAATGTCACGTGCCTAAATCATCTCTGAAAAAAAAACAGGTCAATTTTACCATCTTGAATAATAATCTTGAATGATCTCACTGAACACTGTCTTCCTGATTTGCAGATATACTTTAATGTTTTGTGTCCATTCCAATGGAAAATTATGGACTTACAAATATCTTTTTGCCTGTGATCAATGTATGTCAAAGCAATATCTGTAATATCACAGATAGTAAAGGAATCAAGGCACTTAAAGCTGTTTTTCTCTCTCTGAAGATTACATTTTACTCATGTAAAAAAAAAATCTTAAATTGATTCTGAAACAAAATAATAAAAGCTTGTACTTAATTTGAAGGTCAATGAGAAGTATTCTTGGTTTGTAAGCAACAGTTCAGTCCTCTGAGGCTGTTGTTCAGAGATCTAATTGTCACTGAATATCAACCAAATCTTACACTTTCTTTTTCTTCCCACCTCCCCCCCACCTTCCAAATTAGGCAAGTGGCCATGAATACTTCTGGAAAAAAAGAACTTATCAGCAAAAAAAGGGACCCTAAGATCCCTTCCCTCTTAAAGATATCTTTCCTTCTTAAAACCAAGAGAGAAAAAGAATTCGTGCAGCCAAAACTTTTGCCTGATTAATGATTTTGATTTACAAGCAGTTCAGTTTGAGCAAGCAAGTTGAGTAGCAAAGAAGAACATGTTAGTTCAACAGCTTCTGTGAAAACAGATTTCTCAGCACTTCCCTTCTCTTGTACTAGGTCATGGCACACTGGGATTGCTTATATAATAAAAGGTGACGCACTTGTTAAAACTGTTCCATATACTGTGAAATAATAAAGATTAAAAAAAAGAATGTAAAGACACTATTGTGTGAGAATTCTGCCATGGACTCTATTGCCCTAAAGTTTGCGCATATAGGCATGCATATATTCACATGGGGGCATAGAGAGGGGGCAAAAGATGTACTGATGTGCAAGCTGAAACAATATGTCAAAAAGGGATTTCTTATCCTCTTCAACTCTAATTAAATCAGTGTACTAGTTCCTAGAACACAGAGCATTTTGTTCTGCCTTTTAAAGAAAATTAGCTATCTATCTGTACATTGAATTATGTAAGTGATCTGACAATAAGATCATAAACTCTTGTCAAATAAAAATCAATAATTTTTAAGATTACCTTTATTTTAATGGAAAAGGGATATAACTTCATTAGGTGGTAACCAAAATCTGGATCTGGCCTGTTTGATTTGTTGTAGGTTGATGACTAAAAGCTTGCCATGAATATGTGTGCTGACACTTCGTGCATGTGTGTCAGCACATGCTCTATAGTCATATTAAGGTGACTCCCAATTATTTTGCTACTAGAAAAATCCTTAAGAAAATACCACTATTCCCTCAAATGAAGTAATTTATTTATGATGCTTTTAGTGTCTCAGTTAATTGAGGAAAAGTTAAAGATATAAAACTGGAGTTCTTAAGCCAATTGTTTAAAACGAGGTCTAGTAAGAAAAGGGATAATATGCTCCAGTATTTTTTTGATTAAAAAATAATTTACACAGTGGTTCAGCAGCTGACCTGTCACCCAAGCAAGCATCATAGGAGGCCAATTAAATTCAAACTTTAATCCAGCAAACAAGCTGTCTTGCCTGATTTGAAACTGTACAGAAATAGCAACAAGGACCTTTGCAACTCGAAGCTTCAGTGAGAGAATTTTAAAATTATGACAAAAGGACAGAGTCATAGAATATTTTGATTTGGAAGGGACTTTTAAAGTCCATCTAATACAGCAAATGCTGCTATGAAGAGAGACATCTTCAAATAGGTCAGGTTGCTCAGAGCCATGTTCTGGCACTTGACCAGTAACTCAGTACCTGAAAATCTCAGTTTCTTGAACTGAATTCATTTGTTAGTATACATACAGGTTAAATTTTTGTCTTTTGCTTGATAAGAATTAGCATGCTGAATAAATCCTGCTATTAAAACTGTATAGATTCTTGTATAGATTCTGTACATTAACTCTCCATTTACTAGTTAAACATACTCACTATTTTAGCCTGAATAGGTAGTCCACGATGCTTTGCCACTGGCTGTGTAGGGATGAAAAGCTGTATCACTGTAGTGTCTTACTAGCTGCCTGCAGAGCTGAAAAAGTCTAGCACATGTGTGGATTCCTCACTCTTCTGCTTTCTTACTCTAGTGGCTGTGAGAAAGGACAWCATGAGCTTCCAGCTCCTTCAGCTGTGAGGTGCAGAGGCTCAGGTTTTCTCCCCAGGACCCTCATTSTCTATTGCCTTGAAACTCTGTCTACACCATAGCTTGGATCAYTGTCTCCTAGAAAAAATATTTTGTGCTGGGGGTCCTCCACTCAGCAGTCACCTATGCATGTTCCAGGTTTATATCAGTCTGCTTAGGTGACAGACATTGAATAAATGAATGTGGAAACTATTTCATCCATACCATTACAGMAGATCTTCCAGTCATTAGATGTCACTGCAGCAGCAGCAGCAGCTCTACAGTTCTCTCCCATTTTAAAAGTCATGACCAAAACTGACCCAGAGATCCAAATATTTCCCAAAGTCTAAAATATTGATTTTTGCAACTTCACTCTCAACTCTTTTTCCTAAAGAAAAGTGCACTCCACTATTTAGAAAGACTAATGTGTCTGATCTTCCCGTAGAGAGGCATAATTTGATCAGTCATGCCAGAAAAATATTCATTATAAACATTGAATGTTTATACACATTCAAAGTTCAAACAGTGGTGATAAGGTATCTGTGGGGGTAAAAAGATTTTCAGGAAACTGCTATGATGCACACAGCTYTGCATATCTCTAATGTGACAATAATACCTTGCATTTTTCATAGTGAAAAATAAATGTCTGCATTTGAAGCAAATACTCAATAATTATTTCAAGCTACATCATGTCACAAAATACACTAGATGACAATAAGAAAAAATATCTTTGGTGACAGGATATAGACTTAATATAGAYTAAGAAAAAGTTTTTTAGAAAATAAGATAACATTATTATAGAAAATAAGATGACAATATCAGACTCTCTATTCCACCTCATGGGAATTCAATGCTCTCCTAAATATGGAAGCTTGTTCCACCCCCCCAAAAAAAAAACAAAACAGTATTGGTTTGGGACTGCTACACTAACCTTTCACAGAATCACAGAWTCAGAGAATGACTGGATTAGAAGAGACCTTCAAGACCATTGAGTCCAACCCATGCCCTAACACCTCAACTAAACCTGGCACTGAGTGCCACATCCAGTCTTTTTTCAAACACATCCAGGTATGGTAACTCCACCACCTCCCTGGGCAGACCATTCCAGTACTTTATCACTCTTTCTGTAAAAACTTTTTCCTTATATCCAACCTCTATTTCCCTTGACACAGTTTAAGACTGTTCGGTCAATTCCTGCAAACTGAACTTTCTCACAAGCACTTTTACRAGGTTTTCATTCTTCAGACATTTTGGGTTTTTTCGAGGTAGAGGAGTAGGTATGGAGTAAATTATAGTGCTGTTTCCATCCTTTGTTAAGTGAACGTACAAGTTTTGAGATCTGATAGGCAGCTTTACAAAAAATTCCAGCCAAAACTGTTGCACAATAAACAGCTTAATCAGATGGGCTTAATAAAGACATCAGATGGTTGGAGCTGCATTCCAGTGTGAAYCTGTTTCATGCTTTTTCTCCCTCTTCACCTCTGATTGGCTCAGCTATTGTAAGCTATATTTTGCTAAAGAAAAAAATCCTCTCCATAACTGTACCTTTGTGTTTTGCAGTACACATACATACAAGAGTGCATGCCCGCACTCAGAGGAAAGAATAAGAAAAAGAAACTCTGCCCTACTTCAGCTGCAATAAAATCCTAGCTGAAATCATTGTAACTGAAACTGAAAATCTGCTAAGAATTTTGTTAAAACAGAGAATGATTGTGAGCTGGAGAAACATGAAAATTAAAGATGACAAAATGTTAACACATAGATGAAGCAATTCTTCTGAGGTGTTGAAAATTTCTTTCATTCAAATATTTTCACTTTGATGTGTTTCAAATTTTGATGGCAAATTTATCAGGGASTCAGAATTGAAATGTTAATTATTTCTTGATTTTACATTACCAACTAATGCTTTTATTATAAGGATGGGTGAACAGAAATAAAAGAAAAAAGTATTGATTAAAGTTCTCTTTTCACATAAAGGGACACACTGAAAGTGCATGAAAGAGGTGGATAATACATTTAAATCAGTAACTTCAAATATTGCTATTGTCCCACCACAGACATAGCAAAAATATGCACATGGTGGACACTGGTTTGCTTCCAGAGTTAAGAATCTTCACAGCAACAAGTTAAAAATCAAATCCAATCCCAAATCCATAGTGCACAAGCCTGCCAAGAGTTTTACCGAGCTGTTTGGTACTACAATAATGACACATTGAATATAGTATTTCTTCCCTTCACCTTTCCACATTCTGACCCTTGCTGTCCATCACAAAAGAAAACTATGCTGACAGAAGTTTGGAGTGGATGTAAATCATTCAGAAGTTTAGAAATTCCAAATATGATGCTTCCAGGAGCACTTGAGGCTTCTGATGTGCACGCTAATTATATGATCACATCCTACCTCTATGGGGGCCATCTTCCATCTAACAGATTTATTCCCCAAAGGGACAAGTATGTTTGCATATTTTAACAGCTGTTTATCATCTGGCATTGTCTTCAATGACCAGTGAGGGTGGTAGCTGAATTCTTTTATTCCCTCCAAATGGAATTCATCAGGGGCAAGTCTGTAGGGTTCTTGAATAGGTCTAGATATATAGGTTTAATCATAATTTTTCCTAGATGAAACAGCTCTGATGAAGGAACCTCAGAGTGAAATAATTTGGTTGCCCAGGGAAAGTTTGAATAGATTGCATGACTCCAGACCAAGTGCCATATCTTTTGAGCTCGTCATGATTTTTATAACAATAACACAGACAACTTTGTTATTCTTATAATTCTGCTGTGCTGTTGCAGCAAAAAAACAGAACCAGTTTTCCCTTCATCCAAAGGCTKTACTGGAAACATTTATTTCTCCTTCTTTCACACCAGTGAAAGTGTGCTATACATACTTACAGATATATATATATAGAGAGAGAGAGAGAGAGTTTATTTATGTAAATATTTGTGTATAAGTATATGGTAAGCAATTTTTTTTTAAATAAAAATTGAAGTCTTTGGGATAGCAAATGTTTTCTAAACTATAAAAATGTAGTTTTTCTTTTCTCATAATTTAAATCCTAGAATAATCATAAGAAATGTACYATACCACTATTAAAAAGAAAAAAGTACAAAGAAAAAAATAATATTTGTAACTTGTTTATTTGTTTATTGYAATTTGTTTATTTGGGTTTTTTATGTTTTTTATTAATTTTAAAGAAAAAAATATTACCTTGATCAGAAGCATACTGTGGAAGACTATAATTTCTGCCAGATTAATTTGATTTCCTGTTTTCTTAATTGTATTTTTGTTGTAACCTTTTAATCACCAGAAATTTATAACTGCACAAGTTGCATTTCTACTGAAAGATAGCTTGGAACTGTACCAGGTGTAACTGGTGAACATAGAAGGAGATCATAAAGCTGTTAAATGTGTCAGATGGACACAAAAAGTTTCATCATTTAATCTAAACCTAAGCACTCTAAATTTTATTTCACCTTGTATCTGTCTTTGAAAATGAAGTTGTAAAAGACAGCAGTTATAATACTGTTAAGCACATTTAAAAATAGAATTCAATATATGACAGTCTGTTTGCCCAGAGAAAAAAATGTGCACCTCRCACAAGCTTTTATACCTCACAGTTTTAGCGATGTATTGTTCGTTTTCAGTGTTGTGAGAAGAAAACACAGGGTCTGAAATAGGTAGGAAYTGGGACAACAATAATTTTTCAGCATTTGCAGCACACTGCTTTGCTTTTCACTACGTGAAAAAGTCTTGGGGTGAACAACTTATTCTGCCCATAGAGTCCATGAGGGTCCTGGGGTCATAGAACAGATGTCAAAAAAGTAAATATGCCGACCAGGTCAAAAACAATGAGAAGCCCTGAAGAAAACAAACATACTCAGCTCTGCTTCTCTTAAAAACCTAGGCAACCAACTCTAAGATTCAAGACAGCATTTCCACTCATATCATTTTAATACCTGTGGTGCTCCTTGCCTGCTCTATTTCTTTTCCACAGAAACCAGCAGTAACAAAGGCAGCAGTAGAAACTCACCTTGTAGCAAAAACCTAATAACAAAAGAGAGTGTTTATTTTCTGGTATTGTGTCTACTCCCTAGAGGCCATGGAAGACAATATTGTAACTCAGTAAGTATTTAATACACAGAAGAGAAGACTATATTCAGTATACAAAGGATATGGTAGAAATTCTATGAGAATTGACATTTTCTTTGGAAGATATTCCATGAAAAATTTTAAAATCTAAAATTTGTCTTAAAATATAGTGGTACTRACTAATTTTCTTGAGCACTGAATATTGCCGATCTGTACTAAGTTATTATACAGCCTAGCAGTTCTAATATGTCTACTACTGACTCAGAAGAAACACACAAGTTGATCAATTCCATTTGTAATTACATTTGGGAAAAGGGATTATGGAGACAAATATACTCAGCTGTTTTGTTCCCATGTGTTTAACATGAGATTAATCACTGGATCAATCTTCCCCATGCTCTTGCAGTATTGATGAATTCTAATCCTTTTCTAAGTCTTGAAAAACCTAGTCCCAACATCAGGGTCCTTAAGAACACAAAATGAAAGCATTAGCTTCATGAAACAATTTGTTCTCACACCCTTGAATTACAGTCAGACTACTACTGGATAGRTATGAGTGTCATTAGTTATGTAAATGGAAATTTCATATTTCTCATTCATTTTGCTACTTTACATTTTATTTAAAATTAAGCACTGGAGACTTCCTTTTAAAATCTCAAATATATCAATTGTCAGTTCTTCTGTCCCAGATACTGTATTCTGTCCTGACATACCTATGACCTTAATATGTTCTTTTCAAGGAGAAAGCAAATGGATTCTTTCATTTAAGAAGACAYCTTCAAATGTYACATAGCATCCAATAATTTGACATACAAAAAAGCTAAGTTCATACCCATCTAGAGTAATGGTACATACATGAGAACAAAGATTTCTATCATTGTAGGGTCAATATACCTTTAATTCTGTTCTTCTAATTTTTCATCCATTCACAAACTTCTTTCATTAAATTAATGGKACTTTAACTTCTAATTTTTGCCTTGATAAGACATACATCATCATTATCATTGTCCAGATGCCACACTATTTTTAGAAGTTMTATGATTTGCATCCAACAAACAAACGAACAAACAAAGGAATTGGAGAGATTAGGATGCAAAATAGTTCTAGTTCATTCTTCAAGAGTGCCTTTCCTGTGATAGCATCCCTGRACATACTTAGGATTGATGCACAGTTTGATTCTTGTTCTGGTACATAGAGCAGACAATTCTACATAGTAAAATTGCCATGTTCTGGCTTATCAACTCCTATTCAATACTTGCAGTAAATCAATAAGTTCCAAAGAAGTAATATTAGACACTGATAGAAAGACCATACATGCATACAGTGTACTTCTAATTTTTTTTTTCTGTTTATTTGTTAAGTAGATTTAATCAGATTGCAGAGAAATTTTACTTGGACATGATACACTACAGGWTTTTCAGTAATATTTTGAAGGAGTAATGGGGTGTTGGGGGTTAGATTTGTTTCTTTTCTTCTTATGGAATTTTTTCCCTTAAGTTGCTAAGACACTAACGACTGAGTACTTGTTGGTACTTAACCAAAGACAAAAGAGGTGGCCAGGGAAGAGAAGGCAGAACCTGGCTACACCTTTTTTCTTTTTTCTGTGGGAGGTTTCCCTCAGAGGGAGAAGATAACTCAGAGTTTGAGGGCAGAAAAGGGCTGCGAGGCTGGGTGGCAGGGACTCTTGCCCCTGGCACTTTGGAGAGAGGATGCCCAGGCTGTTTTCTTGCTGCAGAAGGAGTTTTCACTGTCACCACTGACTCCAGTCCTGGGAAACCTACCACCATCTGCTTGTGTGCCCGGGAATTCTGAGCTCACCTTCTGCCCTTGTTGGAGTGGGGCCGGCCCTTTCCTGTTGCCACTGTTTCTCCGGCCCTGCTTTGAGGCTTTTGGCTACGCTGTGACCTCACACYCCTGCCCTGCTGGGACATCCCTACTGTTCCAGCCACCGCTGCAGAACTTCCCATCTACCTCATCCACCGGCCCGGGATTTTCCACTGTTCCGGATTGGTACTTTCAGAGCCACCGGGATCAGACTGCCCTGGGATTTATGGAGCAAAAGCCCCTCAAGGTTCTTGGTTCTGTCTTATTATTAATGCTGTAACTGTTTGTTTGTTTGTTTGTTTGTTTGTTTGTTTGCTTTGTTATATATATATATATATATATATTAGTAAAAAACCCCTGTTATTCCTATTCCCACATCTTTTTATCTGAAAGCCCCTTAATTTCAGTTTATAATAACTTGGAGGGAGGAGGTTTGCATTCTGTATAACAAGGAGGGACTCTGGCTTTTCCCTAGCAAACACCTGTCTTTCAAACCAAGACGTGGGGCATGTATTTTAAATAAATTTTCAAGTAAACTATATTTAAATGTATTTTCAGCATTTTCCAGAACTGGGCCAACTGTCAAATTAAACATAACAATTGTAGAAATAGTTTATTAAAATGTAACAATTTAAAATACTTTTATCTGAAACAAAGTTATAAGAGGAAAGAATTACATTTTCTTACTTGCAATTTTGTAAACTTTTTGAATTGGAAAACAAATCAGGGGAAAACAAAAGGAAAAAAAGAGTCCTTGTACACAGCTGTATTTATTAGAGAGGGAAAATAAAAACAATTKAAATACTTCAAATTAAGTTTGAAAATTATGGTCAGGCTGGAGTCGCAAAAGATAAAGATCATGGGTTGAGATAAGAATAGGTAACTGGAAATGGCAATGAGATAAGAAAAGAAACAGCAACAAAATAATATTAACAACAAAACTGAACAAGAGAGGCAAGTGATTCGCATGCAAAATGCTCACCACTGGACCTGACCTGGCGCCATGCTCACCACTGGACCTGACCTGGCTCCATGCCCCCAGAAGTAAGCTCTTCCCCTTCACCTGGAAAATTACATGAGGTGGAACAGAATAACCTCTGGGTCTTGCCATCCCCTCTGCTGTCTACGGCAGAAATTAACCCTGTCCTGGCCGGATCCAGGACATCAGGGAAAGAATTTGATATTTATCCTTGCTAACTTCATACCATCTACAAAGGKCTCTCTATCTTTCTAAGAGGCCTTTTCTACATTCAAGAGAATAATCAGGTTCTCATAATTTAGTGTCATTGGCAAACTCAGTGTGCCCTCAACCATGATATCTAATCAATTATGAAAATATTGCCAAGAACTGGAACTGAAATTGAAGCCTGAGGAAAACCTCTAATTACTGGCCTCCTGACACTTATGACCTTATTTACTATGACTCTTAGAGCCTGACTCTTCAGATGACTGTTCACTCGTTTTATTGTGTACATGCCTARCTGTATGTTGGACATTTGATTCTCTGAAAGATGTACTCAAATTTTGCTAAAAAAAAAAAGACTAAATGAATGCACTGCTCTGCCTTGAACCACTTGGCAGGTAACCTTGTCATGAAGGCATATGGAATTAGCAACACCWGTGGCCTGCCCAAGGTGGTAGCATTCTAGTCCCTGCCATATAAAAATGGCTTGTTTTCTTCCCTACATACAACCTCTCTTTAAAGAGGTCTGCTAGACAGACTGCAACCCTGTGGGGGATCCCCGGGGCACCCCAGATTCTGAGGCATGATCCTCTTCAATGTGAGAATTTGTTCATCATTGACTGGYGCTGATTCTGATAGCAATTTGGTGAGCATCGTATAGCTAATACTTTAAACGATAAAAATATAGGCATGTGTATAAGTAATTAGGTATATTTTATAATTTCCTGTTGGTTATTTTTGTGGTAAACCTAATAATGAAATATAGGCTTGCTGCTACTATTGAAATATATACACTTTCTTTTTTGGTAGTAATTTTGTAGTAACTTAGATACATTCTCTTTATTAATCATAAGTTTACCCAGTTTTAATTAGTAATTTGWAATAATCTGTAATAAAGAAATGTAGGAAATAAAATCTCTGCATTGTTCTGCATTATGGAATCATACAAACCCATCTTTAAATATCCATCAGCTCAGCAACCCTTTCATTCTTTGAACAACTTCCAATTCTGGAAGCATTAAAAAAACTTGCTGATAYGGCATTTGAAGACATGGTTTAGCAGTGAACATGGTGGAGGTCTAGGCAGATGTTTGGACTTGATAATTTTATAGATATTTTCCCACTTTAATTATTCTATGTTTTTATCTTCAGTAATTAAAATTACTATGTAGAGATTAAATGTTTTGTTCAACTCATTACGTAAAGTTCAAATGTATAGCTTTAATTTGTCTGCTAAAATTTATTGGAGTCATTTTATTGGTGAAAGTTTATTTTCACCAGTACATGCAACTACTCACAGAATTGACAATTTTTTAGGCACAATCTCTACCCCTGAATTTTTTTGGTTGGATGGAAAATTCCAAAAGCTGAGATTAAAATKAAATTAATAAATAGTTCCAAGGGATAAAAACATGATSATAGAMGAAAAAAAWTTTTAAAAAGTTTAATGCAGTGTTTAAAATCTACATTATTTTATAAACAATTATTTTAATTTTCATAATGGTTGAAATCAGTAAGAATAATMGATTGAAAAAAGTAGTCACAATGTCATCCACTATAGTGGTGTGGGAGTTATCAGTTTGATAACTCAACTGCCAGAGATTGACCCCAGCAGTGTAAAAGGCTGTTTCCTCACTGCCCATGCTTGGAAAAAGGAATCGGAGAACGTCTGGGTTGTGGTGTGAAGATGTTTATTTTAGAAATCTTCTCTCCAAGCTCATTCTGTCCAGCGTGAAGTTCCCAGGCAGCTGGAGAAATGGATTCTCTCCTGCCCACAAAAGCACCTGGGTTTTTATACTCTAAACTGCGTCCACATTGTTTTTCTCTAAACTCCATTAACAAAAATCCATATCATGCAATGAAATTGCACCTTCACCCAATCCCAAAAAACCATCACCCTTTGCAAAGAGGAAGGGGAAAAGGAAGACAGGAAAATGTGCTCTTATCACATTGATCTGCCTCCATCTTGTCCCCATTTTACCTATACAGCAAAATCTAAAAACCCTACTTTCTTCACCCAGTGATACAACAAAAATCACACCGATCAAACCTTTGTGACCTTCAAATCCTCAGACAGCCCTGGCAGCCCTTCCTACAGGCTCAGATCAAAGCCACCACTGTCTCTGATGCAGGCCGAGGGCAACCAGCTGCCCCTTCCAGGCTGCTGCCCATCCAGGAGACCCAGAGGGATTCTCTGGTCTCCCACACAGTGGTTCATCTTATATATTATAAATTTAGACCCAAATCTTTAACGGATCCAAAGAAAATTTTGGGTGAYCTAAATATTATGTTGCAGGAGTTGAAGATTTTCAATCAGATGATAACAACCGACATAATTCCATATTAATTCTTCCCCATTGTTTGGCTGACACAGGTTGTTTCTTGGCTGACATAAGGTTGTTTCTTGGATGATTTCTTCTTAATAACTGTACATGTGCTCTAGTTCATTCCCACAGTATTTGCATAATGACATGTAATTAGAGAGAGGTATGGAATTAAAAATTATAAAAGAAAAAAAATCTCATTTATTTCTGGGAAAAGATAATTTATTTTTTAGTTTGTTTATCTAATCTTCCAAACATACAGGCATATCAAAAAAGTTCATGATTGTTGTATCTTTTAAAAGAATATCCTGACAAATCTGAAAGAATAATATTTTTTACAAATATCCCAGTAAGAGACATTTATGTAGAGACATTTTCTCTTTTAAAGCAGTTTAAAATATTTTCACATTTGATATCTCTAACAGAAGACCTTCTTGGATTCAATGGTCTTCACTAGAACYTGAAATGCATAACCCTAGTTTTACACAGTAAGTTTCAGTTTGATTAAAACCCAAAGMTATACACTTCTTTATATTTAATGTATTTGATGTTTGTCTAATTATTCAGGTTTTTTCTGTAAATTGCATTTAACTCCAAAAAAACTCATTAAACTACCCTCAATTTCTGTTGCAACATGATGCTGATGCCTAGAGAGGCTGATCTGCAACAGAGACTAGACAGAGCTAAAGGAATAAAGTAAGTATTTATTAAAAGGCCTTCAAAAGATACACCTTAGGCAGTACCAGAACCCAGCTGTGTCTCTGCCCAAGATGGACCCAAGATGGATACAAGATGGACAACCAGTCATGAGTTTTCAAACTTTTATAAGTTTTCATCCATTTACAGGTTGGGGTCAATTGTCCAATTACACTTTCAGGTTATGAWGTCCCATCCTCTCTTCAATTTTCCATCGTTTAACACTTTCTGATTACAAATCTGCAATYGTGTCCTTGATTCTCAGGCTGGAAAAAGATTGTTTTGCCTAACTACCCTGTGAAGAGAAYTTGCTAACACTTTATATGATCAGARTCACASGCTAAGGCAGTACAGAATCTAAAAAATATGAAAGCTAAAACTYAAGGCATCAATGCACCCAACTGGATTTTTTCAACTGATAGTGAACTTCTTTCAAGCCCAGAAGAAAAGAAGTTGTTTTATTCTCTTACTGAAGGAAAAATAGTCAAAGCACTGATTTCCRTTTGAAGTCTACTGTTGTGGCTTAACAGATGTCGGGTTTTCAGCTGGGCGAGAGTCCTCAGGCTGTGGGGGTGGATCCCTGTGGAGGCCTGGAGGAGCCAATCAGCTGGCTAGTTTTGGAGAGCCAGTCAGCTGGCTATTTCTGAAGATTGACTTTTGAAGACTGGTTTAAAAGAGCTGAACCCACCTGTGTGGAAAAACACATGTTAATAAGAACCTGGAATAAGCTCTCTTTGCTTCCAGCCTTTGAACAGGCAAGTGACCAAGCCCAGCCCTGCGCAGCAAGGCATGGCTAGGCTGAGATTTCTGCCCTTTGAGGGTGTTGAGCTGCTGAGCCCCTCACTGGGTGTCGGAACCCAGGACATTCCTCTGGATGTCCTGGATGGTCTGAGAACCTGGCAAGGGGTCCAAGAACCTTGGCACAGAGTCAAAAGTAGCAGTGCTTTGATTTCAGTCCATGGGAACAGCTGCCAACTTTGTGGGAGGAGTTGCAAGTCACAAGAGTTTAATTAGAATTTAAGTTATTACAGGGTGAAAAGTAATATTTTGGGGTTTTAAAATAGGAGTTCAAGAGAACAACATGGAAGGATTTGGACATGTCCCTGTCTTTCTTCTTCTTYTTGTCCTCCATCTTCTGCTCTGATKGTGGCACTTTTAGACTGAATTAGAGTAGAAATGGACTGTCTAACATAGGCAATAGATATTGGTAATTAATTGTAAACATAGAATATGTAGTACCTTAGCAAAAAGTGTTAACACCGCCCTTGGAGGAGGTCAGTTCTGGCACTCTGAGCTGCTGCACGGACCCAGTCAGGGCAGAAAAGAAGTTAATAGATAAGAAAAGAATAAACAACCTTGAAGAACAGAGACAACAACTCTGGACTCATTTTTCTGGTGCAGGGCTTGGGTAAAAAGACTTTTGCTAACATCTTGAGTGTCAATTTGACCCCAAAACCCAAGAACCAGGGAGCCCATCAGGCCCCATCCCGGCAGGATGGCTGGGGCCCTTCCTGGTGGGGCGGGGCCCCTTCCTGGCAGAGACTCTGGCGGTCCTTTTTTTCCAGCAGTGCTGGCGGTGCTGGGCCATGCCAGCCAGGGGATCCACCRGCACCGGGAGCAACCATGCAGCCGGGACCAGTGGCAGGAGTGGCCCCATGRTTGATGCTGAGGATGGCCCTGAGGCCAGGAGCGCCTGGGCTGGGAGTGGCCACCATCAGCCTGGTCCAGGGGTGGCCCCGTAGCTGGGACAGCTCAGTGGAAATTGGCATGGCCAGTGTGGCACTGCGCCACCGCGGCTGTCTCGGCATAACTCAGAATGAACTTCGTTTGCTTAGCTGTTTTTAGCCAGCTATGCTGTGGACAGAAGGACAAAAGCAGTGGCAGAAGTCTTTTTTCCAGCACCCCACATRAAGGAAAGGTGCAGGGGTGCTGCCAGCAGCCAGCACAACTCACACAGTGCTGGCAGGGACCACGTCATCAGTAGTGAAGGACACAGTGAGTCCTCGACTGTGGAGCCTGAATGAGATCAACCTTTAATGCTGCAGGACTCTATCAAATCTGTTTCAGCTGATATAAAGCTTGAGAACAAACAGACCTACAAGCRGCAATTCTCTCCCAAATCAGGAAAAGGAAAGGATGAAGACAAGTAGAGAAAACAACATGGGACACTGAGGTCAATGAAGAAAGAGCCAAATTCTACATAGGAGGGGATTGAGGAGATGCCTTAGTCTTGGGCTGAAATTCTTTGGTAAGGCTACAGTGAAGATATATTTGATATATATCAGACAAACACCAATGTTGAAATTAGCAGATGTTGCAGTAGCTGTAATCCAATGAGAAGTTTGAACAGAGAGAGATGAGAGATATGAGAAACCTTGCCCCAGGAACAGAAGTAGAAAACCTCTGTTCCTGGAGGTGGGTGAAGAGAACTTTTGTTTTTATGCTAGAACAGCTCATCSRTAAAATTGCACCCCAATAAGTTGACATCGCCCATGAACACAGCTGTGGGAAGGCTGCAAGGGATGGGAGGGCCTTTCACTCTGTAAAAGGATACTTCTGAGCAGCTAATTCACTGTGACATTGAAGCCACAATTGAGAACTGTTTCTTGTGGAGAAGTCTCCATGGCATGGCAAGAGARACTCCTCTCCCTAAGTGAACTGAAGAGAGACTATTTTATAGGTGGTAAACTGACTGAAAGTCCCAGATTTTGTCTCTTTACATTTTCAGTGGGAAAGAAAACAGGATGTAGGGGAGGAGAAGTGTTCTGAAGGTTTCTTCTGATTTTCTTATTATTTTTCTTYTAATTCTGTTAATAAAGTTTTCTTTATACCCTTTAAAGTTWTGAGCCTGTTTTGCCTTACTCCTAATCCAGATCTCACATCAGGAAATTAGTAAATAATTCTAGTGGGTGAATTGGCATTTGGCCAGAACTAAACCCACTACATCTACATTCTCTTCTGTTCATATTACTCCTTTTACTTTTGAATGGCAGTTTAGTGTATTTGGAGTAGTGAGAATAATTTTGCTACATTTCTTTAATTTGACTGAGTGGCTTCAGAAGCTGTATATAGACTTTTAAAACCCAGAATTACTAATTTTTTTTTCAAAAGTAACCAGTTCATGTATTTACCTTGCCTAGCAAGACCTACCATTATTTTCAGARTTGCTTTCACCACAGGCTTTGCAGCTAAAAATGCTGTCCTGTTGCAGTCCTATAATTTCATCTGCGTGTGGTAGTAACCACTGGTTGTGTTTGCTTTTCATATTGACAGACATCTTTTCAAAGAARAAAACATTATTTTCAAAAGAAAGCCTGGAAACACTGAGTGTATTTATACTCTCCCTTTTAGAAGTTTGTTTCCTTCATGCCACGAGCACTATTTTTCCTTGCAGGCAATAAAGTTAGTTCCTTTGTAATTTTGGCTGTTCTGTAAACTATGAAGAGAGAAAGGGAGAATCTCCTGTATTAGGYAAAAGTCAGCTTTTCTTTCTCAAAAGGAAATAAACCCCTTACAAATGTCGAAAATCATTAATTAATTATTTTTATACATAGGAGATTAATTGAAGTTCAAAAGCAGTGATTAGTTGTATAATTTAACACAACAACATTCTATGGAATCAGTAAAGGCAACTACCAACTGTGAACTGAAGTATCTAARTAAAATTTGGGATTGTTCTTGTCTGTGACTTATTTTATACTTATTTATTATATGTAACTAGCAGGAATGCTACCTAGAAACATCACAAGCTAAACTTTTTGGCTGAGTTAGTTGGGGRTTGTTATACACAAGCACTTGCATTTTGAGAGGGTTAAGTATGCTCTGATAACAATTTCTTTGCAGAAACTTAATAGACCTTGAATCCCAGCCACAGTGGTTAGTACTGAAAATATAAGATCAGTTACATTCATCTGTACCACAGTATCGGGAGCTTCTCTCCATGATATCCTAGTCTTTAGAGAACTTTCTGGAGGAGAAAAGAATTTGTGCATTTTTCTCTCTTYTGTAGCTTGAAATTCTAGATGTCCTAGACCCCATGTTATGTTTCTTGTTGCCAAGATGAGATACACRAGCTCTGTCCCTATGTAAAGTCCCAGAAAGCAAACGGATAGCAGGGCCCATAGCACACAAAACTGACACTTAAGGTCAGGACTATTCCATTAGTGCATTTCTGCTCCATCAAATCCAGTTAAATTATACAAAGACCTTTGACCAATATTGTTTAAGACCTGTTGTAAGCAAACATGACTCACTTTTGAYCTGTACTGGGGACACTGGAAGAGGAGAACATGACTGGGTCTGTAGCATGAATGGACAATTTTCTGTTCTCCTGTCAACTGCCATGAGTCTGAGACATTCTTCCCACCCATGYCAGCACACAGGCAATATCTCTTTGGTTTTCTGAGTGTCAGAAAAGTTTTGTTTTATATTGTGTCTTTTAACAAAGTTTCTATAAATGAGCTCTTTGGTTTTTGAACAGCACTTCCATTCCTTCAATTTRATAAATCTTCTTGTCACATGAAATGGTTATTTTACTATATTTTAATAGAATATATATTAAAATATATTTCTTCCAGATTTTGGAAAAGCATAAGCATGAGTAGGCAAAATGAATTATTACAAAACTATAGGAACTGTAATTATAAAACATCTCAAATGAGAACCACACAAATGAGTTAAATTACATGGTAACAGAGATTAGGAATGCAGGTTCTTTGAAAACTTGGTTCTTATGATGCCCATTTTTCAATTTCTGTGTTTTGTAGAATGCCAATGTGTAATCAAAGACAGTAGCAAAGAGTTATTGATACACTGAACCACACTCATGGGTATTCTTGAAAAGGACTAGTAGCTGAGGGACTTATTTTATCTAAATTCTTCAAGAACAGCTTTAGAATGAAATCCCACAAGACACCATTCATGGACAAATGTGTTTTCTGCCTGTGCAGTAAATACTGCAGACAAAGTGGATGTGGGTTGGCACAAGTTTTTGGCAGACATTTGCTGATGCTTCAAAATCCATTTTAATTTTGGACTGTSTTTTAATTGAGTGTGTAGAGATACTTTAATGTGGTGTCCTTTCCCTAGACTCTTACAAATGACAATGGCTACTATTTAATGTCATGCTTACTCAAGATTCCCTCTTGGAAGAAGCTTAAGGAAAACATGGYCAAGACTGGGACATCTGTGAAAATCTAATCTTTACAAAGTTATCTTTTCTTGTGTAAGTTCATGTATAAAATGTAGATGCCACATTTGTAGCTGAATTCAAAGTTTGCATGTGTCAGTATAACTTCACTTACATTAACAGACTATATYAGATCATATCTATAGATCATGTCAGTTATATTCTTTTTATACACAAGTTCCTTAATTTATTGCATTTTTTTATAGAGAATCTTCATTCAAGTTAAGAAACAAAGGTAATGGATGAAATTCATTCCATGTAGAGTGGAGTGGAAAAATATATTTACCTCTCTACCTTTCAGATGGAGMTGAAAAGCACATTTGTTCTGTTGGCTTTTTTCTGTCCTATCATCTCTACAGGGTCACATTCYAATTCTTCTGAACAAAAAGTTGTCCTAAAACTGGCTAAAAATATAGTGGTTCTTTAGGTGAATTAAATATTTGTTTATTGAAGTCATTAATGTTTTTGATAACACATTGTTAAGCCAGGTCTGATATCACATTCCTTGCTCTCCTTGATGAAGAAAGTTCACTCAGGTACTTATTTTCACCTTACTCAACAAAGGAGTTTGACTGAGTTTATGGTTTATGGGGAACCCTTCTAGAAAAATAAGCCTGGGAGTAAAATAAGGCACGGGAGTAAAACAGGTATTTCTATTGACTGTAGTTAAGGAGCATTRCCTAATGAAAAKATATTATTTTTTTAAACAGGACTAGTACTATGGATTCCTAAAAAAYATATCCACTAATAACTACAGATAGTAAAGGYATTTCTTCCTCTCAGAAATGCATGAATTACCTAATATTCAGCTATGATAAARCCAGGCATGAAAGGAATCTTGATGCCAAGTATTTTATTTGGAGACAGAAGCAACAAGATGACCTGCGRTAGTTCCRTAATGGGAYTAATTAATTGACAGTTTTKGGAAGGTGAAGCAGGGAAGRGTTATGARTTTKTGCTTAGGAATGACACTTTCAGGGRTGAAGAAGGTGGAGAAATGTAATATATGTAATATGCATGTAATATATTTTCGGAGAAGAACATTAGTTGTGCAATCATGAAGATTTTAGAAGACTTCATTTTGACAATAATATAATGGAATTTTCAATAGGTAACATGAATGTAAGAAAAAACAATCATTGACCTATTAAAACTGTTTTAGAATTGCACATATTCCTCCTGTATTAAAAATAAAAACTCCCGAGTTTCCCCCCAACTTTTCAACAGTGCCTGTGGTAAATGTGTGTATGTCTCCATTTTGATTTGTGCACTATTTTTCATGTTCCAAGATATTACCCTCCAGGAATGTTTTTTCCCCTTTTCATTTAAAGCTTCCATCTCTAAACATGCCAATGTGAAGATGATATATTTATCAATGTTGACASTATTCACTTACATTGCAATGAACATGGCATTCCTGTGTGATTAGGCTTTCTGACAATGTATAAAAATCATTGAGACAGCTTAARAAGGGGATGCTCTACAACACAGATGAAAGGTAGCTGATTCTAATGAGATATATGCAAAACTTGAAAGTAASATATTACTTTCTCTGTAATCATTTCAGGTATACACTTTTGTAAATATATACATGCACTTGGTTTTTTTTACCTTGTGCTCTCCTGTTTGTTTATCTGTAGCACTCCAGAAATCACTTAGTCAATAATCTCTGTATGCTTTTCTAATTTGTCTCAATGTTCCTGAATAAATGCTTGTTTTGGGTCTGACTAAGAGAGCGTTAATTTTTCCTTAGCAGCCCTCACAGTACAGTGCTTTACATTTATAGCTGGAAGGGTGTTGATGACGAACCAGTGTTTTGGCTGCTGCTGAGCAGTGCTGCCCCTCTGACATTATTCTGCCCCCATCTAGGGGCTGGGAGTGGACAAAATCCTGGGAAGGAACACAACCAGGCCAGCTGACCCAAACTGACCCAAAGGATACCCCATACTCATATTGTATCAACTCAGATATAGAAGCTAAGGAGAGGGGAGGAACAGGGAGGCATTTGTTATTCTGCAACGTTTGCTTTCCACAGCAACCGCTACATGTGCTGAAGCCCTGTCTCCTGGGAAGTGCATGAACATTGCTTACTGATAAGAAGTAGAGACATACTTTTCCCTTTGTTTATGTGTATGCAACCTTYTGCTTGCCTTTTTTTCTGCTTTAGTAAAATGACTTAACTACAAGTTGCTTTCCATCTTRTTCTCTCCCCTGTCCCATTGGGAGGGAGAGTGTTAGGGTGGCTTTGAGGGCACCGGGCATCCAGCCAAGGTCAAACCACTACAGTCCTTTTTGGCACCCAGGGTGGGGTGAGATAAAGGAAGTTTTATATCATCTATATCTATATCTATATCTATATCTATATCTATATCTATATCTATATCTATATCTATCTATATCTAATGCTAAAATAAATGGTAAATACTAATTATCAAGTAGCAAACTCCTGTGTGGTGCACAGCATTTGTTAGCTACACTGCTTGTCAGTTTATTTTACTGAGTTTGAGAACATGTTAACACAAACGATGATCAGTGAATATACTTCCTTCTCCCTGCCCAAGGTAGATGTGAATGATTTTATATTGCAGACTTGCATGGTCATTGCTCATTCTTATGTAACTTTTTCAATACTCTTGATAATATTAGCTAATACTGTTGGTACACTATGGAATTCATGGATTCTCTCATCATCTTGGTGTAAGAGAAAATAACTTTTAGGTGAGGAGCTACTGAAATCTKCCCTGAGGCATTGAGTTCCTAGGTGGSAGGGYGCATGGAARGATTTGGGCAGGTTCCTAGGGTGGTTATCACCTCCCTYTGCCTGGGACTTTACACCTGAACAGGTAAACAACCCTGCAAACTGCCTCTTCAGCCAATAGAAGGGTGCTTTGTTTACCCCCATGAAAACCAGCAGCTTCTGGYCCTGTGCTGGGGCCTGGYCWKTGTCTGCTGAGCCACTGTTCAGTACTCTCAGAGGATTGTAGTTGAGGAAGGAACCYAAACTGCATTTGAGGACACTATGGCTGAGACAAGTATTCAAACCACAGCTACAGTAGTTGTCCAGTAGTGAAAACATAAAAATGAACAAGGCAAGTTACAGACCCATTCCTCACTGATTAGTAAGGGAGGAAGAAGAAGGGGAAGAAGAMGAAGAAAAGAARAAGAAAAAAGAGGAGAGGAAATAACAGTAGGAAAGGAGAGGCTAGATTAAGAAGCAKATCCTTCAACAAAGAAATTAAAAGGAGCAAGGAAAATCAAGTGGGAAACCACTCCTCAACACATCATACTACCAGAGTTACATAGCATAAATGTGTAGCATTAATTAYACAATGAGCCCAAATAAGAAAACCCAATTTGTCAGAAATCCTAGAAGAGATTATGGCTTCCCCAGAAGCCAGAGATTTTGAGCATTGCCTCAATGACAAGGTGACRTGTGCCCAAGAAACACCACCATATCTCAAGTTACCAGAAAATAGAAGAGGCTGTGCTGTGGCTACTGATGGATTCTACCATGTGATAGGAAACCACTATGAGGAGTTGAAAAGCTGCTGTGTGGAGTCCCACACAATAAGTCACTGAAGCTGCTGAGGGGAAAGGTGAATCAAGCCAATTTACAGAAATAAAAGCCATTCAACTAACCCTAGAGATTGCTGAATGAGAAAARTGGCCTGAACTCTACACTGAATGCTGGATGGTGGCTAATGCCATGTGGGAGTGGCTGCAGCAGTGGAAGGAAACCAATTGGCAGTGCAGGGGTAAAACCATCTGGGCTGCTGAACTGTGGCAGGATATCACTGCATGTGTAGAAAACATGACTCTGAAGATACCTCATGTATATATATGCTCATGTGCCAAAAAAATCCAGTTTTTTTTAATTTATGCAGTCTGCAGACAGGATATTTCCTTTTGCAGCTATTAAGAGGGTCTGAGAGACTGACAGACAAAAAAACCTAGATGTCATGAACTACATTATGCTGAAAATATGTATAGATACACTGTTATTACACTGTTATTCTTTTCTGAGCCTTTTAGGGACTTCTTTTGTCCCTAGCTGAAGTCTATAAAATTGGCCAGCCATACAGTACTTCACCAAAAATAGTTGCAGGTCTTTTTTTTTTTTTTTTTTTATCAAATCTTTACTAAATGGCTATGTGAGAAGACATTTTTAGCACTGTCTCAAGCCATACGAATGTGACAAGCTACTAATATTTCCCCTTCCCTCAAAAACACCAATTTTAAAATCAGCAACGCAGACATACATTTCAAATCAAGATTTCATCAAGCAGTTGATAAAAAGCGTTCTGCAATCATTGGAATGATTCCCACTGACCTCAGTGGTTTTCAGATTAGGGCCCAGATGTGTGCAATTCTATTGTGCTTAACAAAACCAATTCGCTCAAACCATTTAACTGGATTGTGTGTCCTCTGTGGAAGATTTTGGCCTTATCAGGAAAGCTGAAGAACTCAGCMGTAAATCATGTCACCAGGAGTGAGAGCTCAGATGGTTATTGAACATTGTGATTTTTTACACTGTTTGGACAGAAAGAAAGTGCTTTCAATGGGTTTCAAACTCAACTCTAGCACAACTTGGCATGACGCACCATCATTCTTGCAGGCATTGCCAAGCATTTCACCACAAGTTAATCATAAACCTGCACTCATATAGTGTGATGTTTTCTTTTAATAAATGAGGGTGTCTGAGGAAATGCTTGGGCTCCCAGCTTGTAAARTTTCAGCCTTCTCTCTCTACTGGAGTTCACATAATGGCTGCTGCAGTGGTAGGTGAGGATTTGTATTTTACTTGGAAACATATTTCAAAAGAGGCAAAAGATTGCCAGAAGTTTGTGTCATCAGTCTGCCATTTGGCAGGCTCGTTCTTCTCTTTCAGCATCAATAAGTAACAAGCAGTTTCCTGCTGCATTTCTAAAGTGGCTTAGGAAAAAAAAATTGGACAAAACATTCCTTCCCTCCTTTCCCCAGCAGATTTTAAAGTCAAGTCATTCACTTCATCCATAGAGTGATTTGTGTTACCAGAGTGACTGATGACCTTGGGTCTGTGTTGAAATGCAAACATTTTCTGCCTTTTAGCACAGCARAATATTCACTGTAGAATGCTTCAGTCAGGACTTCTCCACCACTAATCACCTGATTATACAGTCAGGAAAGAGAAACTCTGCCACAGGACTTCAGTGGAGGAGAGCATGTTCTAAATTTCAAATAACAATTTACTGAATCCAGGGGCTCATCAGCAATTCCACAGCTTAATACTGTTACCATTGGGTGTTTGCTGCTTGTTTAACAATTTGACAGCTATTGATGACTAATTAACAAGCCTGTTAACAGTTCCCATGGGGGAAGAAGGTTGTATTGCTGTGCTTAGCAGAGATAAACTTTGATGAAAGAATTAGAAGGAGTTATGCCCTTCCCAACTGTGGCARCACTGCACTCTGGCCTTACCTGCATAAGAAGCCCATTTTGCTAAGGATTGAAACTGGAGTTCTGTGCTAGCAGTCAAATGGGGATATGTGGAAATTAGATTTGCAGAAATGGGTAAACCTTGACTGCTTGTATCATTTCTCACATGGGCTTTTGTTTAAAGCTGCATAAAGTCAGGGAACCATGTGGTGTGGCTGGAAAACAGAAGGAACAGAATCAATGACTGAAATTACCAAAATACTACTTCTTTCCTAGAGAAAATTCAAGGCTTATTTCTACCTATACATGAAGCAAACCACTTCAGCTGGACAGAAAAAGCAGAAATCCAAAGATAGAGAAGTTGCTTTTTTTCACCGGGGCTCTTCATTTGTGGACAAATCTGTTTACTTTTTGCTTTCTGATTCATTTAGGTTGTGTAAAACAAAAATTGAATATTATTTTGATTATAAAAGAAAATTTGTTATTTTAGGATCTTCTCTTCTTGACAGACCTTCGGCATCGAAAGTTCAGGACATTATCTTTGAGCCAGAAGAGTCTCTGACTAYCAATACCACTAAAGTAATAAAATATGTGTCAGTTTGATAAGGGCAGAAATAGTGAGTCGGACCTTACTTATCTCAAATTTTGCATAAATATGACTTTTTTTTTAAAGTTAACATAAAGGAAAAGATAACAGAACAATGACATCAAGGTAAAACACTTATTTTTGACATTTCCAAAAACTTCATTTTCTTTTTCAATTTTTTTAATACTGTAAACACAGTTAATTCCTTTTTTCATGTAAAGTACATAGAGTAATTTTTTTATATTTGAAAAATATTTGAAAAAATATTTTTAAACAATTAAAATATAGTGCTTATAGTTTCTTTTTTTGGGGGGGGAGTAAATATATTCTTTAAACCACTATTCCTGTAAACAATTTTAATAAAAGTATAAATGAAGAAGAGGTTTAGGATATTGTCATCTAACAGTAGTACTTTCGTTTTCTAACCTTCACACTCTCTTGCTCCKGCAGTAAGAAAAAAATTTAAGTTCTTACCAGCATATACAGGCAACATTTTTGGTAACGGTCCTATTTTCTTCAGCAAAAATTAAGAAAATTCTTGTCTTGAATTGTTATAGCTATAGCAGCTGTCCAAATGTAGCAAAAATTATATTCAATATAAAAGGATTATCTTCCAATTTCCTCACCAGTGGTGGATAGCMGAGKACAAAATTGTAAGCTATATTGCTTGGGATGTGACAATAAAATTACAATTCCTCATTTAGCTACCATCAATAAGTATCTTGAGATCATACTAGAGAAAGGACGAAATTTAAATCTGTGCCATGTGGTATTTTCAGATGTGTGTAGTGAGTAATTATTTTGCAGTATGTCAGCATAATTACTGTACCCTGAAGACAAAAACTAACTGGYGCATTGTGATAAAGGTTGCTTCGAATGGAATTGACACTATGTGTGCAACTCAGTAAGCTCATAAGAGCATTAAACATAGTGAAAGTGATAACATGCCATTAAATCAACTTCAAAATCCTCTGTGCAGGATTATACTTTATTTAATTTGGTTCTTYTATTTTAGGTTTCATGAGAGACACTATAATCTTATCTTCATCAAGCCAGTTTGCCTTTCTCATTTTAGCAACTGAGCGTCCTTTTTGGTTGGCTTTAGATGTCATCTCAGGGGAGCACACCAATGCCTCTGAAAAATCTTATGTGGAAATGGCACAGCATTTGGTGTGCCTCTAGCCTACGTGATGTCAGGATCTTCCTTTTAATGACTGTCAACAAACTCTGGAAAACACTAGTTGACACTAAGAGTTATCTCATCAGTACAACAAGAAAAACAATAATGAGTGTTTTACTAGAAATCAAGCTAGCAAMAATCAAGCTGTTTGTTGTTTTAAGGTAAACAAATAAAATACAATCTTTTGTTTCCCAGTTTTCCAAGAAAATCATCCCAAGAACCCTGAAGCACAGAGGCTGGCAGTGAACAGTGTTTATTTATCCTACCACAGGGGAGTAAGTACACAAAGAACTAATTATGTGACACGGTTTGACTCCACATAGATGAGAGAAAACCACCAGTAGGGGGAAGATTACACATCAGGCTAGTTGGAAGATTGTCACTGCCTTCTGCTGTCTGTACCTGTAACCACCTGAAGAGATAACACCAGAAGTGCAGAAATCAACAACAGAGAAAAAAAAGSCCCCTGCTTCCCATGAATTTATATTTACAATATGGTATGGGCAAAAAGTAGATAAAACTAAATAGTCAGAATCAAAGCAGTAATGGAACATATGCAGTTAGCACATATATTTTGCAGAAGTTAGCAAATAYATTTTGTAATCTGTATAAATTGTGGTGGAGGGTGATATGTTCATAGGAAAAGGAAAAAAAGAATGAAGAGAGATATAGTAAAAGGCTTCTAAATTACCTTTGGATCTATATAGCATGAGTAGCAGATCTAGCAAATGAGTAGATTATTACTAGGAAAAAAAAGAGAAGACAGAAAAAATATTTCTTTGTTGGTAACCATTAAAATTTTAACATTAGAAAACTGACTATTATGGAAAGCAGAGATATGAGGTAGTATTTGACTTCTTACTTTTTACTTTCATTGGATTCCTTTTTATTTTTTGTACTTTTATCTACACTGAGCCACAAATGTCATATAGGACTTATAAAATCAGTGATGTTTGGGTATATTGAAATCTTTGAGAAATTAAATAGGAGGTTTAAATGCTGACATAAGGCTATTCTGTTTAAGAGGCACAGTTCAGTATTGACTTTGGCTTTATCTGTTGCATAACTTCAGAACTGAAAAAAGTTCCAGAGTAACCAAAGAGAATACTGAATGCCTAATTTGCACATTTATTTCTCTTTTTTCCTGCTCAGAATCTGCATACAAGTGCACAGAATTGGAATCACAATATGAACTCAGATGGTATAGTCCAGTAATTAGGAACTGAGAACCAAAGGAAAATAAAATATTCTAATGACGATTTTAGCCACAATTGATGATACTCTACTTTAAAAGATAAATTTGAATATTTCCTGACTGAGAGACAGAAAAACTGTTTTTTTGAGTCTACATCTTTGTATATTTACCTGGACAAGAGAGACCTATGCTTCAGTCTTCTGTCCAATTAATATTTAAGCATAAYTTAAATTTTTAAAATTTTAGGAAAATTTGTTCTTGAAGACTAGCTTTCTATGCAGSAATGATTGTTGTAACAAGTTAATATTTTATTTTCTTTGTCTTGTCTAGCTGATAGTAAATGTGCCAAAAAGACTTTAAGCAGACATAAGTTCAAGGCCTCAGGGCAGAACATTCTACACTATGGTGTTGAGTTTTTATGTGGCTAAAATGAAATGGGAATTCACTTTTCCTCACACAGAATGAGAGCTGAATGTAGATTTCTTAAGTAAATCCTATTGTCACTGGCCATCAGAAAGGAAGAAGCTTATATGTTCTAAGAAATATTTCTTGTTTAAGGTTTGCTGTCTCTCTTTTATTTTAATAGAAAACTGGAGTCTTCTTTATTTTCAAACTAGTGACAACCACTCRATGTGAAAACAACTGCTTTTGGTTCCCAAACATGCCTGAAAGACAAGACATCYTCTTGCATTGCTTTCCTGATGCTGTCTCTTTCTCAGCTTCCTGAAGACTTTGAAATATTKCTAATTTTTACATAGAAATTTTGTCCAGGAACATAAACATTCCCTAAACAAATATGGAAAATAATCTTTAGTTTTTAGAAATTATATAWRCTTCAAAYGTTTATTTTAAAATAAGCTTACAGATAATGAAGTATTGATTTGCTGTTCTGATGTAACACAGTAGAAATCCTGATTGTGAAGCCAAAACCAAAAGGAAATGACAAGGTTAGGGAAGCAAAGGCCCACTTAGAATTGAGTCTAGCCGTGGATATCAAGGATAACAGGAAGGGCTTCTATAGATATGCTGTAAGCAAAAGAAAATGCAGGGATAATGTGGGCCCTCCCTGCAAGGTATTCGCTGTCCTAGACAAAGAGAAGACTGAGGTTCTCAATTACTTCCCTGCCTCAGTCCTAAATGGCATGTGCTCCAGGCATGCTGCCCAAGCTGAGAAAGGCAAATGTGGGGGCTGGAACAATGAAGACCCTGTGTCCACTGCAGGAGAAGATCAGGTTCATGACCATCTAAGGAAACCTGAATGTGCACARGACTCAGGAGATCCTGAGCTAGGCAGCAGATGAAGCTGCTACGCCACCACCCATCATTTTTGAAAAAATATGGCAGTCAGGTGAAGTCCCTSATTCCTGGAAAACCTAAAACCTAACCTCCATTTTTAAAAAGAAGAAAGTGAGAGACCTGAACAATACAGACCAGTCARTCTCACCTCTGCGCCAGGCGAGATGATGGAGCAAATTCTCCAGGAAACTATGCTAAGGCACATGGAAAACAAAGAGGTGATTGGCAATAGTCAACATGATCTTACAAAGGGGAGCTCATACCTGACAAATTTGGTGACTGTCTATGACAGGTCTACAGCAGTGGAGGATGGGTGCAGAAAAATTGATATTTTCTACCAAGACTTACGCAAAGRTCAACATTGTCCCACATGACATCCTTGTCTCTAAATGGGAGAGAAATGGATTTGAGGGATGAATCAGTGGATAAAGAACTGTCTGGAAGGCTGTGCTCCATGTTGTGGTCCATGGCTCACTGTGGGGCGACAGCAGTGACAGGTTGTGTCCCTCAGGGGTCAGTACCAGGGCTGAACCTGTTCAACACCTTTGTAGGAGACGTGGACAGTGGGACTGAGAGCACCCTCAGCACATTCACTGACCACAGCCTGTGTGGTGCAGCCAGCACCCTGCAGGGAAGGGAAGCCATCCAGAGGGACCTGGACAGGCTGAGAGCTGGGCTCATGCAGCCTCATGATGTTCAGCACGGAGAAACACAAGGTTCTACACCTGGGTCATGGCAATCCCAGACACACCTGCRGGTTGGGATTGAAAGCAGCCCTGTGGAGAACTTGGGGGTGATGGCTGACTAAAAACTCAATGTGATCCAGCCATGGGCATCCTCAGTCCAGAAAGCCAAATGTGTCCTGGGCTGCATCCAAAACAGTGTGGGCAGCAGGGCCAGGGAGGGGATTCTGCCCCTCTGCTCTGCTCTGCTCTGATCTGATCTGCTGTGATGGGACCCCCCTGCAGTGCTGCATACAAGTCTGGTGTCTCCAACCAAAGAAGGACATAGAACTGTTGGAGAAAGTCCAGAGGAGGCCATGAGGTTCACAAAGGATAGTAGCTCCCCCCCTATGAAGACAGCTTAGAGAAGAGAAGATTGTGAGTGGAAACCTCACTCATAAGGGATTTTAAGTGATAGGACAAGGGGGAATGGGTACAAACTGAAATAGAGTAGGTTTAGATTAAATATTAGGGAGAATTTCTTTACTATGAGGGTGATAAGTACTGGAACAGGGTGTCCAGAGAAGTTAGGGATGCCCYATCCCTGGAAGTGTTCAAGGCCAGGTAGGATGGGGCTCTGAGCAACACTGGTGAGAAGTCTTCCTGCCCATGGCAGTGGAATTTGAGTGTAAGTGATCTTTAATGCCTGTTCCACCTCATSACTTTCTATCATTCACTTACTGTGATATACAAGGTAATGTAAATTTAACTTATTCCCCTTACTGAAATGATGGCTGTTAATGAAATAATAATAATTGATTTTACTAAAAGAGGATTTTATCCTGTACAGTAGTTGGACTTCGATGAYAATTTATGATGCATTTGCTGGAACACTGAAAAGAAATAGACCTTGATCTCATAWAAAGTTGATGCAGATAGTACACCAGCATGAACAAATGAATGAATGAAAGGGATGAGATCAAATATAAGCAGTCAAGATCTGGAAAAAAGTTTATTACATCCACTTTCAAACAAATTAAAACTTTTTAACGCAATCACAGAGATCATGTAAAAACAGAAATGTAGCAGTGGTCTTAAAATGTAAAAATCTATCTAGCATCACATTGAAGGAAACTCAATACTGCCGGCTGAGCAAATAATATTCTCTCTCAAATCATGCATTGCAATACTGCTAGAAAAAKAAAGGTGTTAGAATTGTAACTGCATTCCTTTTTGTAACCTGTACATTTCAAAATCACTTGTATTTCTAATTTTTTAGACTTTTTCAGAGAAATACATTTATTTTCCYCTTTCCCCCTGCAAAAGTCAATCACCAACCAGTCAAAGATTTAAAGATATGAGTGGATCAGTACTTACAGAGTATTTATTCTCTAAGACACTACTTATGCCAAATATCTGTTTCTAAAATAYCTTCAATAATGTGATGCTTTCATCTACTTAATGACACTTGAAAATGTCATTCACATGGGCTATGGAGCTAGTACATGTCAAAGGATCAAAGCAGCCAAAGAAAGACAGAAATTGCCAATTTCTGGAACCCAGTCAGACAGAATCTATCTAAGACCATGTGGAAATGCACMACCACACAGGAATACCTCTGCATCTCCTATTGTTTCTTGTGTTTGTCCTTAATTTTTCCATTGTGCTGTCAATTCTTTTTTATGCTGAGGTTTGCTGTAAGTCTGAAAATAGTTAAAATTTAGGCTTTTTGCTATTTCAGCTGTCACTACAGCAATGTCTGAGGGAATAATTCCAGGAGGAAAGAATAAGTGTGCTGTGATACTGTCACAATCCTGTAGCATAATAGTTACCCTCTATCTACACAGTGTGGGGGTAATTTACATGACAGGACAAAACAGGCTCAGGAGATGCAATCTTAAGAGAATTTCGTCTCTGAAAAGGAATTGGCTTTTGTGCTGGCATATATTTATGAGTTAAATTTGCTTAGTGTCTCCAGGAAAGGTCTAGATGTTTATCCATCATATCTCAAAGACATTTTCTGCCCACAAATAAATTTGCAGATRGTTTCTCCATCAGATTAAATCTTTTCAGTGTAAAGATAGTAGCTTTTCTCTATGAAATTAGCAATAAATTGTTTCAATGTGAATAAGCCCACATTTCTTCTAAATTTTTATTAGACATGACTGAAACCTTTTATTTAAACTCTTGTAAAAATCAAGTACAGCAGTAAATTCTGTGAAAAAATCCCAAATAAATAGTTYAAAACCGAGAAACTAAATAAAATATTCTAAAAGAAACATTGGGCTATCTAAATAATAGCATWCTTTATAAATATACACAGTGTAAAGACAAGGGCATAGAATACAGAAATGTAAAATGTGAGTCTCCTATTTTCTCACTGCTATAAGCAGTGTCTGATTTTGTTTCAGAGCAAATAAATTCTCCTCTTTGAGATTCCCCGTGGTGTACAGAAAATAACCAATCAAATGACTGGGTGAAACAAGTACAGAGAATACATTTTACATTTTTTTTAAGATTTCTGACTTTATGACACATTTTTTCAAACCATAACTAAAGAAATTCTTTCATATCCCCAGCTGCTTCTTATTACAGAGACGCTAATGTTGTCTTTTTTGCCTGTTTCCATCAAGCTGAATCCTCCRTATTCCATCATGAATGTGTTCTGCCTTGATAAACTTATAGGGCTTCTTCAGTTCTTTGCTGACCCAGAAAACCAGCTGCATGCAAGTCCTGACATTCTTTCAYTGTTATAAAACAGATATTTTAAAGTAGCTTTGCTATATAAATAATTTCAGATTAAATCTAGAAAAGCTTTTTGGTTTGATTTTTTTTGTTTATTTTGGTTTAAGGTTTTATTTCAGTTTGAGCTTTTTGTTTGTCCTTTTTGCTGGACAGAGTCTTCCTATCATCTTTATCTTAAAATCTCTTTCTTACAAGAAAAAGAAGAGAGGACTTRAAAGTCATCAGCCGGAATTTGCTCTCCAATTATGATGTTCAAAGTACATAATCTGCTTCTCCCTTCTTCTCTCTGTTCTTCCTCCCTTCCTTGACAGTGGCTGTAATTATAGCTCTGGGTTTCTTTCCAGAAAGCTGCTCAGAGTCCAGAAGTTAAAAAAAAAAWTGTTTTCAAATACAAAAGTTCCCTCTTTCTATAAATTTGAGCATAGGTCAGGGCCTGATTCMCATGCCAGTTTGTAAAATTTTGACCCTTATAGCACAGCACACATGACAGTAAGCATACTTATAATTACGAATGACAGCATGTGGATGATATGTCTTGTCAGACACACATGGGTTTTTCAAAATAAAAAAAMAAAGCCTAGCAACACCAAGAGTAGAAAATAAAGCAAAAAATACATTTATGTTGGAGAAAGGGCTTGCAGAAGATCTAAAAAGACTCTCTTACTCATTGTCTAGGCAATTCTTCAGCCATCAATTCATCATGCTTCCTTGTACTGGCAAAAAAAGCAGATGAAAGATATCACTTCTAGGTGGCCATCATTCAGTAAGAAAATCTAAAAATGARTACAGTATTAATGCATCACAGTTACAAGACAAAGCAAGAAAAGGTTGTTCCAAGAAACTATTAGTAGGTTTTCCAAGAAAGTATAACYTCAATTTTACACACCTAATTTATTTGGATAATGTTACTTTGCTTAGTGCCCAAATGAAACAATTAAACCACAATTTTCTGAAAATAAAAGCAAGTGTTGCTGAAGTCAATAGCAGGTCATAGTGGTTGTGGTCATTGTGGTAATAATCAGATAGAGAAATCTGAATAAATTACCAGTGAAATGAGAAATAATAAAAAATTTAGGGTCTTTTTAGATATTCTTAGGATCTCTTTAGACACCAATGCTATGAAACATATAGGGGAAAAGTTACACTTTTTCTGTAATGATACCCCAGAGGAACTGTGTTCCWTCACTCAAGCTCTACAGAAGCCTGGTTATCCCTTTGGTTTACCAAGTTAATCTTGCATCTACACAGTGAATCTCTCTTGATACACAGCACAGTCTCTCATATTGTTTCTCCTGCAGGTCCCTTTCCCAGTGATGCACAGATCTTTGAGAGATTCAAGGCATAAAAGACAAGGTGAAAGTCAGTAGCTGGTTTTAGAGCATAAAAAGTTTCTTATACAGAAACTGTTGATTTTGAGAAAACCTCTTTGTTTATGTTTTTATTTTCTTATTTTCACATGGGATTTGCAGACCGCTTGATCGAAGTTTGCTACATTTGGAAGAAAGTAGATGGTCCTAGTAAGACATGTCAAAGCACAGTTAGTAGAGCATTTATCTTATGCCCAGTGACAGCATTTATCTTGTATACTTGGGAACTAGATGTTCTCCTTGAAGAGTTTTACTAAATGATGCATGATTAACCATAATAATTTACATATTTTCATGGTTATAACTATTTCTATGACACAAATTTAGAATTATAAAGAAYTATCAGCAAATTTTTGGCTTTTTTGTTATTCCTATGTTTTTCCTTTAGTAGACAGTGTCAGAATCTCTAGAACAGGGAGCTCAAGCTAATGCCAATTTGAACAGATACATTCATATTTTGGACATTTTGTTTTGTGTCCAAGTGCATACATCTGGAAAGAAACGGAGACCACTTAAGTCTGATTCAAATCTCTGCAGCCATGGCTAGACTGCTCCCCAGGAGCTTTGCAGTGTGCTCTCTCAGCCTCTGCTGCTGCAGGTAGATATCATTAGAGTGMTGGCACAGATGATGTAAATGCAGACAGTGGGAAATTTGTGTTTACATGGCACTGCATTTAACCATCAYAGGTAAAAAGGTCTTTCCTCATGGTTTTATGGTATCTTATGCTTCCAGTGTTACTACTAACAGTTGCTGGCTTATTATTTACATTTAGGTTAGAGAAACTTAATGATGGAGATASACTTGGAACAATGCTCTGAATACCTTTGTGATGCAACATACTCCTTACTTGGTTTTGCCATGATGTATTTTCWGAATAAAAATCTTGGTGAAAAAAGGTTTGTATTCTATAAAAAGATTTGCAAGGGAAATGTGAMTTCTTTGTGAGCTTTGTGCTTGTTAGAAAGAATAAAAGGCCCACCCCTTTTCTGCATCAGTTCTGACTGCTCCTGGATAATATGCTCTGCCAGCTGTTTATATATTGACTACTATTGACTTATTCCCATTTTCTATTTAGAGAATTAATGCACTGAATGCATATTCATAAATTCACATTCTCTAAGATACTTAATAGGTATTTTGGAAAGAGAACAGTCCAGAAGAAATTACTAATGTAGCTATCTTGTACTGGCAGTATCAATAAAAAATTGATTAAAAAATTGACTTGAATATAAGTGGTTTATAATTAACAATTGTCAGCATAGGTAAGGGAACACAGGATATTTAAAAATACCTTATACCAGCAAAGCATATGATCAAAACTATAAGCAAAGTTAAAGAAAGAAAAAACTTCTTTCCTTATACTTCTTTTCATAGATATAAAGTACTTCACATGACAGTTATAGTAAAACCACATTTTCATAAAGGAAAATGTTCTTTTTCCCAATGTCTAAAAGAAGCTGTAGTATGAAAGGCTTTCTAGCTACTGTAAATAGTTGAAAAGAGATGGAACTTCAGCCWAAAAATGATKAAAGASTYGGAAATTGGTTTATGACATCTTTAAGGCCTCTGATTCTGGCTATYRGACATTTAGATGGAAAACCTCTGTCAGAAGATCCGTGGAAGAATAGCAGGGGAGGAAATTCTCCCTTAAGCATACAGGGGTTATTGCATACTCCCTTCTCTATCTGAGATTTCTCTGCMATGGTTGAAGCAAACACTGCTGAGATGAACGTCAAGACTGCTGAGAACAAGAACAGTTTAGAATAGTTTGAGCTTTTTAAGAGAAGAGTTTTTCACTGAGAATCTCAATACGGGAAGCCAGAACTACTTTTGCTCATTGGCGAGGCTAAGGGATGCTAGCTGTAGACTAGCTATAGGCTGGAAAAGAATTTGCAAGAAGGACATACTTCTGATATGTGTGGTGATAGAGATGAACTAAATATACAGAAATGGGGAACTGCACCACCAGATTTATTACTTTTCTTGAACTGTTCTCCCACTGAATATGAAGAAAACATCTATCCATAAATACAGATCAGATAACTTYTACCCTTTGACTTAACAGCATATTTTTTTGCTGAAAAGCTGACTGACAGTGCCWAAGGCATCTTCTAAATTTCAACTGAAAAAAAATGTGGTCAAAGGTTGAGTTTAGCTTCTTGTTCCAAAAGACCAAAATATTATGTGTGGGGGGGTTTTCGTTTGTTTGTTTTTATTTTTTTTCAGCTTACAGTGAAATTTAGATCTCCTTCCTAAAAKTAGAAGAGAAATAAAATTGGAGGTACTTCTTCATCTAACTTATACTATTACAAGGCATCTGTTAAAAATTGACTACAGCTACTATCTAGAGAGCTGTCATGCTRTTGACTTAGTAGCATTACTGATAAYAAACYTGGCATTTTCTCTATTCTAGTCTGCAGTATTCTGAAACACTCTCTAGGAACACCTTTCAATTGACATGAAAGCAAGCCCRTTTGTAGCTTATTGTTTAGCTCGATAAACTAGGTTTCTAAAATGAGGATCAGAGCCTCAAGATCTCGAAAAGAGACTATTGAATTGAAATATTTCTATTCTTCTGTACCTACAACAGACACCTAATAAGGGATTTGATTTTTATAGGTGAGGTGTCAACATTTTTTTTAACTGAAGTAAACGTTAAAGAAAAGCGGTACTGTTGAATGACTAGTGACTTTAAAAGCAAAACTTTGATCTATATAATTATGTTTGGGACAGTAAAACTTTTTTTTTTCAAATTTGTATCTACAACTGCCTTTTAAATCCCCTTTCTCTTACACTTTCTGTTTGGATTCAGGGGAATGCACATGCTTACACTGTCGGTTTACACAGTACAACCGTAATATTTTTTTAGGATTCATAGATATTCCCAAGCATTACAACCATGTTGAAAATGAGTATCCATTCACCTTTTTTTGTACTGTCTGTCTCTGGAAATAACTGTTTCTGATAGGCTATCATTCAGTTAATTCACTTGCTGGTATAATTCTCTTTGTTTCTCTTCAGTTTTAGAGACATAGGGCAGCCTTTTCTCCCCAGGCTTAATTTAGACAAGTTGATCAGTATTTCTTCCTTATGCTTTTGGCTTGCAGATACTCAAGACTGTCTCAAGGCAGGCCAGAATGTAATCAGMCAAATGATGACTTCTGGGTGTAAAGATCCTGGACCATAGACCAATTTCTAGTGCCAACCAATCAGCTACTCACTTATTCTTGTTTTTACCTGCCAGCCTTGTGTAAGTCAGCTGGCAGCACTTCAGTGTACTTAACATTTGAGAAATCTGGAAGTGCAGTTAAAAGAACAATACAGCCTTAGGGACATAACCAAACTCGATTTAAAGATTTTCCCTCACTGTAACTTAGCTAGTCTGGCATGGAGTACCACTTAAAAATATTTACATATCCTTAGTTTTCATAATTAACAATCCAGTTCTCAAATACAGCTGCAACTTTTTGGGAAGAGACAAAGGCAGAGCTTTATGAATACTAGACTTGCATTAAGTTTTCAATTCATACAGGCATGTAWGTGTGCCTGAGAATATATGTTTACATTTTTGAAATCATACCAGGGGCTGTTTCCAAGACAGGATGCCTTCACATTTCTTTTCAAAGTATCTATACTCTGTCAAAACCTCCTGTGCTTTCTAGTTGATCCACAAGTCCTCTCCCCTTCCATCTTCTTGAACAAAACCCCATGTGCTTTAAATTATTTTTTATTATAGAAGGCATGATGAATAACTATGATTATGCAGCCTTTCTGTATTTGGCAGCAGAGTCCTTCTGGTACCTCTATTTAGAGCTATTAAATTTCACTATTTTTCTCTTTTTTAAGAACAGAGTGTAGCTTTAATGAATTAAAAACAAATTTTAAAGTGTGTGATCATTTATTTGGCAAATGTGTAGGCTGTTAGAACTGGAGCCTTGTCATCACTTAAATCACTAAGTAACACAAAAGATTGCATGTTGGTTGCCCCTGGGCATAAGTTGTGTTCACTCTTGCAGCATACCTACTGTCCTATTACCAATAAAACATATTACAGATGTTACAGGTAAATATTTTATACCTACTTTTTCCTTCTTTGGAAAATTTTGATGGTTTTGCCAGCTGTCTGCAGAAGAATGAAGGCTGAGTGAAGAAAGAAGAAATCTTACTTGAGAATATTGACTGAGATTCTTTTTCCATGACAGGCAGCCTAAGCCATGTGATAAAGCAGTTTCACAGTTATTTACTTAAGAAAAGAATCAAGTGATAATATACCTCTGCATCATGCAGGTTCTTAAATGATGTATTTCTTCTTATTTTATGAAGAGATGCACAAATGTGGGAAGCAGGTACACATTTGCATGATGGGGCAGGGTAAATATTCWGTCCTACAGACTTAAGAATTTAAATTCCATTAATGCAACATGAGTTCTGTATTGAGGACTGAATTTGACATTTTTTTTCTCTTAGGGATTATTTGTTTATGTAGAATTACATTAAATGTTGGAATTGGCTGATTCTATCCCTATGTTACTGATTTAAAGGCTATGAAATGCTCTTTTCCAAATAAGTCTTGGTTTCATTTGTCATGTTCTACTGTTAGTTAGAAATTTACAACTGCTTAATTGTATCATTCTTGTTAAACAGTGCTTTAGTTTAAAATGAAAACTGTTTCCCAAAATGTGTTTATTCCATGGATCTCAATAACTGAACAAGGTTAGCAATTTAATGAAAATTAAGATTCTTGTGGGATCTAACAGATTGCTGCTAGAGGTGCCTCTACTGAAAAAAAGGATTACCTATGTGCATGCTCTTTCATTACCCAAGTAACCAGTCAAAAACTTTTCTAATTTTTAAGTTCATACTGATTATACATATTTTATTTTCCCTTGCTTTCAAGAATACCAATAACATTATGAGGTTGTGTGATAATGAGATCATGTTGAAGTGTACAGACAAGACAAGTGGGAATTTTCACTTTTCTTTGACAATTTTTCAAAAAGTCAAATGGTAGGAACCTCCATTCATATATCAGTTTACTTATAAACAAAATTGAGTAATTCTGAGTAAGTAATTTTGTCATATTCTCCTTCACAACTAAGAATTTACTGATGTAACTAATTTAAAAATAAGGCAGAATTCTCAACTTATGAGTGATTAATTTCTGTTCTAAATACATTTCCTGTGCACACACATAGGATCTTGAACTTCTTTACTCATTTGTTTGTGTGTCTGTTTGCTTTCTTACAGGTTATGTATGTACCCATCTATGTTCCAAAGAATAACAAAAAAATGCAGGCAATTGTGTACAGTTTTCTGTGGGAGGTAGAAGAAGTAATGGAAATAACTAGGGCAGAAAATACAGAACAGTAGTTTACTGTTAGACTGGCAGTTAGAAATCAAGTCAACATTTACTGCATAGAAAATATTAGAGATTATGYAGACATGTGTTAGCAATAACTTGTATGTTAACTGTCATTTATTTTGGAACACAGAATTTAACAATTATATGAGGTGAAATTTATATAGAGAAAATGACAAAAATTGTTCTCTTGATGAATTTTGTGAACAAGTTATAGTGCACCATCAATGTTGAAAATGGGTACTAGCAGTACCATACTACATGTATGCATGTAGCATACTACAGAGATTTAACCATATTACAAATTCAAAAGTTTGGGAYTGGTTTGGTTTTTTACTGTCAGATAGACATCTGACACTGCTCTGGTAGTATAATGCAGAAAATGAGCTACCAAAAGCAATGAAAAAGAAAAATCTGAACAGCTATCCAAACAAATATTCCATACACCTCTATGCTATATACACTTAAATAAGTCATTCCATGTGATTTTATACTTATTTTATACTACTGTTATGTCTCTAGCTTTTAAGGCTTCACCCACAGATCTTTGCTTTTAAGGACTCTGGACACTAGAAGAAAACMTYCCTCATAGTGTTTGAGCTTTATCTCCACATCATTAGTGCGCAAATATGTAGCAGTCCAGACATAAATGACTTTATCAGGGATTACTATGAAGCAAGATGCCTTTAAAAAAATTTAAGGTGTATTCTTTTGTTAATGTAAATTATTCTCCTGAGAAGGGCTCTTTGTGGCTGTAACTTTGCTTCTACCCTCTGGTACAAATCTTTTCTGGAGGTGAGAAATAAAGTTATACACAGAGCATTACTTTTTAAAGAGTTTTCTTCCTCATGTGTTACATTTTGGGATTCCCTCTSCATTAGCTACCCAGCCTTTTTACAAGAACAGATGATCAGGTTTTACACATAGAAAGAGTAGACATCAGAATGCTGTTAGTTTTTCAGTGGTCTAGTTTCTTTAGTGCAGTAGACCTTGTTTGCCTTACAGAGGCATACATAATCTGAAAACAGCAGCAAATTTTAAGTATATATAGCTATACATATATTTATATATCTGTGTATTTTGGAAAGATATTTTTGAAGTGATTAATAAAATTCACAGCATACTGGGAGAAAACCAAAAAGAAGCAAAGAAAAACTACAACCCAAACCTCAAACCACTGTAAATAATATTAGGGAAAATGGCACTGCTAAATGGTAGTAGAAAAATAAAAATTTAATTAGTGTAAAACTGCATTTTAGCCACTGGCTTTGTAGATAAAAAAGATTTCAAATGCAAAYGCATGTAGGTTTTGTTGTTCTTTTAAGCCTCAGATCAGGTTTTTCAATGTTTGAAATTAGAATGGTAATTACTTGAACTATTGGACAATATTAAACACACCAACTTAGTATGCAGACTGCACAATTTCAATGGCCATTTTCCATGGAGGGGCTTATCAAAGTCTCTAAATCCCACTGAGTGTCATGGATTTTTTAAAATGTGTGATCATTGCGATATGAACACATTGAATAGGTGCTGTTTATATGCAGTCTGACATGGTTCAAATAAGAATGCTGCTTATGCATTCTGCATGGTGTCACAAGCAGAAGTCTGAAGTTCTTGGAGAGCTGTATTCCTTCTGAAAGCACAATCTAACATCCTCACCCTTAAAAACATCCTGCAAAGCACAAGTGAAAAAGGTGTCATTGTGATAAGGATTAAATGGAGGAYTTAAAGGATTACAAAGGATTAAATGTAATGCAATTAAATGCCCTGTGATATGATGAAAAAATATSTTGTGCCCTGACGAAATAAAAAAAACCAGCTACACAAAATGCTAYCAGCCACTTGCATTTCATTCATGGTAATCTCAATAGAATAAAAGAATAGGAAAAAAACCAGCTGATACAGTCAGGCAAAAGTTTCCTATGCATTACTATGTCTATATCTGACCATACAACATTATATGACATCAGGAAGTATGCTTTATTTCTGTGCAGTATTCGACTCTGCCATGAACTGATGGAAGAGGTATRCTTTAATTRTTTTATTCCTGAWGTACTGAGATTAATGGTGGTTGCCTATAATTTATTCACTACCAAATGATCCAGGGGAAAAAAAACTTTTTGAAAAAGATAACACATTTATCAAATATAAAAATTAAATTTAAGGTGATTCAAAATAATGAAAATAACTTCCTCTATAAATAGGACAKTGAACGCATAATACATTTTTGTTTAAAGTATTACATTGACTGTCATGTTAAAAAAGTAAAAAAATAATTAAAATCCAATTTTCAATGTTCCTTTAGATATTCTTTCCAAATTTGGAAAAATCCAACTTAGATCATGTAAATGTGAAAAAACCATGTATGACAAAAAAGTATTGCAAAATATTCTGCTTCATAATGATGGTTTCATTTATTCATTTCTAAAGCAGTAACTTGATTGGGATAGATTGCTTGGTGTTAGGAAATTATTTATGTTCGTATAGTGAGAATCTGCAAGATTTTTGTTTACTCAAGAGTATTGGCAGCAAATTGTGTCATCTAAGTAGTTCAGCAATATTTTGTATTCACAATTGAAAATTGAATTATTTCCCTCAGTGTTCCTGTAYTGTTATGAGTCATTATTTTCATGCAATAGCCCACTGAAAAACATTCCAAACACAGTCATGTTATTTGATAGACTTCCTTGTGAATTCAATCAGGCAGACAGGTTTTTATTGTAATAATACAGATTTGTTCTTGTCTTTCATARTTTAACAATTTTACCACAAGTATACGTGATTGGTAATGCTCACAAAAGACTCAAGGATGGTCAGAGAAAAAGGGGAAAATTAAGAAGTCAAGTCAATCTACAAACATTTCGCTAAATGCAAATTTGTAAAATTTGGCTAAATGCAAGATCTAAGACAGAAGAACATAAACCATTCTTTCAGAGTGGAAGATTACAGCTTGGGAAGCAATAACTACTAAATATTAGGAGGTAAGTAAATAAAAGCTGATCATGAATGACCAGAAAAAAATTGTAAGCCTTGCTTCTGTGAGCAAAAGTCTCGGTAAGCACAGGCTGATTCTCTTATCCCTCCCTGTAGAACTGTTCCCAGTGCCAGAAGAGGTGGCCACAATCAGTGGAGAAAATGCATAGACTCAAAAGAAAACTTAAATGGTTAGGAAATGGATATGAATAGAAKCAATAAATGTATAAAAAACACAGAAAATGGAAATATGGTGAGAAGATTCTACAACTTACAYGAACAGAAAGATGACACTGAAGAATTAGTCACCCTAGTACATTGAATTTAAGCTAACTCCAGAAATTTACTCCATAAGTGAAACAAATTTCAGTTAACATTGTTAACCAACTAAACAAGAGGTATGATTTGCAATTAATTGTTCATAAGCAATTTTTAAATTAAGACAAAGTACAATACTCACCTAAAAGCAAAACTCCGGTTGGAATGCAAATTGTTATAAAGCACACTTAGAGCAGGTGTTGCACAGAAGTTCCAGGTAGATGAAACCAGTGTTCTGACTTTATAACCTCTACAGCTAATTAATTACTTTAGAGAACTCCTTGTGTCTAATAGCATATTTTCTATCTATACATTAAAGGAAGGAAAGTACACTACAACACATAGGCCATGAGACAGTGGCAATCTTGAGAGTAAACTTGGCAAGACTGAGAAGTGAACCCATGTGAACTTCATGAAGTTCAACAAGTCCATGTCCAAGGACCTGTATCTGGGTCAGGAAAATCACAGAATCATAGTATGGCATGGTTTGGGAGAGACCCTTGAATGTCATCAGGTCCAAACCCACTTGCCAGGGGAAGGGACTTTTTACACTAGATTTGGTTCCTCACAGCCCCATCCAACTTGACCTTGAACAGTTCAAGGGTTGGGGATTCTATTATTTGCTGGGCAACTTCTGCCTAATATCAGTAGAGTATTGGTAATGAATTGCCTGAGAGCTGCCAGCAAAAAAAGACTGGGAGATACTGGTGGAAGAAAAATTGGATTTGGGCTGACAACCTGCATTGCACCCCAGAAAGTCAATTGTCTTTTGCATTGCACAAAAGAAGGGCAATCAGAAGGATGAGGGAGTTGATTCTGCTCCTCTGCTCCTATTTGCTGAGATCCTAGATGGAATACTTCATTCAGTTCTGGAGTCTCCATTACAAAACATGGACCTCCTAGAACAGAAGAGGGCAACAAAATGATCAGAGAGATAGAGCACCTCTCCTGTGAAGAAGGGCTGAGTGAGTCAAAGCTATTTCAGCCTGGAGAGGAGAAGTTTCTGAGGCGACCATATTCTGTCCTTTTAATATATAAGAGGGACTTAAAAGAAATAAGGGGATTTTTTTACCAAGACTGGAAGTTATAGAACAAGGAACAAGGGACAGCTGAAAGAGGGAAGATTTAGGCTGGATACAAGGAAAACATTTTTCACAGTGAGGATAGTGAGATACAGGAAAGGGTTGCCCAGAGTTGTGACTGTCCTTTGGAGGTGTCCAAYGCCAGACAAGACAGGACTTCGAGTAAGCAGGTCAAATGAAAGATGTYCCYGATTGTGTCAGGGGRATTGGACCTAAATGATCTTTAAGGTCCCTTCCAACACAAGCCATTCAACGAATCTATGATTCTGACAGTTCTTTGGAATGTCATTGCTGCTCACATCAATAGAACAKCTCATTGTTACAGACAATAAATTGTACTAAATACTACTTATTACTGCAAATACAATCTTAATAAAAATATAATTTAAAACTTAAAAAAGTATTTGACTAGGTGACTATTTATGATGTCTAAAACAAATATGTCTTTTCTGCTGAAAAATTTACTACTTGTTTGACAGTTCTTCCTCAGAGTGCTGGGCAGGAGATTGATTATATGAGAAATAAAAACCCCACAAACTTGGTATTATTATCTCTATATGCTTATGTCTTGCTTCTAGATAAATAGTAGATCTTTACTAAATGAAATAACAGGGATAAATAAAACCTTAAACTGAAATCAATACTATTGATTTGAAGGCTTATGGARAGATTAATCTTTGCAATCATTTTAAACTGCACCTTGTTTTTTCAGCAGTGTGATGCTTAAAGGCTTTAGAAATGCATCCTGAGTTTGATAACATGAATCAAATACTAGTCTAAGCTGATCATTCAAACCTAAAAAGTAAACCAAACAAATAAAGATAGCGATTTCTGCTATGAAGAAAATCACTATTAAGGAAAGCAAACAAGGAAGAACTATAGACAAATTTATGACTGTTTTACATCAGGAGAAATTACATTGAACTGATTGACCAATATATACTTGAAAATATAATAAAATTACWGTTATTGTCTAGATAGTAATAAACAGCTAATGAAACAGTCACTGGAATACTAAATCCATGTATCTTTCTGCATATTTTATGCATGTTTTATTCAGCTGTTATTTAGAGGTTTGTGTGAGATYGTTCCTAGAATTGCTTACATTTTATGTTAAATTAATGAGAAGATAAAAATTTTCTAGGCTTATGCAGCAATCAGTTGAAAGTTAGGAAAAAACAGTAGTGAAATATGGATCTGGTGTTTTAGTTTTCTACTGATTTATCTCAGTAGTCTTAACTTTTCTCTCTGAAATTACTAAAAATTATTTACCATAATCCTGGCTTTCAAAAATGAGGAAGACATATTTTTAAATGTGTGAATTTTCTTTCCTTAAGTTTTGAGTGGACAGTTAGATYGCAGGAGCAGGGTGGGAAATATTTGTTAGAATGTCTGAAGAATGGTATCCAAGATGAGATATTGTCCAAAACACTATATTTTGCTATATTAYTTTTCATAGTACTGCTAAGTCACAATACAAAAAGAAAAAATATAACAACTCAAACTTAATCTGGGCAAATATTTCTTCATGCTTATAAAAAAATCACCAGGATAACTTGAGAACTATGTGGAGTCCTGAAATGGGACTGGGAAAGAAATAATAAGAGCAGCCACTTTAAAAAAAGGACTGGTCCAGTCAAMTGAGTAGGGCAGGGACAGCTAGATTAGGTTACTAGGGCTGGGGCAAGTGGGGTTCTGCAGATGTGCTGTTTGCCATCTACAAAAGAGGTCTTCCCTGTGTTACCATAGATTAAAAATAACCCCAACAATCATGAATCTCGTGTTTCTCAGGTGTCTCCTGGCACTAGCCCTGTTTAACTGCTTGTGTGTTTGGGTGTCTCCACTCCAGTCCCTGCTCAGGTGCCTTCATGCTGTGGTATGTGTTTGGTACAGCCCTTCTCAGGAGTCTCTGCTCTAGTGTTTGTTTAGGCTTCTCTTTGCACTTGACTGCTAGAGCTGCTCCTCCAGCCTTCCTCAAAAGACTGTCACTTACTTCCCCGTCCTGGTAGGTCCATTTATTTGGGGCATCAGAAGTCTTAATTCTGTTTAGAGAAGTGCCAGACCACTGAYAAAGTAGAAAGAACATCATTGTATTGAATAGATGATTAATGATTTACCAAATGTATCTTATGCTTTATATGGGTTATCAGTTATTCATTGTCATAGCTCATGAAGCTTCTGTCAAGACTCAAGAAGACACAGATTTGACTTTAAGAGATCTCCACAAGATCTGAGGGCCTATCCTGTTGACTGAAAGAGACTTATGTCTTGAGATGATAGCAGATATCCTTCTTAGTCAATTTCAAYTCTAAGGATCTTCCTGGTTTTATTTATATTCCTAGATCCAGGCTAATAATATAACTTTGATTCCTGAMGTTCGCCTTAAGAATTTGCTTCCTTAAACATTATTTTATAGACAATGGAAGTGTCACAAAATACATTTCTAAAAATTAGAGAAATACACACTGCTCCTTTARCTGAATGTTRKAGCCAGATAACACCTATATCTCCYGATTTCCTCTTTTTTTCCCATCTAGTCATGTGGTTTTCTTGCCAGTGCATTGTTARCAAAATGCTTTTCTTACAATGCAGAAAATTTTTAATTAATTTCTAATATTGGAGGGCTTTTAGTCKATAGGTGGCAGATGTAAAGGCTTTTCCCCCTACCTCTCCTTTCAGGGGCATGAGATTCTCTTATGACTATATGAAAAGAATGAATTAAAAAAAAAGCATTGAAAAAATCTTCAATTTTTTAACTTTTAAGCATTTAAATTAGAATTAGGTAATTCTGTGCAAATTAGCACTTTATGTGTTATAATGTGCCATGCAACAAGAATTTAACTCCTATTCTCATTATTTGTGGAATTTCATATCTATGTCTCATTCCTCCAGCATTTGGACTCCATGGAAACAGAACAGTGAACCCAGAAATTTTTTTTGTACAGAGACCTTATCTCATATTTGCAGGCACTAAATATCTTAAAGGGAAAGCATCTGAGGTCCTTGTCATATGATATTAGTTGYAAATTCCTTATAAATACGGGCATAAATTCAGACCTGCTGGCTTTACAAATTTCTCTGTCTATTGTTGTATTGTTGTCAGAGTTCTGTATGTGTCTCCAAGGAAAAGGCAGAAGTCCCGAAAACCAAGTTACTCTTTTTCCTTCAGATTATTTGCCTTTCCTTACTCATCTTCACAACAACTGAGAGCTTCCAATCTTTATTACTATATCTAAGAAGGAATTTGTTTTCCTYGTGACTGTAAGGACATCATGCTTTCACTTCATCTCACAGCAAAAGGTTAAGAACCCTGGTGAAGTGAGGACAAAGGGTTACTCATGACTAACAAGTCTCAGGCAGCTAAAAATGCCTATTGCCTTTGCATCTCCCTGGTCTTCTGTTCCCTCTTTCTTTCTTCATCTTCAATCTGACTGCATATCAAATTCTCATATATGTGATCCTCACAGGCTTTTGAGGAGAAAAAAGAAAGTTAATCTCTGGCATGTAGTGTAAATGTAGTCAAAAGATAAAGATAAGTAAAGAAAAAAGTAGTTAAAGGATTAAGATATAGATACTAGTGGACCTCTGGACTGCTAATGAATAAGTATTTTTGGCTATAAAGAGGAACTAAGAGACAGYATTTTTGGATTTTAATGAGGACAAACTATACCATGATTAGGGAAGGAAGAGAATGTGCAGATTTAAACTGGATTATTTGTGGAGATACCATATATAGATACAAGGCCACTAAGAATCATAGATTGAATACATMCAGGACTAGAAAAAGGTTTTATGATTTGAGAGAATTGGATGGTGTTTCTTTTTTGAAGCAAACTTAAAACTCTATTACCAATCATGTATTAGCATGTCTTACAAATCACACATATTTTTTAAGTGAAATTTTAACTGATAAATCYAGCTATCACCTAGTAGAATACAATATAAGCACTTGTGGCAATTCTTTCTGAAGTCATGAATCTATTTCTGGGGAATTTTCATTGTATAAAAAGCCACTTGGTTACCRAGAGTGTGAATAGGGTTTTGATTCATCCAACAAATATATGTATATTTTTAGAACTTTGAGGCTGTTACTGATTGCCAGTGAGCTCAGACATTTCTTTTCACTAAAGGCATRTCACTGTTTTTAACTGGCAATGAGTCAGTCTAGAGGTACATATAGAGGAAAAATGGTRCTGTTAATGTTCAGGCTACCAAATTATGTTCAAGCTGTGAAGAATTCAGTGGTATTGAGGAAAAAAAAGGGTCATCTATCACAAGCCCTCTTTTTTTTTTTTTTTACTTTTATAATTGAAATTTTGTAACTTGGTTGTGCATGACTTCACTATTTCCTTAACTCTGAGCATTTTRGAGTCTTAGATATACCAAAGTACATACAGTAAAAAGATCTCCTAAATGACACAAAATAGTTTTAGCCTTGCATGTCGTCCATATATTTCTTTTTTCTTTCCATTGCTCCAACATGGAAGCTCTTAACAGARCTGTTCCCATTCAAAGTCCCATTTTAATTTGTTAATAAGCAGGCTTTCAATGAGGTGCTTTTTTTTGTACCACTTACAGGGTTGTCCACTTTAATATGCAGAAGCAAATGGAAAAGGAGCACAGAAAAGTTGTGATGGAAAAGATTTGAAATTCTCCTGTGACAATTAGAGATTAAAAATTCCCATCTTATTCCTTATACAGAGGGGACTGTATTTGCTGCTTACCTTAAGTATAAACAACCTTTTATAGCAGTCAAGCCTAGATTGATATATCACTCCTTTAAACTGGCAGAAAGCAACAAGGACCTGAAAGTGTTACTGACAGATCTCACTTGTCTGCGCAAACCAAATAACACAAAGTCACTCAATTACCCTTCCTCCCACAATTTTTACCAGAAGATGCTATTCTTTACATTATTATTTACTGTCTGAGTCAGAAGTATATTTTCATGATTTATTTATATAGCAAAYCAAGCTTTAAATAAAACATGCATCCAGATTCCAAGTTGTGTCTCTAATGTGTCAGTTATGTGACTAATTCATTAGGTTTGTCAGTGACTTATGAATTATACAAGTAACTTTTTAAATGTGAAGTTGATTTGGATCCATATTTTATACTTTGGAATGTAAATATCTGTTTTATTAATAGCTGTTTATAAAGAATGAGCTTAGCAGTTAATGTACACACTTAACATTGAAAATACRGTGTGCCCCCAGCACACCATTGAAATACAGATTTGCAAACACAGATTTCTATCTATAGCCCTGTTTTAAAAACCAGATGTTCCTCTGCCTTGCTGAGATGTATTCTTCTGTTTTCCTCACCTGGAGACAGGTGGGAGGATAGAAATAGAGAGACGGTAATATCTGAGGTTCACACTGTCATGGGAGAATTTGAGAATTGTCATTTTTTTTTGTTACTTCTGAGCCTGTCTGCGCAATAATGAAAACATATCAGTCAGTATTTTGGATCTCTAGAGTTGGGATGTCATAGCTCAATTACCTTGCCACTTCAGCCAAGTGCGAAAAACTACATCAAACCACAAATAAACCAGGCATTTGAGGATTATRGAAGCCAAGTGCTTAATGCACATGGGACACAAAATGTTCTTTAAATGCAAAAATTTTCCAGGAATGTTAGAAATAGGTAAATCTGCTTCTCAATGAATTTGCACTTTTTTGCCTTCTAACACACCTAGACAAGACAAACCAGGTGTCTTTTCATCCTCTGGATATAGGTTGGGACAGCACTTGGCTTAGATAGTAGAGCAGGAAATGGCTGTTCACTGGCCAGTTTGCTGCTGCTGCTGCTGGAAAGAACACACAATTTGAACTCTCCTGTCTCACAATAAACACAATACCATTCTCAAAGAAGCATCCACCTAACTCTTCCCATATTGGCAGTAATGTAAATTATTTCTAATAGAAATAATTTGAAGTTTGTTTCACATTTGATTGAAGTTAGTATATAGGATTCAAGCCTTACTAGGACTAAAACAGAATTTTCCCAAGTGCGTAAGTCACATGTCCATAACAAAACAGTCTGAAAATTAAATCACCATTAAAGAGAGCTAGCATCTGTTTTCAGGTTTTAGAGTTTCTGTTYCATGGAAAGGAACATGCATAAAATAACAGCTTCACTAATGCTTAAAAGTTTTGTCTGAGCAAGCGATAAAACCTTCTTGCAAAGGTTATTTAAGATAAATGAGCATTGGTTGCTTATGCTCTATGCATTTCATTGTGCCTGGAGATGGTTAACAAATGGATCTGTGAGCCTGCCAAAAACTCCCAAACAGAACAAAAGCCCACATAAGTACCTTGCTTTAAAGAACTCCAAAAAATGGGATCACATAAATCGGGAAGTATATCCTTATGTTATGGATTTGTTAAGCCAAGCAACAATCAAATCAAGTGTAAATTCCAACCTCCTAGTGAAGTCCTGTAGCAATATAACAATACTTTGGTATTTATTCAGGAGCTTTGTGACTGCCTCTCTGAAAACGACCTCTAKCCAGTACTAGGTCTGTTGTTTTTAYGCAAAAGTGTGCTTTTATTTTGCAAATTACTCTGAATTGTATCAGTSTATTACATGGATATATTCCCTGCCCATCACCTGGGAGTTGGAACTTGATGATCTGTAAGGTCGAACACAACCCAAATAATTTTATGATTCTGTAATAAAATTAATGAAATCAAGTCTCAAGACATTTGATTGCAATACATTTATACATCACCCAACTGAGTGATACTGATCAAGACAGAATGAGGTGGCCCCTCAGTAATTTTCTTTTCCTTTAGGTCATCTACRTTTCAAAAACCACATGCAATGAGATGAAAAAGGAACACCAGAAAACATGACTGTACTATGCTCACTTTATTAAGAGGATCAAGTGAGGGAAAGGCCTTCTGAGGGAAAGGTTTACACAGACAGACAGACAAAAAGGCAGACAGCCTCCCTTCCTGCCCCTCTCTACTTCTACCCCAGAAACTGACTACTGGTGAGTTGGCAGAGTTGAGACCATAATTTCACATTCTTTACTATTTTGAAAATGTCACAATCTCAATGGGTCTTGGTTATGAATATCTGTRTACCATTTGGCCTTTTAATCAGGGGCAGGTATTCGTGATTTATACTGCTGCGGAAGGCTCCATGAATTCAGCTGGATTTGTACCTTCTAGCCCAGAACAACCTTTGTCCTAGTGACTGAGACCCACATTTAATGCTTAGGCAGCAGAGTAGGTCACCCAATATAAATTAAAGAACTTCAGAGTCATACTCTATGAATGATTTAGAGATATGAAATTTGCATAGCCTTTTCCTGCTAGTGTTTTTCCCAAAGATCTACCATTTCCTTTATTAAACATACAAGAGATGCCATAAAGTCTACTTGTTTGAATTTTAGATTCTAACCTTTTAAGGGTTTTAAGTYATTCAGCCAGAAGTGATTTCTTTCTGCATGCATGAAACTTTCCTCGCTAGAATTACTTTTCTGGAGATACAAAATCCATGACTGACTTGACCTTGAATTGTTTATCTCCACAGCAAAATTCCTTCTAAGACAATTTTATCAAGGCAACAAGGCACAGAAGTTGATGCCCTTTTACATTATTCCTGCTTCTCTTCCTGTCATTGTTACTGACCTCAAATCCTGAAGAGGGAGGTGAACTTRAAAAACTGTGTGAGCTGACTAGCACATACTATAGCATGCAGATATGTAGCATCAACCTCTCATCTCATTTATTTTTCTAATAAAATTTACTAGGCATTATGATGTTGTATGGGAGAGCAGAAGGGAAAAGAAGAGTGTTTTGGGAAATGGTAAAGATAAGTCACTCAGGATTTTTTATTTTGAGCCAAACTACTGATGCAGGGTCATAGGATGATGCAACAGATCTTGATAAGCATCATAGTCAGAGGACTTGTTTAAATTATCAGCCCCTTAATTATGTAAGAATCCTGRAARTCTTTGAATCATCAGTCAATGYGGCATGRAGAAACAGCAGCAACARGTACARTAAATTCTGGGAGCTAAGCACTAGRCTGAGCTGGATTAAAGGTTCCCAARTTCAGGAAAATCCGTACAAGASCTCAAAGACCCACCAGGAGGCACCTCACATTACTGAGGCTGATGTGAAGCTGACCTTGCCTATTGACAGCAACAACTGGTTACATAATAAAGTTTGTAAGAGAAATAAAGACTTGGTTACAAATCTTACAGTTTGTTTAAGATTTTGCTAATAAAGTTTCCTGAAACCGGAGGTTCTACTTTTCTAAATAATAGAGAATTCTTTAGACTCTAGTGTAGAATATCAGTATCTGTTAGCAGTGAGCTTTTTTTTTCTCTTAACCTACTTTAAGTCTTTTAACCCACATTCTTATCAGCTTTTTTTTCTCTTGATCCACACTAATTTCTGGATATCATTGGTCATTAGTCCCAGAAAAAACTGTCCAGGCATATTTTATTCTAGTTTTTCAGCTAGATAGAAAGGAAGAATTTTTGTTTGTTTGTTTTGTTGCTTGAATGTTTGGGCTTTTTTTTGTGGGATAAAGATATTCCATCTCTGGAAATCCAGATCTGCTCACATTATATGCATAGGTAAAATGTATGGATTAAACAGAAAAAGTCTCCTATCTGGAGCAGGCTGTGGTGCACACTTTATGTGATATCAAGTAAGGAACTGAACAAGTCAAAAGCACTCCACCCAGTTTAGAGGTGAGAACAAAACTGTACAATACTTGACAAGTAGTTCTGGTGACTTCAAGTAGAATATACCCTGGATAGAAGTGAGCTAAACCACTCTTTATTGGAAACTTTGACTCAAAAGCGTTTCTTACAGTTACTTAAAAGTTAACTACTATATACCTGTTAGCTACTACTGTAGCTAACACTTACTTTTCTCAGAGGCCTGCAGGTATATAGACCAGATTGTTTGAGCTGTACCATTACTCCAGATTTCTAACCAACTGGGATGCTGTAGATATGTTTTATTATATTTTTAGGCATATCTTGAAAATAGTATTAACTATACTAAAAATATTAACTATAAACACTTTTGATTTCTTTTTTTGTGCAGGTAGAATAATTTTTTCCCCACATCTGTAAATCTAGAATAACAAATGTTTTATCAACTTGAATGACAACAGAACCTGATTTCTCATTAAATGCCATTTGTTAGAAACCCTTGTTTCTTAAGGAAAAGAGATTAACCCTTAACTCACAATTTGCTGTATTTTCCCAAATAATTACATTACATGTGTTTTAGAGCGGGACATATAAAAATACCTGACTAGTAATGAAGAAACACTGCAGTATGAATTCATTTGTTCTTCTGTTAGTGAAAAATAAATCTCTCTGCTATTTATTAACTTTAAATTGACCAAAAATTGGAAGTTTGTTTTATCTACATAGAAAATATAGGATAACTTGGGAGAATATTAATGTTTCTGAGCATTTCCTCTTCTCTCTTCTCAGCCAAGGTGGTACTACCACTGAGAATGAGAAAGAGGCGCACTGGAAGTGTGTTGTTGCATGCAATAATTTCAATTATTCTTAGTACCACGTTGTAAGATAGCCTACACTTACGAAAAACTGTCCCACAACTCTCAGATGAGACACTTAAGTAAAATGACTTTTTGTTATATATAGGCTGTTTCATTATTCAGAGGTATATGTGCASAGCTATTGAAGTAACAACTCACTGAAAGCTAACGGGCCACATTGCTCTACGATTCCTGTGGAGAAGATAGTGATGGGGAACCCAGCACCCACAGAGCTAATAATTTAGCACAGCAAATTATTATACCTAACTGTGAAACAATGTGGATAGAATGTCATTTCTCAGTAGCAGCTTTTTTACCACAAACAAGCAGTTTGCATCATAAAGTACAACTTCTGTACTATATCTATATATCTATATATCTATATCTATCTATCTATCTATCTATCTATCTATCTATCTATCTATCTATCTATCTTCTTTTGTGTGCATTTGGTCTCTTTGTTAGTTTGTTTGAGTGTGTTTTAAGCTGTAATTGTTTTTTCTTTATATTCATCAGAAATTTTCAGTCTTGCAGTGATGGCTTTGCAATCATTTGATATAGCCAGTAGAAACAAGAAGAAACCTATCTTAAAGGTTTTCTATATACTGAAAATATTTCAGCCAATGAATCACATTTACTGCGTAAACATGTCATGGCAGCATTGGTCTGGGGTGTGTGTTGGGTGCAGGGAGAGCAAAGAACCAAAGATCATCTGCAGGAAAAATAATTTGGTAGAGTATACTTGACTCTGAAACTCTGCACACAGAAAGCCATATCTCAGTAGTAAGTGTTCTTATGATACACAAGCAGATTCCAGCCCCTATTTCTAAAAAAAGTTAAACTGATGAATATTGCAAAAGGTCAAACAGGTTGGGTTTTTTTTTTTTTTTTTATTATTTGATGGAAAGACTGAGTTATATAGGGCAGCTTGTAGCAAAGTTTAGAGCAGATCAAGAAAGAGATCTTAAAACATTGCTGTGCGAACCAGGGTATTATATCCACAAAGAACATGGATCCATCAGATCTCTATGCCATTAATCAAAGGAGCAATATGTATCTATGAWAAATATGATCCTCTTTTCCTAGGATTGTGTACATGCTGGTTTTGGCAAATGCTTATTGAGATTTAGAAGGCCAAGAACTACTAGCAATGTCCTTCTGCTCTACAAAAACAYTAATTGCAAAACTTTGGCCTTCAAGAACCATTTTTCTCCATGCCTTAACAATTGCCTCTTTCTTATTTTTTTTCCATTACTTGGAAACAAATGGGTGTCCTGAGAAAGAATTTAAAAGGCTAATAAATCTCCAAACTACAGTCATAATTTTCTAGGCAACTCATCTACTCTCAGTGTATGAAGCAATCTGTTTCCTCAGCCTTGTACAGTATGCAGCCTCACATCTACCCAAAAAAAGAATCTTTTGTAAGGCCTTCAATTATTTAGATAAGTGTATGTAGTGCCTTCAGAAGTTATTAGAGTTTTGAAGGAGAAGGAAGATTGACTAGAGAAAGAAATAAAAAAATCAGTGAGTAAGATGAYTGATGGATTCTTCTGTTTCACCAAATGACTTTTTTCCCCCCTATTTTCATATAAGAACACATAATTAAGTGAAAAGGAATCAAATAGTGCTTCTAGAGTTGATGAAAATTCTTCATATGTTAGATTGAAATTCTTCRTATGCTAGATTGAAATCTTTCTCTAGGAAATCAGGATCATCCAATGTTTCTACTTATCTCAAAGAGAAGACTAAGATAACACATAAATTTACATTAAATGCTTGCTCAGGCATGCAGCARGAATGGATGCAGTTTTTCCTCAGTTTCATGCTACTGTGGGTTTTTTCTATCTTGGGGACTCAGAACTCCTTGGAGAAATAAAACTTAAGAAGTATATCATTAAAAGTAAAATTTACACACTCCTAGTCCTGATTATAGAAGATTATAAACAGTTTGATTATAGAAGTCTTAAGAATTTAAAAATTACCTCCTGAATTATGATGGAAATAGAATTCTTAGTCAAATTTGACTTAAATTGATTACTATACAGCTGAATGTACACCAATAAAAAATCACAACAAACCTAAGTGCAAAAAATATAAAGTGTTTGAAATATATACAAAAGTACCTACAAACTTAAATTCTCCATATAGRCAAAATTAGGATTTAAAGAAAATTAAAAATATATTGTGGGTTTATTTCTAAGTTTGTTTTTTTTTCCTAGCAATATGAATATGCAACAAATATCACAGTTCTTATGGGAGGGAGAAAGTGGAAAGAAATTTGTCTGCTTTTAGAGCCAAATGTAATTCTTTCTAAAATCAGAAACGTCCCAGTTGGCCATGAACAAAATTATGAAAGTTAAKAGACACAGAAACACAGGAAAATAGTGATACAGGTTTAAGTTTGGCCAGATACTAACTATACCCTGCTGGCTTTTCCACARGGGTTAAGAGATGTTCAGGATGTCTTCAGTACATCTGGCTTCATTAAAAGAAGAACACGTGGCATGAACTCTCAACTGGATACAAAATGTTGTCTTTTTTGTCTTAGAAGCAAGTTGAAGAAGGACAAACCATCCTAAATATGCTTGCTTGCTTGTGCAACTCAAAAAAGAGTTACACCTATAAKTACTGTTACTATTGCTTCAGATGTACTACTGGGCTTTTAGACCTATGAAGCCATATAATGTGGCAAATACTCATCTTTTTAGCTGGACATTACTACACAACTGTTATTGATGGGATGAAACTTGTAAGACYCATGAGTCAGAGCATGAGGTAATGAAACTCTGCTCTGACTATATTAAATGCAGAGTTTACTAAAAAAAGAAGTGTAGCTTGCAGTTTTCACAAATTCAGTGTACCTTATTAATCCACCATTAGAAGTTCTTCTGAAGTATTTATTTGCCAGTACTTGTCATTATTATTACTGTTATCACTACCAGAAACATATATATTCAAAACATACTCCTTCACAGAAAACTGGGCTACAGGGTTTGGGGTTATTTTAATTGTAGCTGACTGCTATGTAACACTTTCCTGATATGCACCATCAAAATGCTGCACCTCTACCATCAAAAATTAGCCATAATTGAACTGCTTGGAAACTCAAATCAGAAGACAGCTGACATTATCTTAGTCGCTGGAGCAAAGCTAGAGAAGGAGTGGTTTTGGGGAGGTTAACTCTGGACACTTGGCATTTTCAGGAAAACAAGCAACTGTTATTTGACCAATGAGATTGTTTAAAATTCTTGTTTTCATTTAAAATGAAAAAGAAAAGTGATAAACTGTTATTTATATAGAGAAGRTAACACTCACACTTTTAAAATCTAGTGGGATTAACCCTCCCCTAATTTTTTTTTAAGTTGTAATGGTTTCTAGACTTTACCTTACTGTTTCTCAACGCTTGAGTTAAACTACAGTAGAGTATTCTGCTCCCCACTCCAGTTTAATCAATAATCCAAAACCTAAATTAAACTAAAACAAAAGCACCCAATTTCTAGAATTTTAATCAATAATCCAAAACCTAAATTAAACTAAAACAAAACCACCAAATTTCTAGAATTTCTTTTAAATCAAAGTAGTCCTCTAAATGGCAGCTTTTTCTTCCCTCTCCGTCTCTTAATCATAACTGACCTTCAGGAACTGCTGAGCTCTTCACAGAAACTGTAAAAGCATAGGTCACTCCTCATGGTATACATTTCAAGGCAGAGGAGGATGGGGGTAATACATCAGCGTAATTTAACATGAGAGTATATGGTTTAGTACCTGCCCATGTGTGATGGCCMTTTGATATGTTAAGAATAAGGTCTAGTATTTTTACATTGCTTTATTATCTAGTGTTTAAGCTGTATAACATAATTATACAGAAAACACACTAAATAGAATATAGAAAAATTACTTCTCTTCTGATGAGGGAAGGCATGGGAATACCAAAAACTGTGGTGAAGGTAGAGGAAATATCAAAGGGAGGGCTAAACATCTTTGAAGTGTCACCAGTACCATTTTAAGCTCTGAGTGCTATGGGAGTATAAATTCAAGGGTATCAATAGGACTACAGTATAATATTCTGAGGTAATTAGCAATACCCATATTCTGGTTCAGGTAGCTGCTAGAACTTAAAAACATAATATTAAGCTAAGATGCAAGGATAACATCTGAAGTAGAAAAATGTGGGCTAACTCTCCATTTTCTTTTGAGGATGCCATTGCAAGAAAGAAACAAGTTATTGGAAGAGCAATTTATGCATTTGTGCTAGTTTTGGCTGGGAGAGAATTAATTTCTTTACAGTGGCTGGTATGGGACTGTGTTTTGGATTTGTGCTGGAAGCCATGTTGATAGCACAGAGATGTTTTTGTTACTGCTGAGCAGCACTTACAGAGAATCAAGGGCTTTTCCTCTCCTCACACAGCCAGAACAGCGAGTACGCAGGGGGTGCACAAGGACCTGGAAGGGGACACAGCTGGGACAGGTGACTCCCACTGACCAAAGCAATATTCTGTGTCATGTGGCATCATGCTTAGTGGGGAACAAAGGAAGAAGGGGGATATTTTGAATTACAGTGTTTGTCTTACCAAGCCACTGTCATGYGTGATGGAGCCCTGGCTTCTTGGGGACAGCTGAACAACTGACAGCCCCTAAGAAATGGTGAAYTAGCACCTTGTTTTACCTCATTTTTATGTGTAGCTTTTGCCTTACCTGTTGAATTGCTTTTATTTCAAGCCATGAGTTTTCTATGTTTATTTTCCCAATTTTCTCCCTGACCCTGCTGATGGGTTGAAAGGTTGTGTGGTATTTAGTAGTCAGCTGGGGTTAAAACCAAGACAGCATTACAGTGGCAATGCTGTGGTTCGGTGGCAGAAAGCTCAGCAGGACAAGACAGTTAAGAATGGATGGAACTGTAGTATAGGGGAGCAAGGGGAGGAAACACTGTAGTGTATTGAGGATGTCTGAGAGGCATACACATTCTTTYAAATTGTTTCTGTGTTTCACTTATTTACATAGTGCATGCACATGCACACACACAYGGCTTAGTGCATTTAACTTCTTTGGTGTTTCCCTTTCTTACTCCACTAATCTGAGAATGTGAGGTGGGAAGAAGCAAAACTGAGAGAGTGATGGTGCCACATAAGACTGCTAAATCGTGACCTAGGAGACACAGGGTTTTTCTGTATTATGTTTTGGTGACAGCCCTCAAAAGGGCAAGTTCTCTGCCCATGGCTGCAATTATAGGCAGTGTTTACTGCTGGAAATCACTCAACGCTGTGTGCTGAATATTGGCTCTTGTACTTGCTTTGTGTGCAAGCCATGGCTGAAGGGCAGGTGCCCTGCAGAGTGTCTTGTACTACAAACTGTTCATGAACTTGTCACATCATGTGGGCACAAAATCTTTATCTTAATGAGCTAGAGCAACATTGCTGCTAGTCTTAACAAAATATATGTGGACTTAGAAATCAGTGTAGAACATGAACCAGTTTTGACAGACATGAGCTACTGATTTTTATTGAATTAGGCTAGTATAAATATTTTGGATGGACAGGTATATATCAAAGTGTAGATAAAATCTTTATATATATTATTATCAAAGTTTCTCTCATATTTTTTTAAAATTTTTCTCTCTGTGAAAGGAAATAACCCCACAAACTAAACAAGAAAAAAAAGTCCCAAGACTAACTTGACATATATTAAAGACTGTATGATATCCTATAATATTTTAATTGCAACCATCCAGAACCTGRATTACAATACTTTATAGGCAGCTTTTGATCAGGGCTGAGAAGCACTTSAGTTTCAGTGAATAGATCTCTTGAAATCCTGTCAGATAGTAAAAAACACCTGTTTTGAGTGTGATTACTGAAGTAAYGAATGCCTTATATGTAAAGAAAAGCTGTTTGACATGTAGTAGCAAAAATATAAATAATGGAAGAAATCTATTTCTCTCTGGTTAGGTAGCAATTTTGGTAATGAATCATCTTCAAGAGTAGWATGACAGGAAGAACATCTCAAAAAACAAATTAAAAAGAAAAACAATCAATGTGAAACTGCTTTTTTAATTAAATACTATCTTAAGTCAGTATTAAGTCTTCCAAGACTTACTTTGAAGAGCTATAAGCAGTAATATAAGCCRTAGTTACTGAAGTGTGGAGACTTAAGTTCTGATATCAGACAAACCTTGCAGAGTAGAACTGTGGCATTCAGCTTTCTCTGTCCAAAAAATAATGAGGCTGTGACAAGATTTCTTCGAAAATTACTTTGGGCAAGCTCAGACAGTTATTACATTGAAAATAATCAGAGTTTCCTATCTGAATGAGCATGGTCACCAATGAAGATCCAGGTTTGAGTGCAGCAGAATGATAATAGCTTTAAGGAGTCCAGAAAAAGATGAAAAGTTAGAAGACAGAAAGTAACAAAGATAGCTGAATGGTTACAGGTGATTTAGAAAACAGTAATGAAGTTATTGACTACAGAATTTAATTAATATAAAAAAGATGTTCCATTTCATGCCACGACCATTGTTTTCCCCAATAATTTCTTCAATAACAGTATTTCTTCTGGGATTTTTGTGTGTGTTTGTGTATTTTCAGGTTGACATCACCAAAGAAGCAATGTCAGTTGTAAGAACAGAACATTGTTTCAACAGTTTTTCTGATTGCTATCATGATTCTACAAAACCGCTAAGACTGACACTATGATATTCTTAAGTAGGCTTTGCTCATTATATTTCAGGTGGGCAAGAACATAGATTTCTTTTCTTAATTGCAGCAGGTTAATGTGAATTCTAGGAACAGATTATTATTTTGCTCCAAGTGTATTAATATGWTTGGAAATGTGAATGATATCAATTTTGGCCTTAAAAATACATAAAGGTGTACTTCAGATAGGGCACAGAACTTAGAAGGTCAGTGCAAAGTTATCTTAATTCTATGTTTTATTTGAAAACACAAGATACTGTATAAAAATTAAATCCTATTTTTATAAATAATTCATGAAGGCTGGGACCCATGTAAAGAATGAAATAACAGGGAGGAAATAATAATACCATCTTAAAAGGGATTTATGGCTTGCATAAGTTTTCTTTTATTTCTTTTWGTCCTGAATAGGCTTGTTTCAGATTTAAAATACTACATTTACTGGCTAAATATTCTGCTTGACTATTAAAATATTGAGATTTTAGATTTACTTGAATATATTTTATGATTAAAAATGTTTTTAGAAGTCTTCAGCAGGGAGTTGTAAATAGCTCAAGGATTTTTTTTTCAACTGGAAAGCTGTGCAGTTTTATTGGAGGGGCATTTKTATGGGGAGGGGGGAGGTGCGGAGAGTGTGGCATATAAAGAAATTAACCTAATCTTAAAAATTTTGTCTGAATTCTAGGTGGGAAATCAACAAAGCTTTTTTAACCTTCACTTCTCCAATGTATTTCATTGTGTGGAAAGCACTAGCAGCAGCAGCTATTTTTCATTATGTTGGGATATATGAAAGCACACCAAAAGTGGGGCAGGAAAAGTTTCTAGATATTTCAGGACTGGCTGGGCAGGGAGGTGAGAACCCATGATGAAGTCACACTACAGGGGATGGTTATGCCTTGTGGCTGTGCCTAAGGCTATAGTGTTTGGAACAGTGTTTAAAGGGTCAGTGTGCAATTTAAACAGCAAAAATTCCCTCTTAGATTTACCTTGTCTTGGTTTTATTTTTAAACTCTGTCAAAATCCACAGCGTAGAAATTTTTACTGAGCCAAGGGTTTATTTTTCCCTTTCTCTTCTTTAGTACTGAATCAGCCAGGCTGAAGATAAATTGCTGGACCAGTAAATGATATTATCTTAGATGAGAAAATTTTTATTGCAAAAGACATTTATCTCTCTCTCTCTCTCTCTCTTTGTCTAATTTTTGTAAATACAGCAGTTTTGGATTTTATTGGTGGAATTGTATTTTACTTAYGTTTAAATACTGTTGGCTGAAGATTTTTATTTTGCTTTGCTTTTTTAATCAAACACTTGATACAAAAGGAAAAAATTTGAAGAGGCTATAATAAGCACTAAAACTTTAATATTTTAATTAACATTTAGTTCTGAGAGCAGGATTTTAAGATTTAGCTTAGGCTAAATACAGAGCTACAAAGCACCAGGAAGAATGAAAGGAGAGAGTTTCCAGGTTTACAATATGGCATGCTATAAAAGTAAAGACAAATTAAAGTTTTTGGTTTCAACCCCTTACTGGGATGGTGTATACAGGACCTACGATACACCAGTGTTCCTTTTACCTGAACACAGATTTGGGYGCTTGAAATGCATTTCCAAATGTCAAAAGGGAAGCTCTGCAAGAGTCASTGGTTTTCTCAATTATTTATCCTGCACACAAAACATAAGTCAGTGTAGTTTCTGTTGTATACATCACTTTTTGCCTTCAAGAAAGAATACTATTTAAAAAGACTCATGTGATCACTAGTGCCAAAAAATTTGGGAATCACCATTCACATTTGTTTCTAACAATCTAAAAGCAGAGAAAAGAAAGGAAAAGAAAAACCCATCAGACTAAGATATTGATAATAAAAAGAGTTTTATGGATAAAATGCAAAAATTACACTGTCCACACARCATATAAAACCAAATATAAAAACATACARAAGTCTTGCCATGATAGTTATCAGGATATCAGGAGGATAAAAAAGCAGTGACATAAATGAAAATGGAACTTAAATGATGATTCCAAAGGAAAAAGATGCAAATAAGGCCATTATGGTAATGATGCTACAAGCATTACAACTCACAGATTCCACAGATGTTGTAATTTTTTCTAAGGACAAAGAGTTACGTATCATTGGGTACTGTATGATTGCAGGACATTCTGCTTTGTCTCAAAGACTGGCCAAATTTTGACTATCTCCAATTTCTCTACTAACTATTCACAAGAGATGTCATGCTGAAGAGATTTGTTCCTCAGTGTTAAAAGCTATTTTTTTAACAGAATTCTATGGTTCTAGTACAAAGGTGTATATGCAAATCCTTATGAGCATTTGTTTTACAGTTATCAGGGACTGTCATAATCTCAAGTCAGAGACCTAATTTGCTCTTTCCAATTTTATGTAGAAAGTAAAACTATAAAGACATTTCCCAGCTGTTCAGATCTATGAGAACCTCCACACTGGGAAAGACAGGCATAATCTGGAGAGACAAGAAAAACTAGATTACCTTGAAGAAAATTATATTAATTTGTCAGTAGCTCATAGAGACACAGAATTGAATTATTCGTGAGGGCTCAGGGTGCACAAAAATTTGTGGAGCATTTTGTATTTGCAAATTACAATTTTCCTTCAAGCACTCAGATATTTTCAGAAATGGGCCTGTGACTCTTGAAAGTGGAAGATTTACATAAGGCCCAAGACTCGCTATTAATCTGGATTAAGTCAAATTCTAAAAAAACTATGCAGTAATTTTAAGAAATGAATTTTTACTGGGCTAAATACAATTAGGGGATCTTAGGGATTCTGTAATTATATTCATTTTTTCTTTTTCCCACCTTCCCACTGAGCTCCATGGTAGTACTCTCCGTACGTTCACTGCCAATCTGAGCAATATGAAGAGAAAACAGCATGTTTGCYTCCAAAAGAACAAAACACATTATTAGCTAATCCATAAGGGAGAAAGTTGTACAGTTGCTTCCTGTATTGAATCTATTTCGGCTTTTACAATGTTTTATTATATCTTGTAGGTTGCATTGAAAAAAACAAAACAAAACAAAACAAAAAACCCCAACCAAATAAAAACAAAACAAAAAATCTCCTAACCTAATACAAACAAATAACCAAAAAAAAAAAAAAAAACCAAAAAACCACTCCCAAAACCTAATCTACTGTAGTTCTGTGGTTCTCCCAAGCCTAGGCTTRTTTTGCTGGTTCACACTAGATTGTTTGTCTAGGGAATTGCAAAAGCAACTGATAAAAACAGTGGGTTTTTTCCTCTATAWGCTTCTGTCCATTAGCCTACAAAGCAGACTATGGTTTACACYGATAAAAGAAAAAAAGGGCCTCTGCACTGCTTTGAGTGCTACTTTGAACACAAACCAAAATCTCATGGGAGTACTGATGACATCTCTCACCTCTCACATAACAACTAAATTAGGTAACACCAGCTGCCTATGAAAGAAAGGAACAMGGAAGGTATATTTTGTGTTTGAGAAGCTTGTGCTGAAGTGAGATTGAATAATTTCTACTTCTATATGCCTTGTTAAACTACTGAGAGTATAAGGCAATATTATGTTAGGTACTGAGCAAATTAAATGCACTATGTCCATATTTCAGCAATAATCAGTGGGAATACTCAGTGATTGTGAGAAGTARCAACAATAATTTTTAAAGCAGAAATACACATACAAGTAACTATTTAATTAATTAAAAATAGACATTATTTCAGTTATTAACTACTATTTCACATTTTAACATAATTTACTTCTTGTATGTAACTTAAAAAACTGTATTACATACATGTATGTTATTATAGTGCAGTCACTGCAGAACTAACTAATCTGTTAATCCACAGGAAGAGAAATGCACTTCAAACCAATAGCAGGTGATTTAGTTTTCACTCAGGAAAGCCAGGTGGTCTTGCAACATTGGAGTGTCTTTTGAACAATCATTACAACAGAGGTTGCAACAGAAAAAGCCACTGACATTTCTTAAGGAGAGCACTTTCAGTAAATTGTGTGGACATAGAGGATCTAATAACAAACTGCAAACCAGACCTAGAAAATGCACACAGAAGCTCAGCAGATAATTTGAAAAGCTGAGTGCAATAGATCATGTGTCACCACGGAAGCTAAATCAGATTCAGTAGAGTGGAGTAAGCTTTACTTCTCCCATATGGATTATTCAGTATTACGTCTGGTTATTTTCAATGCAAACAGTTTGTTTTCTCCCCACAGCTTGGCCGTGAGTGTATAAATGGTGCTGCTAGGGAGCAGAGTGATAAAGAGAAGATGGACAAGCCAAGATTGGATCATGGATGGAGAGTACCACCTTTTTTRACAATGGACACTTAACTACTGACAAACTTTACTGGAACTTCTTTTTAGAAGATATACTCTTTCAACCTATCTCCTCTGCTATAGCTTGCTACTGGTACCTCACGAGAAAAACAGGCCAGATGGAAAGCTAAGCTSAAACTGGGAAAAAAAAAGAGAAGGTAACTGATGCTAAAATTAAAGTTTTCAGGATRTGCCATAAGAAGAGTTTTCTCGAAAAAAATTTAACAGTTTCTTAATCTGAATGCCCCATTATTAGTTGCCCTGATTAAGGCCTGAAACATTATTTCAATTTTTCAAATTCAAATCAAAGTAAATCCACATGAAACATTATACTGAATTAAAATGAACCACTGTGATTTTCCTATCAAAAGTTCCCAGAAATTTCAATCTATAAGAAATACTATTATCCTCATTTATATGCTTATATAATTATATCTTTATTTTGGTTTTGCTGCAGGATAAAATTGAATTTCCACTTACTCAAATAACATACAATGATAAGATCACACTATTAAGGATCAGTAAATGTGTGTGTAGAAACCATGTCTTRGAGTTATCTGATGTGAGCAAGGATACTGTCTATTTTTGGAAGCTCACTGTATTACTGTAAAATTGTAAAATTAGCACTTCTGCTATTGTCTTTCATTCTCTGAATAATTTTTTTAGATTATAACTTACTGACTAGAGGTCAAAGCTCTTTGGCCAGATAATGTCCACTCAATCACTGAATTTGTACAGTATTGAGCTAATTGCAGAACTGCTAATGCTTTAAACAGAAATGAAATTGTCTTTTRCTCCTTACTATTTAATTTTCAGCGTTAAAAATGTTAAAGTTAGAATTTGAATTAAACTTCAGAAGAAATCAGGCATGATGAGTTGAGAAAATGCTGCCATGAAATCAGAAATGCATATATCAAAATKTCAGCTGTAACATCATTATTTCTAAGGAAAGGGAACTATGTCTATTTTCTTCTTTAATTCTTGAGTAYCACTATTAAACCCTCAAAGGAATTGTAGCATTTATTGCATTTTTTAAATGCCAATAAATACGTTTACCTCATAAAACTAGCATTTTAAAAATCCATGGAGCTATGTCTGCTTTACCCATCACCTCTCTCCCATAGTGCCCATCATGGCTCCYGCCTGGCTGTACTGCAGGGATGATGATAGTGAAAACCTTGTTAAAGGCATTCCACCGCTGAAACAAATTTGATTCAGCCAGCAGCACTTTTGTGTTCGAGGACGAAAATAAGACAGGTCTGGTKCAGTTCTTTTCTTAAGGTGAATTGACACCTGTGATAGCAGGTGGCTTTTTTTTTTTTTTTCCTTCCTATCAAAAGCTTTCCTTTAGGACTGAAAAGAACAAAGGACGTGTGAAACGGCCGTTTGTTCTATTTTGGTGTGTTGTTCCAACAGTAYGTATTTTGCTCGCTGAATACGGCAAATGAAGCCGGTTGTGTCTCTCAGGCAGGAACCTCCGTCCCGTTTGACACACTTCAGGGTCCGAACGCCCTGCTCCTATTAAAAACAGAAGAGCACAGAAACAAGGGATTTTAATCAGCGGGGCGAAATCTTTAAATTGAATCGTAAAAAAAGGCTACTTCCCCGTGGAGGAAAAAGGATGACGTAATGCTCTGCTGAAACAAAACGGCGAGGGCCGGTGCCGGCCGGTGCCGGGCGGTGCCGGCGGCAGGGCCGGGCCGGGCCAGCGCTTCCCTCAC